>WNWK01000720.1:5000-397007 GCA_009830355.1 Cherax destructor
GGCCTAAGTGATATATTCTGCTGCTGCCTACCAAGTGAGTATATTCCTGCTGCTGCCTACCAAGTGGTATATTCCTGCTGCTGCTGCGTACCAAGTGGTATATTCTCTGCTGCTGCCTACCAAGTGGTATATTCCTGCTGCTGCCTACCAAGTGGTATATTCCTGCTGCTGCTGCCTACCAAGTGATATATTCCTGCTGCTGCTGCCTACCAAGTGATATATTCCTGCTGCTGCCTACCAAGTGGTATATTCCTGCTGCTGCTGCGTACCAAGTGGTATATTCCTGCTGCTGCCTACCAAGTGGTATATTCCTGCTGCTGCCTACCAAGTGGTATATTCCTGCTGCTGCCTACCAAGTGGTATATTCCTGCTGCTGCCTACCAAGTGATATATTCCTGCTGCTGCTGCATACCAAGTGGTATATTCCTGCTGCTGCCTACCAAGTGGTATATTCCTGCTGCTGCCTACCAAGTGGTATATTCCTGCTGCTGCCTACAAGTGTATATTCCTGCTGCTGCTGCCTACCAAGTGATATATTCCTCTGCTGCTGCCTACCAAGTGGTATATTCCTGCTGCTGCCTACCAAGTGATATATTCCTGCGCTGCCTACCAAGTGGTATATTTCTGCTGCTGCCTACCAAGTGGTATATTCCTGCTGCTGCCTACCAAGTGGTATATTCCTGCTGCTGCTGCGTACCAAGTGATATATTCCTGCTGCTGCTGCCTACCAAGTGGTATATTCCTGCTGCTGCGTACAAAGTGATATATTCCTGCTGCTGCCTACCAAGTGATATATTCCTGCTGCTGCCTACCAAGTGATATATTCCTGCTGCTGCTGCCTACCAAGTGACATATTCCTGCTGCTGCCTACCAAGTGGTATATTCCTGCTGCTGCCTACCAAGTGATATATTCCTGCTGCTGCCTACCAAGTGATATATTTGTGCTGCTGCCTACCAAGTGATATATTCCTGCTACTGCCTACCAAGTGGTATATTCCTGCTGCTGCCTACCAAGTGATATATTCCTGCTGCTGCCTACCAAGTGATATATTCCTGCTGCTGCCTACCAAGTGATATATTCTTGCTGCTGCCTACCAAGTGGTATATTACTACTGCTGCTGCCTACCAAGTGTTATATTACTACTGCTGCTGCCTACCAAGTGGTATATTACTACTGCTGCTGCCTGCCAAGTGGTATATTACTACTGCTGCTGCCTACCAAGTGGTATATTACTACTGCTGATGCCTACCAAGTGATATATTACGACTGTTGCTGCCTACCAAGTGATATATTACGACTGCTGCTGCCTACCAAGTGGTATATTACTACTGCTGCTGCCTACCAAGTGATATATTACTACTGCTGCTGCCTACCAAGTGGTATATTACTACTGCTGCTGCCTACCAAGTGATATATTACTACTGCTGCTGCCTACCAAGTGATATATTACGACTGCTGCTGCCTACCAAGTGGTATATTACTACTGCTGCTGCCTACCAAGTGGTATATTACTACTGCTGCTGCCTACCAAGTGGTATATTACTACTGCTGCTGCCTACCAAGTGATATATTACGACTGCTGCTGCCTACCAAGTGATATATTACTACTGCTGCTGCCTACCAAGTGGTATATTACTACTGCTGCTGCCTACCAAGTGGTATATTACTACTGCTGCTGCCTACCAAGTGGTATATTACTACTGCTGCTGCCTACCAAGTGATATATTACTACTGCTCTGCCTACCAAGTGGTATATTACTACTGCTGCTGCCTACCAAGTGGTATATTACTACTGCTGCTGCCTACCAAGTGGTATATTACTACTGCTGCTGCCTACCAAGTGATATATTACTACTGCTGCTGCCTACCAAGTGGTATATTACTACTGCTGCTGCCTACCAAGTGGTATATTACTACTGCTGCTGCCTACCAAGTGGTATATTACTACTGCTGCTGCCTACCAAGTGATATATTACGACTGCTGCTGCCTACCAAGTGATATATTACTACTGCTGCTGCCTACCAAGTGGTATATTACTACTGCTGCTGCCTACCAAGTGGTATATTACTACTGCTGCTGCCTACCAAGTGGTATATTACTACTGCTGCTGCCTACCAAGTGATATATTACTACTGCTGCTGCCTACCAAGTGGTATATTACTACTGCTGCTGCCTACCAAGTGATATATTACTACTGCTGCTGCCTACCAAGTGATATATTACTACTGCTGCTGCCTTCCATGGCTTCTGCTTATAGAGCACATTCCTTGCCCTTACTGCTTCTCTTCCTTCAGCTCGACCTGCCTGCCTGACAGAGCCGCACTCATTAAGAGTGGCGGCGGCGGTGGTAACTACTATTGATGGGGAGGGAGGTCTTCCTGCCACCTCGGCAATATTAGTGTTTAGCAGCGTGAATGTTGTCTGTGTTGTGGGGAGACTCTCTCTCGGGGTTTATTATGAGCCTCAACAGGAAACTGCCAAGCTTACCACTGATGAGAGTCTTCATGCTCACGTAATGTGTGTCATTAGGGACGTGTAAGGATGAGTTATGTTTGTTAACAATGGATGAGTTCTGCAGCATCTTATCACGGTGCTAACAACTTCTTATTGATGACTCGTGTCTTCCAGCTGCTACTACCACTTTTGCACTCCGTGTGTCTCTTATTATTTTAGTACTACACAAATATCCACTGAAACTACAAACCGTATCTTAGACGGTGCACTACTGTTAGTTTTGTTAAATGACAATTTAATGTAGCGGATCAAAGTGTTGCACACGGTGACTAACACAATATTAACTTGCTATTGTAAAAGTTAATAAATGGACGTGATTCCTGAAGATGTATGTCAACACAAGGAAAAAATAACTAACTTCCGGAGCACTTCCATGGTCATCGTAATACAATGATCACAAACATCAGGTCACTCAGGTGTTGTATCAAGGACAACTGTATTTAAGGGTCGGTGCCTCCCCCCCCCCAAGTAAACCATGTACTACACCAGGTCCATCTCCTACCACTGACTCTAGTAACTGGTAAACCAGTGATCCCTACAACCATGGTCTACCATAGTAGCAACGACCGCACCATGATAGTGCCAGCACCACTAAACAAGTCAACTTATGGAAGACTCGTGTCAGGTGACTTGCCCCTGACAATTACTTAGCAACAATCATCCACCTGGTGACTCATGTTAACCAGGCAAGATCATGTTTAATTTTGAACTGACCTTATTAATTAGAATCTACCTTATTAAAGCCAATGCTCATATTGGAATTACTATTTACAGTACTTTAAACAATGATATACTCACCAAACTTTGTTTTAAATAAACTAACAAAGTAGAACACGTTTATTAAAGTTAATAAAGCAATCGTGATTTACAAAACAAAAAAAATGGCCGTAAAACTTTTACGATGTGTAAGTTCGTCCCTAACCATTATTAAGGTGTAAAAATAGGGAAAAAATCACGCCAAGGTCAGTCACAGTATTGGGGATGAGGAGACAAGGTCAGGTAGTTACAGCAGTAGGGGTGAGGAGACAACAAGGTCAGTCACAGTAGTGGGGGTGAGGAGACAACAAGGTCAGTCACAGTAGTGGGGGTGAGGAGACAACAAGGTCAGTCACAGTAGTGGGGGTGAGGAGACAAGGTCAGGTAATAACAAGTGTGGGGTAAGTAGCTTGGCCCTTGACTAATCCTCTGATTCGAGTCCTTTACTGGAACTGAGAACTTAAGAGTTGAGTGACTGGAGTCTCAACGTGTATTACTGAAGTGAAAAACCTACACCTTCTAAGTGTCAGTCTACCTTGCATTAGCATTTCCCAGTAGTTCATAAATTGTCGTACTTCCCATATGGTCTTATATTATTCCACTCTTAATAACTTTGGATAATTAGTACAAAATATTATGAGCAGGTTATCAGTATCTTCTGGTCACTAAAGAATACTGACAAAGTGAACTAATACATTATTGAGTATAATGTGTAGATTAAATGTTCCATTAAATAGGTGAACAGAGTGCGTAATACCCTTGTTGGCATGACGGAGAAAGTTTTGTAAATGTCTACTTCCGTCTATCTTTATGTCTGTGTGCCATACTTAATCATCAAGTAATACAAGATTAATTGAATCTTGAGATTATCCGCTGAAAGCATGTTTTTGTACTGTGTAAATGACGTGATGCGTTATAACAAAGTGTAACTACGATCATCTTATCCTGCTACACTACTGTATGAAGTGGTATATTGTATATCCTCTACCAACACTGCTGATATCTCAGTGGTAGCATTATGTGCATCCTCTGCCAACACTGCTGATATCTCAGTGGTAGCATTATGTGCATCCTCTGCCAACACTGCTGATATCTCAGTGGCAGCATTATGTACATCTTCTACCAACACTGCTGATATCTCAGTGGTAGCATTATGTGCATCCTCTGCCAACACTGCTGATATCTCAGTGGCAGCATTATGTACATCCTCTGCCAACACTGCTGATATCTCAGTGGTAGCATTATGTACATCTTCTACCAACACTGCTGATATCTCAGTGGTAGCAGCATGTACATCTTCTACCAACACTGCTGATATCTCAGTGGTAGCATTATGTGCATCCTCTGCCAACACTGCTGATATCTCAGTGGTAGCATTATGTACATTTTCTACCAACACTGCTTATATCTCAGTGGTAGCATTATGTGCATCCTCTGCCAACACTGCTGATATCTCAGTGGCAGCATTATGTACATCCTCTGCCAACACTGCTGATATCTCAGTGGTAGCATTATGTACATCCTCTGCCAACACTGCTGATATCTCAGTGGTAGCATTATGTACATCCTCTGCCAACACTGCTGATATCTCAGTGGTAGCATTATGTACATCCTCTGCCAACACTGCTGATATCTCAGTGGTAGCAACATGTGCTGTACAGTTATTGCTGCCACCTAAGACAATGACATGTATCAAAGGTGGATGTGTTGAAGGAACACTATCATGTTCCTGTGATAGATAGTACACAGGAAGTATCTACCTTTACCAAGAAAGAGAACCTATATAAGAATAATAATAATCAAGTTATGATATCCAGAATGAGAAACACACCAGGGACATTTCAACGCCTAATAACTCAGGTTAAAACTGGTTACAGGGCACACCTGCACGACCTTGTCACTGTTAATGACACTTGTATTTGGTGGCTTCCTTTAAAAAGTTACGTCAACACCACTTAACTTGATGGTCAAATTTTCAAAGCGTAAGTTTGGGCAGAAGAAAGCAAGTTTCCTGGGCCATGTCACTGAACAAAGCAGCAAAGATATAGGCAATTAATATCGAGTTGCCTACTAAAAGAGAACTGTAATTCTATTTTTCGGCATGGCCGGGTTTTACTGACGTTTTTTCATGAATTCTTCTCATGTAGCACATCTTGTTAACCTCACTAACAATCCCTAAGCGCAGGTATGTTGGGAAAAGAACTACCCAAAGGATTTTCCAATGTTTAAAACGATTGTTCTCCACAGCTCTAATACTGCAAGACCCCAATTTAATACAGCTTTCATTGCTTAAGTAAATGCTAGTGAGGTAGGAATGTGTCCTGCGTCTCTTCAGAAATCAGAGGAGGATGTACTGCATCCCGTGTTTACATTCCGCTGAACTAAAGAAGCATCACAAAAAATACAGCACCACAGAAAAGGTGGCGTTCGCCTTGCATTAACATTCTTAGGTGTACCTGGGCAGGTCACCTCGTACATTTCTTGTATATTCACATCATAACTCCCTCACTTTTATTCATTGTATGAAAATCAAAATGCACTTCTGATGAGTTGGGTTCAGAGAAGTCAACTGTTTAACATAACATTGCATCATATTAGAGACACACTGTCAAACACATTATCCATGTCACTTATAAATGTACCAAAAAATATTTAATGTGTGTTATACTTTATATAAGGGAAATATTTCTGTATAAAATTTAGAAGAGGTCACAAACTACAAATGAATTAAATAACTAATTCAATAACACGTTGTATATAACGTTATATTACAGAATGTGTAGAAGGAAAACAAATCACCTAACGAAGGTCTTCGTCATATGACGAAATTCAATAGTATCGCTGCAGGTATGACAAGCAAGCACTGGTGTGAAGCACTGCAACAAGCAAGCACTGGTGTGAAGCACTGCAACAAGCAAGCACTGGTGTACCGAAGAAACTGTCAGCAAAGCAAGGTCCCAACGCTGGTGTGAAGCACTGCAACAAGCAAGCACTGGTGTCAAAACGCTGGGGAGCTGCAACAGGAGCATAAAGCACCTGGTGTGAAGCACTGCAACAAGCAAGCACTGGTGTCAAGCGCTGCAACAACCAAGCACTGGTGTGAAGCACTGCAGCAAGCAAGCACTGGTGATGCAACAGCAAGACTGTGGAGCACTCAACAAGCAAGCACTGGTGTGAAGCACTGCAACAAGCAAGCACTGGTAGCACTGAACAAGCAAGCACTGGTGTCAAGCACTGCAACAACAAGCACTGGTGTGAAGCACTGCAGCAAGCAAGCACTGGTGTGAAGCACTGCAACAAGCAAGCACTGGTGTCAAGCCTGCAACAAGCAAGCACTGGGAGCACTGACAAGCAAGCACTGGTGTCAAGCGCGCAACAACAGCACTGCGAAGCACCAGCAAGCACTGGTGGAAGCACTGCAAAAAAGCACTGGTGAAGCACTGCAACAAGCAAGCACTGGTGTAAGCACGCAACAAGCAACCTGTGTGACACTGCAACAACAAGCACTTGTCAAGACTGCAACAACAGCACTGGTGTCTAGCACTGCAACAAGCAAGCACTGGTGTGAAGACCTGCAACAAGCAAGCACTGGTGTGAAGCACTGCAACAAGCAAGCACTGGTGTGAAGCACTGCAACAAGCAAGCACTGGTGTGAAACACTGCAACAAGCAAGCACTGGTGTCAAGCACTGCAACAAGCAAGCACTGGTGTCTAGCACTGCAACAAGCAAGCACTGGTGTGAAGACCTGCAACAACCAAGCACTGGTGTGAAGCACTGCAGCAAGCAAGCACTGGTGAGCACTGCAACAGCAAGCACTGGTGGACACTGCAACAAGCAAGCACTGGTGTGAAGCACTGCAACAAGCAAGCACTGGTGTGAAGCACTGCAACAAAGCAAAGCACTGAGAGTGGTGAAGCACTGCAACAAGCAAGCACTGGTGTGAAGCACTGCAACAAGCAAGCACTGGTGTGAAGCACTGCAACAAGCAAGCACTGGTGTGAAGCACTGCAACAAGCAAGCACTGGTGTGAAGCACTGCAACAAGCAAGCACTGGTGTGAAGCACTGCAACAAGCAAGCACTGGTGTGAAGCACTGCAACAAGCAAGCACTGGTGTGAAGCACTGCAACAAGCAAGCACTGGTGAAGCACTGCAAAGCACTGGTGTGAAGCACTGCAACAAGCAAGCACTGGTGTCAAGCACTGAAACAAGCAAGCACTGGTGTCTAACACTGCAACAAGCAAGCACTGGTGTGAAGACCTGCAACAAGCAAGCACTGGTGTGAAGCACTGCAACAAGCAAGCACTGGTGTGAAGCACTGCAACAAGAAAGCACTGGTGTGAAGCACTGCAACAAGCAAGCACTGTTGTGAAGCGCTGCAACAAGCAAGCACTGGTGTGAAGCACTGCAACAAGCAAGCACTGGTGTGAAGCACTGTAGACGATGGTGTTTACTAACATAGATATTTATGTGGTAGCAACTGGCCATATCTTACTGGTCGGACTTTGTGGTGTTCTAAGTTTCAGACGCATGGCAAGCTTATAGTACGGGGATGATACAGCATCCAGCAAGGATATATGGCACTGGCAGGGGATCTGGGAGGGGAAGATATATACCAGCAACGCTCGTAACTCATCCATCCTGATGTTATTGCCGCACACAAAGTACAAGTCATGACAGAAATTATTACTCCAACAATTACCCATGCGCGCGTACACACACACACACAAACACACACACACACACACACACACACAAACACACACACACACACACACACACACCAACCACCCATAGTTCCCCATCAGATCTCCCACTTTCCCAACTCCAACGTACCCCCCAGACTACGGTCTTAGAAAAGAAGTTGAAGGTTTGGTATACAAATGCAGATGGTATAACAAATAAATGTGAGGAGTGGCATGAAAGAATAAAGGAGACATCCCCAGACATAATAGCACTCACAGAAACGAAACTCACCAGTATGATAATAGATGCAATCTTTCCACCCGGATATCAAATCCTCAGGAAAGATAGAGGGAGCAGAGGTGGAGGAGGAGTTGCACTGCTCATTAAGAACAGGTGGGGATTTGAGGAAGTGGAAGGAATGGATAGAATGGGTGAAAGGGACTACATAGTAGGAACAATTCAGTCTGAGGGCCATAAGGTGGTAATTGCTGTAATGTACAACCCGCCACAGAACTGCAGGAGGCCAAGAGAAGAATACAACGAGAGCAACAGAGCAATGGTAGACACACTAGCTGAGGTAGCCAGAAGAGCTCACATGGGGAGAGCAAAGTTACTAGTTATGGGTGATTTCAATCACAAGGAGATTGATTGGGAAAACCTGGAGCCCCACGGGGGTCCTTAATCATGGAGAGCCAAGATGATGGATGTGGTACTAGAAAACCTCATGCATCAACATGTTAGAGACACTACCAGAGAGAGAGGTGGGGATGATCCAGCAAGACTGGACCTAGTATTCACCTTGAGTAGTTCGGACATCGAGGATATCACGTATGAAATGCCCCTTGGAGCTAGTGATCATTTGGTTCTGTGTTTTGATTATATAGTTGAGCTACAAGTGGAGAGGGGAGCAGGAATAGGAAGGGAGAAACGAAACTACAAAAGGGGACTCTACACAGGCATGAGGAACTTCCTACAAGTCGTTCAGTGGGAGAGAAAATTGGCAGGAAAACCAGTAAAAGAAATGATGGAATATGCGACAACCAAATGCAAAGAGGCAGAGGAGAGGTTTGTCCCCAAGGGAAACAGAAGTAATGGGAAGACCAGAACGAGTCCTTGGTTCACCCAGAGGTGTAGGGAGGCAAAAACTAAGTGTAATAGAGAATGGAAAAAGTACAGAAGACAAAGGACCCAGGAAAATAAAGAGATTAGCCGAAGAGCCAGAAACGAATATGCACAGGTAAGAAGGGAGGCTCAGCGACAATATGAAAATGATATAGCATCAAAAGTCAAGTCTGACCCGAAGCTGTTGTATAGCCACATCAGGAGGAAAATAACAGTCAAGGACCAGGTAATCAGGCTGAGGAAGGAAGGTGGGGAGTTCACAAGAAACGACCAAGAGGTATGTGAGGATCTCAACATGAGATTTAAAGAAGTATTTACAGAGGAGACAGGAAGGACTCCAGGAATTCAGAATAGGGAGGTATACCAACAAGTACTGGATGAAATACACACAACCGAGGAGAAGGTGAAGAAGCTGCTATGTGAACTCGATACCTCAAAAGCGGTGGGACCGGACAACATTTCTCCGTGAGTCCTTAGAGAGGGAGCAGAGATGTTGTGTGTGCCACTAACAAAAATCTTCAACACATCCATTGAAACTGGGCAACTACCTGAGGCGTGGAAGATGGCAAATGTAGTCCCAATTTTTAAGAAAGGAGACAGACACGAGGCATTAAACTACAGACCTGTGTCACTGACGTGTATAGTATGCAAAGTCATGGAGAAGATCATCAGGAGGAGAGTGGTGGAGCACCTAGAAAGACACAAGCTTATAAACGACAACCAGCACGGTTTCAGGGAAGGAAAATCCTGTGTCACAAACCTACTGGAGTTTTATGACAAGGTAACAGAAGTAAGACACGAGAGAGAGGGGTGGATAGACTGCATTTTCGTGGACTGCAAGAAGGCGTTCGACACAGTTCCTCACAAGAGGTTAATGCAAAAGCTAGAGGATCAGGCACACATAACAGGAAAGGCACTGCAATGGATCAGAGAATATTTGACAGGGAGGCAACAACGAGTCATGGTACGTGACGAGGTGTCAGAGTGGGCACCTGTGACGAGTGGGGTTCCACAGGGGTCAGTCCTAGGACCTGTACTGTTTTTGGTATATGTGAATGACATAACGGAAGGGATAGACTCAGAAGTGTCCCTGTTTGCAGATGATGTGAAGTTAATGAGAAGAATTAAATCAGTCGAGGATCAGGCAGGACTACAAAGAGACCTGGACAGGCTACAAGCCTGGTCCAGTAACTGCCTCCTTGAATTTAACCCTGCCAAATGTAAAGTCATGAAGATCGGGGAAGGGCAAAGAAGACCGCAGACAGAGTATAGTCTAGGTGGCCAAAGACTGCAAACCTCACTCAAGGAAAAAGATCTTGGGGTGAGTATAATACCGAGCACATCTCCTAAGGCACACATCAATCAGATAACTGCTGCAGCATACGGGCGGCTGGCAAACCTAAGAATAGCGTTCCAATACCTCACTAAGGAATCATTCAAGACTCTGTACACCATATACGTCAGGCCCATACTGGAGTATGCAGCACCAGTTTGGAACCCACACCTGGTCAAGCACGTCAAGAAATTAGAGAAAGTGCAAAGGTTTGCAACAAGACTAGTCCCAGAGCTAAGGGGATTGTCCTACGAAGAAAGGTTAAGGGAAATCGGCCTGACAACACTAGAGGACAGGAGGGTTAGGGGAGACATGATAACGACATATAAAATACTGCGAGGAATAGATAAGGTGGACAGATACAAGATGTTCCAGAGAGGGGACACAGAAACAAGGGGTCACTATTGGAAGTTGAAGACTCCTATGAGTCAAAGGGATGTTAGGAAGTATTTCTTCAGTCATAGAGTTGTCAGGAAGTGGAATAGTCTAGAAAGCGACGTAGTGGAGGCAGGAACCATACATAGTTTTAAGACGAGGTTTGATAAAGCTCATGGAGCAGGGAGAGAGAGGACCTAGTAGCAATCAGTGAAGAGGCGGGGCCAGGAGCTATGACTCGACCCCTGCAACCACAAATAGGTGAGTACACATACATACCTTCCACAGCTGTTATAGCAGAGTCTGTGATATGATCATCCAGCTGCTGTTATAGCAGTGTGATAGGCACCCACATAATGACCGAAAATGAATAACTCACTTTAACACCTGTCTAGGGAACCAGAGTAATAACACACACACACACACACACACACACACACACACACACACACACACAGTCTTGCTTAACATGAAAGATGGGTCTGATAACAACCTTCAGATCAATCATCAGTGTTCCAGGCATCAAGTACAAGGTAGTCACAATCCACAAAACATGTAATTACATGCAAAAATACAAATTCATGAATCCACACATATAGTATATCCCAAATCCACCACAAATGATTCAAAGATCCAAAATCTTCATACGGAAATCATAATATATGAACACAAGAGACTTGGGAGATGATGCAAGATGCTTCCGGTGAAAAGTTGGAGGTCTGATACCTGAAGGAAGTTTCCGGGGGTCAACGATCCCGCGGCCTGATCCCAGATCCAGCCTCCTAGAACATGAAGCCCTCATCAACCAGGCTGTTACTGCTGGCCTCATGCAGTCCATGCAGGCATTGATTTGAGAATCTTGTCCAGTTTCCTCTTGAAGGCAGTCAGAGGTTCGTTGGTGATTACCCTTATGCACGGAGGGAGGACGCTGAAGAGTCGAGAACCTCTGACACTTGTCGAGTTTTCTCTTAATGTACTCGTGATCTTGCTCTTCAGTGGAAGTATTTTGCACCGTCTGCCAAGTTTCTCCTTGTCATACAGAGTGATTTCGGTATTCAGGATTAGGATAAATTCCTTCACGACTTTCGTTCTATTCAGTGATTTGAGTTTGTGTATACTCCGTTACAGTCTTTATTTCCTCCGTTCTTCCATAAGGAAGCAACTGAAACTTATCCTTGTTAAACATCATGTTGTTGTCTGAGACTCACTTCATTTATAACCGCCTGAAGATTCACTGTTTTCAACGGACGTCACTTTCATAGAGATTCTGGTGACATCAACAAAGAGTGTTACGGTGCTATTATGATTTATGGTCTTGTCTGTCGAACATAAACAATGATTAACAGAAGCGGGGCGAACATGTGCCTTGAGGAACAGCCTCTGACTTCACAATGTTCATTACTCCTCTCTTAGTAGTATTTGTTAAGTAAAATATCCATCTGTCCACTTTTCCAGTTATTCCTTTTGCACGCGTTTTGAGTGCAATCACACCCTGTCGAACGCTTTTGTAAAATTAGTATACTCTACAAAAGTACTCAGCTGATGAGTACACTCAGAGAGCACTCAATAAACTCGATAAAGTTCTCAAATCAGCTCTTTTTATCAGTGGGATTGTGATGCATACGTTAGGCTGCGGGCGGAGGCGCACCAACAGTTTGATCGATCAGGGAAGCAACCAGGAGGCCTGGTCTGGGTTCGGGCTGCAGGGGCGGTGACCTCCAGAAGTGACTGCAGGTTATTATTACTCCGCTAAAGTATAAGTCCTGCACAAGAATAATGGGATGACTGCTCAACCAGCACATGAAATCTACCTCCACACACGACAGTGCAAGTTGTATGTTAATATGTATAAATGTTTTATGGAGAGGCAAGCTCAGCATTGTATGAGTGTGGTAGTCTGTGACAGTGAACGAGTGTGGTAGTCTGTGACAGTGAACGAGTGTGGTAGTCTGTGACAGTGAACGAGTGTGGTAGTCTGTGAAAGTGAACGAGTGTGGTAGTCTGTGACAGTGAACGAGTGTAGTAGTCTGTGACAGTGAACGAGTGTAGTAGTCTGTGACAGTGAACGAGTGTGGTAGTCTGTGACAGTGAACGAGTTTGGTAGTCTGTGACAGTGAACGAGTGTGGTAGTCTGTGACAGTGAACGAGTGTGGTAGTCTGTGACAGTGAACGAGTGTGGTAGTCTGTGACAGTGAACGAGTGTAGTAGTCTGTGACAGTGAACGAGTGTGGTAGTCTGTGACAGTGAACGAGTTTGGTAGTCTGTGACAGTGAACGAGTGTGGTAGTCTGTGACAGTGAACGAGTGTGGTAGTCTGTGACAGTGAACGAGTGTAGTAGTCTGTGACAGTGAACGAGTGTAGTAGTCTGTGACAGTGAACGAGTGTGGTAGTCTGTGACAGTGAACGAGTGTGGTAGTCTGTGACAGTGAACGAGTGTGGTAGTCTGTGACAGTGAACGAGTGTGGTAGTTTGTGACAGTGAACGAGTGTGGTAGTCTGTGACAGTGAACGAGTGTGGTAGTCTGTGACAGTGAACGAGTGTGGTAGTCTGTGACAGTGAACGAGTGTGGTAGTCTGTGACAGTGAACGAGTGTGGTAGGCTGTGGCATTGAACGAGTGTGGTAGTCTGTGACAGAGTGAACAATTGTGGTAGTTTATGACAGAGTGAACAATTGTGGTGGTCTGTGACAGACTGAACGATTGTGGCAATCTGTGACAGAGTAAACGAGTGTGGTGGATCCTACCCCACATGGGCAGTCGGAGAGGACCCTCCTCTCTTGTTTGGAAGCAACTGTGCAGGTCAAGGTGTGGCAGTCAGGTGAGCAGGCACTTTAACCTTCCTTCTGCCACTCTTCAACATTTACAATTATTAACATTGTGTAATACTGCAAATAAGCCCTGGTGTCTTAACACTTCAGACATTGAGAACTGCTGCGCTATGGGAGTTCCTTGTTCCTTCATGATGGGGAGAATTACCAAGATATAACTATTTCTCCAGTAAATTTTCATTAGTTTATTGAATTATTTTATTCCCTTTTACATTTATTATTTTCTCCTAATATTATTTCCTTCCTCCCCGGAATGACAATGTTCCATAATATACATATTATAAGATGGTGTAAATGATAAGATGAAATTGATTATTCAAGCGTTGCCACACCTGTGTAGCAATGGTTCAGGAGTACTTGCTACCATAACACTATGGTAGAGGAGTACTTGCTACCATAACACTATGGTAGAGGAGTACTTGCTACCATAACACTATGGTAGAGGAGTACTTGCTACCATAACACTATGGTAGAGGAGTACTTGCTACCATAACACTATGGTAGAGGAGTACTTGCTACCATAACACTATGGTAGAGGAGTACTTGCTACCATAACACTATGGTAGAGGAGTACTTGCTACCATAACACTATGGTAGAGTACTTGCTACCATAACACTATGGTAGAGGAGCACTTGCTACCATAACACTATGGTAGAGGAGTACTTGCTACCATAACACTATGGTAGAGGAGTACTTGCTACCATAACACTATGGTAGAGGAGTACTTGCTACCATAACACTATGGTAGAGGAGTACTTGCTACCATAACACTATGGTAGAGGAGTACTTGCTACCATAACGCTATGGTAGAGGAGTACTTGCTACCATAACACTATGGTAGAGGAGTACTTGCTACCATAACACTATGGTAGAGGAGTACTTGTTACCATAACACTATGGTAGAGGAGTACTTGTTACCATAACACTATGGTAGAGGAGTACTTGTTACCATAACACTATGGTAGAGGAGTACTTGTTACCATAACACTATGGTAGAGGAGTACTTGCTACCATAACATGGTAGAGTACTTGCTACCTAACCTATGGTAGAGGAGTACTTGTACCATAACACTATGGTAGAGGAGTACTTGCTACCATAACGCTATGGTAGAGGAGTACTTGCTACCATAACACTATGGTAGAGGAGTACTTGTACCATAACCTATGGTAGAGGAGTACTTGCTACCATAACACTATGGTAGAGGAGTACTTGTACCATAACACTATGGTAGAGGATACTTGCTACCATAACACTATGGTAGAGGAGTACTTGTACCATAACACTATGGTAGAGGAGTACTTGCTACCATAACGCTATGGTAGAGGAGTACTTGTTACCATAACACTATGGTAGAGGAGTACTTGCTACCATAACGCTATGGTAGAGGAGTACTTGCTACCATAACACTATGGTAGAGGAGTACTTGCTACCATAACACTATGGTAGAGGAGTACTTGCTACCATAACCTATGGTAGAGGAGTACTTGCTACCATAACACTATGGTAGAGGAGTACTTGCTACCATAACACTATGGTAGAGGAGTACTTGCTACCATAAGCTATGGTAGAGGAGTACTTGCTACCATAACGTTATGGTAGAGGAGTACTCTACCTAACTATGGGAGGATACTTGCTACCATAACGCTATGGTAGGAGTACTTGCTACCATAACACTATGGTAGAGGAGTACTTGCTACCATAACACTATGGTAGAGGAGTACTTGCTACCATAACGCTATGGTAGAGGAGTACTTCCTAATGGTAGAGAAGTACTTGCTACCATAACACTATGGTAGAAAGGTACTTACTACTATAACACAATGATAGAGGAACTTACTACATAACGTAATGGTAGAGGAAACTTACTACCATAACACTATGTAGAGGAACACTTACTACTATAACACAATGATAGAGGAGCACTTGCTACATAACACATGGTAGAGGAAAGCTTGCTACATAACACTAATGATAGAAGGAACTTACTACTATAACACAATGATAGAGGAACACTTTACTATAACACAATGATAGAGGAACACTTACTACTATAACACAATGATAGAGGAACACTTACTACTATAACACAATGATAGAGGAACACTTGCTACTATAACACAATGATAGAGGAACACTTATTAATATAACACAATGATAGAGGAACACTTACTACTATAACACAATGATAGAGGAACACTTGCTACTATAACACAATGATAGAGGAACACTTGTTACTATAACACAATGATAGAGGAACACTTACTACTATAACACAATGATAGAGGAACACTTACTACTATAACACAATGATAGAGGAACACTTATATATAACACAATGATAGAGGAACACTTACTACTATAACACAATGATAGAGGAACACTTACAAAACTATAACCAACAAATGATAGAGGAACACTTACTACTATAACACAATGATAGAGGAACACTTGCTACTATAACACAATGATAGAGGAACACTTACTACTATAACACAATGATAGAGGAACACTTGCTACTATAACACAATGATAGAGGAACACTTACTACTATAACACAATGATAGAGGAACACTTCTACTATAACACAATGATAGAGGAACACTTCTACTATAACACAATGATAGAGGAACACTTACTACTATAACACAATGATAGAGGAACACTTCTACTATAACAAATGATAGAGAACACTTATACTATAACACAATGATAGAGGAACACTTGCTACTATAACACAATGATAGAGGAACACTTACTACTATAACACAATGATAGAGGAACACTTACTACTATAACACAATGATAGAGGAACACTTACTACTATAACACAATGATAGAGGAACACTTACTACTATAACACAATGATAGAGGAACACTTACTACTATAACACAATGATAGAGGAACACTTACTACTATAACACAATGATAGAGGAACACTTACTACTATAACACAATTATAGAGGAACACTTACTACTATAACACAATGATAGAGGAACACTTGCTACTATAACACAATGATAGAGGAATACTTACTACTATAACACAATGATAGAGGAACACTTGCTACTATAACACAATGATAGAGGAACACTTGCTACTATAACACAATTATAGAGAAACACTTACTACTATAACACAATGATAAACTCCAATCTCCAAACATCAGACATAATGCTTTGCAAAAAAATACAATACAATGTCATCTACATAGTACAAGTTGATGACGCTCTTCACTTCCAATTTGTTAGGTTATTAGCCAGGGACAAAATCCCCTGACACAGATTTTGACCACATCAAGACCCGCTCAATGGCTACTAAAATGTTTTGTAAAGCTTTCTATGTGATATTATTTGATGAACTGTGGTCATGATGTGTCAAGACCACCGTACAAAGTGACATCTGTATGGCTTGATAAAGCTCAACCCTGAACAAAACGTTGTTGCAGTAAATGTTTATCATGCATATTGTGTGTGTACACAAACAATCTCACACCAGAATACTTTCAAGCCACTTCTGCTCTCATTTATAACAGACTTCCATATATGCCTTTTTCTAGCCAGGGAGTTATTCCAGCTGCTAGACAGATCCTTTACTGCTTACATAAAATTAGTGAAGCATAAGGAACAGTTGACCTATACTTATTGAAATACTGATGGTAGAAATGTCATAACCTATGTTGGTGTTCAAGCTGCACACTAAACTAACTTAATGAAACATACACTAGATGATGTAGGACATACCCAGTGAAAAGTAGGATTTATATAAGTGCACATATAATCACTACACCAGTGTGTAAAGTCTGCGACTCTTCAACAATTTGTGTGTGACTCAATAATAATACTGAGTCGAGTTCAATGAATGTGGACACAGACAATGGTAAGTTATAACAGCGTTGTTGCACAGCTGTAAATCTTTGAAGTAATCAACTATGGATCCCGATCACTCCATTTTGTTGTTACATTTGTTCTTTAGCATTTGTCGGTAGATGGTACGGGAATAACGACGGGAAGTGGATGATACAGACAGGAGGGCTGTACAACATACTTGAAAAGTCTGTGATACAGGCGAATCCTTGTCTGAATATTTTCGGTTTACTGCTTTTATTTATAATTTCGATCGAGGCCTCATTAGCTATAGTTTCAGGCTGGCACAGCCTTTGAATAACAATTAGCTTCATGGGCTTCTTAGTGACAATTTAGAAGCTACAGTTGTGTACATTTTAATTGGGACAGTGATGAAATAAGACATTTATCTGGACAATTAATGTTTATTTAAAAAATACACAGCAAGGGCATGAGAGATAACTGATTTATTAAGAGATATGACTACCCTTTGCTTTTATAAGCATTGCTACACGCTTTAACATAGAATCAACCAATGTTGAACACACTGTGAAAAGGTATTCGTCGTGGTACCAGGTCCTAATAACAGCAACAATTAGCTTTTCCACATTCAAACAACCCTGTTTCGCGATCCTGAGTTTGGTTATTGCCTATAGATTCTCAATTTGGTTGAGGTCAGGAGAGTTTACTGGCCAATTTAGAACGCTTAGCCCACTCTCTTTGAAGAATGTCAGCATTTTTTCTGGAAGTGTGGCATGGAGTAAGAACCTGCTGGAAAACGCCTTCTCCATCAGGAGTCTCTATCCACAATGGGAAGCAAATGAGCTGCCAGGATTGCCTTGTATTTGTCACTCCCCATCGTTCCCTCAACAATAACAAGTTGTCCAGGGTCATTAGCAGTAAAACTAACCCTTGTTGAATGTGTCCATTCCGAAGAGCTTTACCTTTGGTCCGTCTCACTACCACTGACCTGTACCCATGTACTTTAAAATGCGCCTCATCTGAAAATATAACTTTTCTCCATTCATCTGTCGTCCATCCCTAATGATCGAGTGACCACCGAAGCCGTTCTTTTCTTCATAGCAGTCAATAATTGTTTCTTTACCGGCTTTCTGGCGGTTCTGCCAACTTCAAGGAGTCTTCGTCGAAAAGTTGAAGAATCAACAGTTACGCTAGCTGAAGCAAAATCTCTCTCTGTAGATCTTTTATGGTTTTCTTGGGATCCTTCACACTATTTATGATAATCTTGTCATCGTGAGGTGTTGTCCTGCGTTTTCTTGTACATCTTCCTCAACGCAGCGCTCCACAATCACCAGTGTCGTCAACTCTTTTCAGAATCCGACCAACAGTTGACTTTGCTAGGCTCAAATTTTCGGCGATCTGTCTGATACTCAAATCAGCATGATTTCTAAGAGCTACAATACTTGCAAGCTTTCTAGGTGTAACATCTATCACGAACACTGTGGCGTTATACACACACCACCACTAATAAATGAAGGTATTAATTCACCGTTAAAGAACACATGTATCAGAAGGAAGATACAGATATTAAAGGCTAGAGCAGTGAAGGAGACCTCACTGCTATATGCGTAGGTACTTTCTTAATGCACGTGTGTCTTGACCTCTCCGACACAGCCACCTTTATTCATTTTATAATTAAGTAGCGCTGTTTACCATGCACTAGTTCTCTCTGGCTTAGCTGCCTTTCCCTTAATAAAATATATTTGTGACCGATTTCCATTAATATACTTTCACAGCCTGACCTGAGACCAGCATTCTCTGGTAGCAGTTGAGATATTTACGGAACACTCACAGTCAAGTATCCCTGGTTATCGCTTGATCAACCAGGCTGTTGATCAAGCGATATGGTTCCTGCAGAAATTTGTCCAGGTTAATTTTGAAGACTTCTACCTTTGTTCCACCAATATTTATTATATATTTTGATAACAGGATGGAGGATCTTGGACTATGTATGTTGACACAGTGTTTTCTAATTGTGACCGTGGCGACCCTGCTTTCTACTGGTTTAATTTATAATTTTTAATGTATCCTTCACCCCCAGTAAGCTATGGTAGCATACAGAATGGGGACATGACCCCTCCAGTACTTTCCATTTATACATTAAAAGATTTCTCTCTCTCTTACAGAGGCACTCCCAGTACTTTGGATATTTTATTGAGTCTATGCTGGCAGTAGGTAGCTGTGTTTACCATCTTCCAGTTGAGTCTGGCTTCACCTCACCTTCACTAACACCTTTCTTCCTACAACCAGCTACAACCTGTGACTACACTTGAAGTTTATGTTGAGACATTCCAGGCAGTTTAGATATTTTAGTAACTGTGATCAGTAAATGATGTCTGTTCATTTTCCAGCTTTGAGGCCTATTCTCTGTTGAAGAACCTATGAGAACAGAACGTTCATGAGCTTACGCACAAAACATACATGAGCGTACACACAGAAAGTACATGAGCTTACATACAGAAAGTACATGAGCTTATACACAGGAAAGGGTCACCAGTATGGTGCCACAACGATTAGTGTCACGAGGCAGTCACCAGTATGGTGCCACAACGATTAGTGTCACGAGGCAGTCACCAGTATAGTGCCACAAGCGTCAGTATCATCACGAAGTAGTCACCAGTATAGTGCCACAAGGATCAGTGTCATCACGAGGTAGTCACCAGTATAGTGCCACAAGCGTCAGTATCATCACGAGGTAGTCACTAGTATAGTGCCACAAGGATCAGTGTCATCACAAAGTAGTCACCAGTATAGTGCCACAAGCGTCAGTGTCATCACGAGGTAGTCACCAGCATAGTGCCACAAGCGTCAGTGTCATCACGAGGTAGTCACCAGTATAGTGCCACAAGCTTCAGTGTCATCACGAGGTAGTCACCAGTATAGTGCCACAAGCGTCAGTGTCATCACGAGGTAGTGTGCCCGGGCGTTCATAATGGGTGACATTGTTGATGAAGAGCTATATAAGCAAAGAAGAATTAAATGAAGTAATTAATTCGGTTAAATATTTGGCGAGTGAGAGGCAGGTGACATGAGGGAGGGAGCCGCGGGGGGTTGCCAAGCCACACAACTATTATTAGTTTTTACAACAAATTCAGCAAGTGTGTAATCAAGAGAAACTAAGAAAATCATGAACTGAACAGAGGTGGCGGCAGCATGAAATGCAACTACGACATGGGCGTAGCAGCTGCAAATATCAGGGAGAGAGAAGAATCTGGGGGTGAATTTAACACCTACCATATCGTCAGAATTGCACACAAACCGTATTACAGTAACGACATATGTAAGATTAACAAACCTTCAGAACATTATACACGACATATGTTAAGCCAATCACTGAGTATGCGCCCCCAGCATGGAGCCCACACCTGGTCAATCACGTGAAGAAACTTGAAAAGGTACAAATGTTTGCAACCAGGCTAGTACCCGAAGTGAGAGGAGTGTATTGTGAAGAGAGGCTGAAAGAAGTGAACCTGATGACCTCAGTGAAGAGAGGCTGAAAGAAGTGAACCTGATGACCTCAGTGAAGAGAGGCTGAAAGAAGTGAACCTGATGACCTCAGCGAAGAGAAGGATAAGGTGAGGACATGATTACTGTATACAAAATCTTAAGAGGAATTGAAAAGGCTGATAGGGACAGATTGTTTGAATTAAGAGGACCAGGCTCAAGGGGACACAGGTGGAAGTTGAAAAACACAGATGAGGCAAAGGTATGTAAGGAAGAATTTAGTATCAGGCTGGTTGAAAACTGGAATAACTTGGATGAGGAAGTGAAGGCAAACTCAATACACAGCTTCATTAGTATATATGATGAGGTCCAAGAGGGCAGAAGTCAATGATACGGATCAAGGTGGTCAAGGAGGTCGGTCCAGGAACTATGTATCGGCCCCCGCAAACACAAACTGGTGAGTACAAATAGGTCGGTACAAACAGAGGAAGTCTGTGTGTGTTTATGGTGGCCTTGATCACCTTGAGGATCACTAGCATGCATTCCATCGCTGTGCCCTCAAGTCTTGTTTACACACTTGTCATATCGAACACAAGAGCAACGTTGTCATGACGAAAACTGTCAGCAAAATTCTTCAAGATAATTTATAGCTTTAGCGCTGAGTCTATTAAGGCAGTGCCACTCATCCTGTCAGTGATATACCTCATAAACACAGCATACACTCATGCTTAGTTGCCTTCATTAACTATCATAGAAAAATGATGTACTGTATATATATATATATATATATATATATATATATATATATATATATATATATATATATATATATTATGTAAATTTTATAAGGTTCTTTTGGTGCAAAATTATTAATTTTTACACTAACATAAATGAAAAAAAATATCTTTAAACGTATAAGATAAATTTTTAGAACGGACTTAATTTTAAATGAGTTATTGTTAATTAATCAGGTTTACCTATTCGGCACGACATATATAATATTCTGTCATCACAGTATATATATCAAGGTCTTATGACCGAAACTTTTTCTAATAAACATGTGGTGCTGTAATCTGTAAATCAGACTAATCCCAAATGTATTACTGATTATTTAACTAATGAAGAAGAAGGAACATGGAAACAATGTTAGGAATGCATGGTGGCGCCTCCACCAGCACTACCATTACTATGGTATTCCCATAAACTCAACACACACCGTGAGAAGGTCAACGTATTAACTAAATGATCTTTGTGACGCATGTGTATACTATACCGTTCAAGGTCGCACACGTGCAAATACACACACACACCTTATTTTTTATATACCTTTGATGAGTTTCGAGAGTTTTGCTACTCTTGGTCTGGTGCTTGCCTGGTCAACCAGGCTGTTGCTTCTGGAGGCCCGCTGCCGCACATATCGATCACAGACTGGTTGATCTGGCACCTAGTGAAGATGTTGAATAGTCTGGGGCCACGAATGTTGATACAGTGTTCCATTATTTTGCCCACCGCACCCCTACTCCTCACTGCACTTCCTCCCATTTCTCTCACTCCAGTATGTTGTTATGGCAGTGTGCAGATTTAGGACCAGGCCCTCGAGTACTTTCCAGGTATATATTATCATGTATCTCTCTCTCCTCCGCTCCAGTGAGTACATGTTCAAGACTTTAAGGAGTTCCCAGTAATTTAGATGCTTTACTGGCTTTATGTGTACCGTAAACGATCTCTCTGTTTGTTCCAGCTCTGATATATCTCCTGCCTTGAACGAGGCCGTCAACACTGAGCAATATTTCAAACGAGGGAGCACTAGCGATGTGTCACCATTGGCATTATTTCTCTTGTTTTGAAAGTTCTCAATACCCACCCAGTCATCTTCCTGGCTGTCGTGATCTTTGTTTTATGGTCTTTAAAAGAAAGGTCAGCTGACATAATTATTCCCAAGTCTTTTACATGTTCCTTTAGTTCTGTTTGGTGACCCTCTTGAGTTCTGTATAGTTTTCCAATTGAGTTCTTCATTCTTTCCATAACTCAGCAGCTGGAACTCATCACCATTAAACGTCATGTTGTTCTCCACTGCCCACTGGAAGACCCTGCTTATATCTTCCTGTAATTTTTCACACACACACACACATACATACAACAGGCCTAGTGTCTAATCGACATGTGCCTAGGACAAAATGGTAACTAACACACACACACACACACACACACGCAAGACTCTGTACACTGTGTACGTCAGGCCCATACTAGAATATGCAGCAACAGTTTGGAACCAACACCTGGTCAAACACGTCAAGAAATTAGAGAAAGTGCAAAGGTTTGCAACAAGGCTAGTCCCGGAGCTAAGGAGAATGCATTACGAAGAAAGGTTAAGGGAAATCGGCCTGACAACACTGGAGGACAGGAGGGTTAGGAGAGACATGATAATGACATACAAAATACTGCGAGGAATTGACAAGGTGGACAAAGACAGGTTGTTCCAGAGATGAGACACAGAAACAAGGCCTAGTGTCTAATCGACATGTGCCTAGGACAAAATGGTAACTAACACACACACACACACACACACACACACACTTAACAAGGAATCGTTCAAGACACTGTACACCGTGTACGTCTGGCCCATACTAGAATATGCAGCACCAGTCTGGAACCCACACCTGGTCAAGCACGTAAAGAAACTAGAGAAAGTGCAAAGGTTTGCGACAAGGTTAATTCCACAACTCAGGGGTCTGTCCTATGAGGAAAGGTTGAGGGAAATAGGACTAACAACACTGGAGGAAAGAAGGGTCAGAGGAGACATGATACCGACATACAAAATACTGCGGGGAATCGACAAGGTAGACAGTGACAGGATGTTCCAGAGAGGGAACACAGAAACAAGGGGACACAACTGGAAGCTGAAGACTCAGATGAGTCATAGGGATGTTAGAAAGCATTTCTTCAGCCACAGAGTAGTCAGGAAGTGGAATAGTCTAGAGAAAGATATAGTGGAGGCAGGAACCATACATAGTTTTAAGACGAGGTATGATAAAGCTCATGGAGCAGGGAGAGCAGAGACCCAGTAGCGGACAGCGAAGAGGCGGGGCCAGGAGCTGAGTCTCGACCCCTGCAACCACAATTAGGTGAGTACAATTAGGTGAGTACACACCTAAGAACAGCACTCCGATATCTTAATAAGGAATCGTTCAGGACCATGTACACTGTGTACATCAGGCCCATACTGGAGTATGCAGCACCAGTTTGGAACCCACACCTAGCCAAGCACGTAAGGAAACTAGAGAAAGTGCAAAGGTTTGCAACAAGACTAGTCCCGGAGCTAAGGGGTATATCTTACGAGGAGAGGTTAAGGGAAATTGACCTGACAACACTAAATGACAGGAGGGATATGATAACGACATATACAATACTGAGAGGAATCGACAAGGTGGACAGAGACAGGATGTTCCAGAGATGGGACACAGAAGCAAGGAGTCACAGAGTTGTTGGGAAGTGGAATAGTCTGGGAAGTGATGTAGTGGAGGCAGGAGCCATACATAGCTTTAAGAAGAGGTATGATAAAGCTCATGGAGCAGGAAGAGTGACCTAGTAGCGGCCAGTGAAGAGGGGGCCAGGAGCTGTGACTCGACCCCTGCAACCACAACTAGGTAAGCAACTAGGTGAGCACATACGATAAAGCTCATGAAACAAGGAGAGTGGACCTAGTAGCGACCAGCGAAGAGATGCCAGGAGCTGTGACTCGACCCCTGCAACCACAACTAGGTACAACCCTCCAGCTGCGAGACGAGCAGTGTGGGTGTAGGCAATTTTAGCCAGAGGGATTAGGAGGCTGGACCCTCCAAACACAAGACACGAGCGGTCGCTTGTGTGTCAATATGGATGTTTACATTATACATGTATGATGTAAATTAGCGATTAGGAGTCATGTCAGCTATGCAATTAAGATTTCATGGTTGTAGGGAGAATGTAGCCCTGGCCCCGAGACTCCTTACCTTCACCAGGTCATAACCTACAACATAGGAAGTAAGTTACTGCTGCTTCACTACTATGCACATCTTTTATTATCTTTAACTATGCCATATTTTCTTATGCGATAACAGCGGCTTTGCCCCATAAAACAAACAAGCCGAGCATATATTTCTTTTCGAAAATTAGTCAGAACACGAGGAAATTAATATATTCAACTGATAGGTTGAAGATACATTAAGTTTAGTTTGACTGGATAGACTTGAGATACATTATCCAAATTTTATTTACCCTTACGATAAGAAGACAAAAGAAACATTATCTAAATTCAGCAAGGTTCACTTGAAACACCCATGACTGGTTTCTAGGGTTGTACCCCGCAGCACGGCCTGACGCTAGGCTGCCTTGTTCACCAACATGTTGATGAATAAGACATGTGCAAAGCCTAAGTATCTTTACTGAGAGACGTTTCGCTCACCAGGGGTTTTATCAGTGTAATACAGAGACATGAGAGGAAAGCATTTTACCAGTGGAATCGGTGGAAGGAGTATAGCGTTGCAGCAGTCCTGACGTTGTCATCACACAGTCCTGACGCTGTCATCACACAGTCCTGACGCTGTCATCACACAGTCCTGACGCTGTCATCACACAGTCCTGACGCTGTCATCACACAGTCCTGACGCTGTCATCACACAGTCCTGACGCTGTCATCACACAGTCCTGACGCTGTCATCACACAGTCCTGACGCTGTCATCACACAGTCCTGACGCTGTCATCACACAGTCCTGACGCTGTCATCACACAGTCCTGACGCTGTCATCACACAGTCCTGACGCTGTCATCACACAGTCCTGACGCTGTCATCACACAGTCCTGACGCTGTCATCACACAGTCCTGACGCTGTCATCACACAGTCCTGACGCTGTCATCACACAGTCCTGACGCTGTCATCACACAGTCCTGACGCTGTCATCACACAGTCTCTGACACGCTGTCATCACACAGTCCTGACGCTGTCATCACACAGTCCTGACGCTGTCATCACACAGTCCTGACGCTGTCATCACACAGTCCTGACGCTGTCATCACACAGTCCTGACGCTGTCATCACACAGTCCTGAGCTGTATCACAGTCTGACGCTCATCACACAGTCCTGACGCTGTCATCACACAGTCCTGACGCTGTCATCACACAGTCCTGACGCTGTCATCACACAGTCCTGACGCTGTCATCACACAGTCCTGACGCTGTCATCACACAGTCCTGACGCTGTCATCACACAGTCCTGACGCTGTCATCACACAGTCCTGACGCTGTCATCACACAGTCCTGACGCTGTCATCACACAGTCCTGACGCTGTCATCACACAGTCCTGACGCTGTCATCACACAGTCCTGACGCTGTCATCACACAGTCCTGACGCTGTCATCACACAGTCCTGACGCTGTCATCACACAGTCCTGATCGCTGTCATCACACAGTCCTGACGCTGTCATCACACAGTCCTGACGCTGTCATCACACAGTCCTTGCAATCGCTGTCATCACACAGTCCTGACGCTGTCATCACACAGTCCTGACGCTGTCATCACACAGTCCTGACGCTGTCATCACACAGTCCTGACGCTGTCATCACACAGTCCTGACGCTGTCATCACACAGTCCTGACGCTGTCATCACACAGTCCTGACGCTGTCATCACACAGCATCACACAGTCCTGACGCTGTCATCACACAGCATCACACAGTCCTGACGCTGTCATCACACAGCATCACACAGTCCTGACGCTGTCATCACAGCTACACAGTCCTGACGCTGTCATCACAGCCCGAGCGTCATCACACAGTCCTGACGCTGTCATCACACAGCATCACACAGTCCTGACGCTGTCATCACACAGTCCTGACGCTGTCATCACACAGCATCACACAGTCCTGACGCTGTCATCACACAGTCCTGACGCTGTCATCACACATCCACTGAGTTCAAACACATAGACAGTCCTGACTGTGCATCACACAGCTGACGCAACATACACAGCATCACACTAGATTTGACCGATCAACATGAACTTGTTGACTGGCAACACAGCTTTTGACGATCAACACGTACGTTGACTGATAACACTGAGCTTGTTGACTGATCAACACTGAACTTGTTGACTGATCAACACTGTACTTGTTGACTGATCAACACTGAACTTGTTGACTGATCAACACTGTACTTGTTGACTGATCAACACTGTACTTGTTGACTGATCAACACTGAACTTGTTGACTGATCAACACTGTATTTGTTGACTGATCAACACTGAACTTGTTGACTGATCAACACTGTACTTGTTGACTGTTGTTGACTGATCAACACTGTACTTGTTGACTGATCAACACTGAACTTGTTGACTGATCAACACTGAACTTGTTGACTGATCAACACTGAACTTGTTGACTGATCAACACTGAACTTGTTGACTGATCAACACTGAACTTGTTGACTGATCAACACTGAACTTGTTGACTGATCAACACTGACTGTTGATGATCACACTGAACTTGCTGACGACAACACTGAACTCGTGTTAACACTGTTTTTTATGCTATCAACACTGTACTTGATGAAAACCTGAACCTAACAACAGCAGGCTGACTCTGTTTGAGCTCAAGTTGACCCTGAATGTATAGTCACTATCACGCTGACCTCGCAGCTCTAGTTGACCTGGTGTGAAGGTCACTAGCTGACCTCGCAGCTCTATTGACCTGGTGTGGAGGTCACCAGCTGACCTCGTAGCTATAGCTGACTTGGTGTGGACGTCACTAGCTGACCTCGCAGCTCTAATTCACCTGGTGTGGAGGTCACCTGCTGACCTCATAGCTTTAACTGATTTGGTGTGGACGTCACTAGCTGACCTCGCAACTCTAGCTGTGGTAGTTTTGAGGTCAGCTAACGTAAATAGCTGGTTGGAAGCTAGAGTATATGTGTATATGCCCAGACACTACCAGAGGAAAGCTCTGCGTGACCTGAGGAATATTGAGCCTCGTAACTCAGCTAAACTGAGCTTAATTCCCAGTGTCAACCCACCACCACCACCAGGACGCTGTGATCAACCACCTCACCCATCCTGTCCAACCTCACCAGTCCTGTTCAACCTCACCCCCTCCTTGTCCAACCTCACTCCCTCCTATTCAACTTCACCCCCTCCTCTCTAACCTCACCCCCTCTCACGCATAACCCCTCCTGCTCAGTCTCACCCCTTCCTGCACAACCTCACCATACTCCTGCTGAACCTCATCCTGCCGATAAGTTTTACCCACCCGCTCAACCTTATCTCCTGAGCAACCTCACCTCCTCCTGCCCAACTTCACCCCTCTTGCCAAACTCACCTTCCAGCCCAACCTCACTCCAACCCAACTTCACCCTCCAAACCAACCTCACCCCAAACCTACTTCACCCTCCAAACCAACCACACCCTCCAAACCAACCTCACCCCAACCCTGCTTCACTCAAGACACTGTCCATTAACACTGTGGAATTAACAACACTGGACTTTGGACACTTACACTGAGGTATTAACAACACTGGACTTTGGACACTAGCACTGAGGTATTAACAACACTATTGACTAACACTGGATTTGACTAAGCACTGAATTGAACAACACTAACACTGGACTTTGGACACTAACACTGTGGTATTAACAACACTGAACTCTGGACACTAATACTGGTATTAACAACACTGACTGGACACTAACACTGATGTATTAACAACACTAGACTCTGGATACTATGAGGTATTAACAACACTGGACTGGACACTAGCACTGAGGTATTAACAACACTGGACTGGACACTAGCACTGAGGTATTAACAACACTGGACTCTGGACACTAACTCTGAGGTATTAACAACACTAGACTGGACACTAGCGCTGAGGTAATAACAACTCTGGACACTAACTCTGAGGTATTAACAACACTAGACTGGACACTAGCGCTGAGGTAATAACAACTCTGGACACTAACACTGAGGTATTAACAACACCGGACACTAACACTGAGGTATTAACAACACCGGACACTAACACTGAGGTATCGACAAACATGGTATTACAACACCGGACACTAACACTGAGGTATTAACAACACTGGACACTAACTCTGAGGTATTAACAACTGGACACTAGCGCTGAGGTAATAACAACTCTGGACACTAACACTGAGGTATTAACAACACCGGACACTAACACTGAGGTATTAACAACACCGGACACTAACACTGAGGTATTAACAACACCGGACACTAACACTGAGGTATTAACAACACCGGACACTAACACTGAGGTATTAACAACACCGGACACTAACTCTGAGGTATTAACAACACCGGACACTAAAAGCCTGGATACAGCCTCACCCTTCACTCTGATGACCTTCATATACCAGGTGTGTCCTACCCAAGACCTGGGTATTCCATGCTCCCACCTTCTTGCCAAGTTCCCTCCCATTCTCCCTCCTCCCTGCCATGCTTCCTTCCATTCTCCCTCCTCCCTGCCATGCTTCCTCCCATTTTCCCTCCTCCCTGCCATGCTTCCTCCCATTTTCCCTCCTCCCTGCCATGCTCCCTAATCCCTGCCATGTTCCCTCCCATTCTCCCTCCTCTCTGCCATACTCCTTCCTCTCATACTCCCTGCTTCCTGTCATACCCCCTCTTCACTGTCATACTCCCACCTCCCTGTCGTACTCTCTCCTCCCTTTCACCTTCTAAGTTTCCCTCTCCCTCCTATGTTCCCTCCTCCCTGCCATGTTCCCTCCTCCCTGCCATATTCCCTCCTCCCTGTCATATTCCCTCCTCCCTGCCATGTTCCCTCCTCCCTGCCATGTTCCCTCCTCCCTGCCATGTTCCCTCCTCCCTGCCATGTTCCCTTCTCCCTGCCATGTTCCCTCCTCCCTGCCATGCTCCCTCCTCCCTGCCATGCTCCCTCCTCCCTGCCATGCTCCCTCCTCCCTGCCATGTTCCCTCCTCCTGGAACAAATCCAGAGATCGTTTACGGCTCACATTGAGCCATTGAAACATCTAAATTATTGGGAACGCCTTCAAGTCTTGAACATGTACTCATTGGAGCGGAGGAGAGAGAGATACATGATAATATATACATGTAAAGTACTTGAGGGCCTGGTCCCAAATCTGCACACTGCCATAACAACATACTGGAGTGAGAGATATGGGAGAAAGTGTAAAATAAACCCAGTGAGGAGCAGGGGTGCGGTGGGGACAATACGGGAGCACTGTATTAACATCCGGGGTCCCAGACTATTCAACATCTTACCAGAAGATATCAGAAACACGTCTGGAACCAGTGTAGAAGCCTTCAAGAGGAAACTGGACAAATATCTTCACCAGGTGCCAGATCAACCAGGCTGTGATGGATATGTGGGGCAGCGGGCCTCCAGCAGCAACAGCCTGGTTGACCAGGCAAGCACCAGACGAGCCTGGCCCATGGCCGGGCTCAGAGAGTAGATACTCTCGAAACTCTTCAAAGGTATATCAAAGGTATGTTCCCTCCTCCCTGCCATGTTCCCTCCTCCATGCCATGTTCCCTCCTCCATGCCATGTTCCCTCCTCCATGCCATGTTCCCTCCTCCATGCCATGTTTCCTTCTCCATGCCATGTTCCCTCCTCCATGCCATGTTCCCTCCTCCATGCCATGCTCCCTCCTCCATGCCATGCTCCCTCCTCCATGCCATGTTCCCTCATCCATGCCATGCTCCCTCCTCCATGCCATGCTCCCTCCTCCATGCCATGCTCCCTCCTCCATGCCATGTTCCTCCTCCATGCCATGCTCCTCCTCCATGCCATGCTCCCTCCTCCATGCCATGTTCCCTCCTCCATGCCATGCTCCCTCCTCCATGCCATGCTCCCTCCTCCATGCCATGTTCCCTCCTCCATGCCATGTTCCCTCCTCCATGCCATGCTCCCTCCTCCATGCCATGCTCCCTCCTCCATGCCATGCTCCCTCCTCCATGAAATATTCCCTCCTCCATGCCATGTTCCCTCCTCCATGCCATGCTCCCTCCTCCATGCCATGTTCCCTCCTCCATGCCATGCTCCCTCCTCCATGCCATGCTCCCTCCTCCATGCCATGCTCCCTCCTCCATGCCATGCTCCCTCCTACATGCCATGTTAAATCCTCCATGCCATGTTCCATCCTCCATGCCATGTTCCCTCCTCCATGCCATGCTCCCTCCTCCATGCCATGCTCCCTCCTCCATGCCATGCTCCCTCCTCCATGCCATGTTCCCTCCTCCATGCCATGCTCCCTCCTCCATGCCATGCTCCCTCCTCCATGCCATGTCCCTCCTCCATGATTTCCTCCTCCATGCCATGTCCCTCCTCCATGCCATGCTCCTCCTCCATGCCATGTTCCCTCCTCCATGCCATGCTCCCTCCTCCATGCCTCTCCCTCCATGCCATGCTCCCTCCTCCATGCCATGTTCCCTCCTCCATGCCATGCTCCCTCCTCCATGCCATGTTACATCCTCCTCCATGCCATGTTCCCTCCTCCATGCCATGTTCCCTCCTTCCATGCCATGCTCCCTCCTCCATGCCATGCTCCCTCCTCCATGCCATGTCCTCCTCCATGCCATGCTCCCTCCTCCATGCCATGTCCCTCCTCCATGCCATGCTCCCTCCTCCATGCCATGTTCCTCCTCCATGCCATGTTCCTCCTCCATGCCATGTTCCTCCTCCATGCTCATGTCTCCTCCTCCATGCCATGTCCTCCTCCATGCCATTCCCTCCTCCATGCCATGTTCCCTCCTCCATGCCATGCTCCCTCCTCCATGCCATGCTCCCTCCTCCATGCCATGTCCTCTCCATGCCATGTCCTCCTCCATGCCATGCTCCCTCCTCCATGCCATGCTCCCTCCTCCATGCCATGTTCCCTCCTCCATGCCATGCTCCCTCCTCCATGCCATGCTCCCTCCTCCATGCCATGTTCCCTCCTCCATGCCATGTTCCCTCCTCCATGCCATGCTCCCTCCTCCATGCCATGCTCCCTCCTCCATGCCATGTTCCCTCCTCCATGCCATGTTCCTCCTCCATGCCATGCTCCCTCCTCCATGCCATGTTCCTCCTCCATGCCATGTTCCCTCCTCCATGCCATGTCCCTCCTCCATGCCATGCTCCCTCCTCCATGCCATGCTTCCCTCCTCCATGCCATGCTCCCTCCTCCATGCCATGTTCCTCCTCCATGCCATATGCTCCCTCCTCCATGCCATGCTCCTCCTCCATGCCATGCTCCCTCCTCCATGCCATGTTCCCTCCTCCATGCCATGTTCCTCCTCCATGCCATGTCCTCCTCCATGCCATGCTCCTCCTCCATGCCATGTTTCCCTCCTCCATGCCATGTTCCCTCCTCCATGCCATGTCCTCCTCCATCCATGCTCCCTCCTCCATGCCATGCTCCCTCCTCCATGCCATGTTCCCTCCTCCATGCCATGTCCCCTCCTCCTTCTCATGCCATGTCCTCCTCCATGCCATGCTCCCTCCTCCATGCCATGCTCCCTCCTCCATGCCATGTCCCTCCTCCATGCCATGTTCCTCCTCCATGCCATGTCCTCTCCTCCATGCTCATGTTCCTCCTCCATGCCATGCTCCCTCCTCCATGCCATGCTCCCTCCTCCATGCCATGCTCCCTCCTCCATGCCATGTTCCCTCCTCCATGCCATGTCCCTCCTCCATGCCATGCTCCCTCCTCCATGCCATGGCTCCCTCCTCCATGCCATGCTCCCTCCTCCATGCCATGTCCCTCCTCCATGCCATGCTCCCTCCTCCATGCCATGTTCCTCCTCCATGCCATGTCTCCTTCCTCTCCATGCCATGCTCCCTCCTCCATGCCATGCTCCCTCCTCCATGCCATGCTCCCTCCTCCATGCCATGTCCCTCCTCCATGCCATGTTCCTCCTCCATGCCATGCTCCCTCCTCCATGCCATGCTCCCTCCTCCATGCCATGCTCCCTCCTCCATGCCATGCTCCCTCCTCCATGCCATGCTCCCTCCTCCATGCCATGTTCCTCCTCCATGCCATGCTCCCTCCTCCATGCCATGTCTCCTCCATGCCATGTCCCCCCTCCATGCCATGTCCCTCCTCCATGCCATGTCCTCCATGCCTGTCCCTCCTCCATGCCATGCTCCCTCCTCCATGCCATGTCCCTCCATGCCTTCCTCCTCCATGCCATGTTCCTCCTCCATGCCATGTCCTCCTCCATGCCATGCTCCCTCCTCCATGCCATGCTCCCTCCTCCATGCCATGCTCCCTCCTCCATGCCATGCTCCCTCCTCCATGCCATGCTCCCTCCTCCATGCCATGCTCCCTCCTCCATGCCATGCTCCCTCCTCCATGCCATGCTCCCTCCTTCTCCCCATGCCATGCTCCCTCCTCCATGCCATGCTCCCTCCTCCATGCCATGCTCCCTCCTCCATGCCATGCTCCCTCCTCCATGCCATGCTCCCTCCTCCATGCCATGCTCCCTCCTCCATGCCATGCTCCCTCCTCCATGCCATGCTCCCTCCTCCATGCCATGCTCCCTCCTCCATGCCATGCTCGCTACTCCCACTATAAATGTTTTGCCATTAAACATGACACAGCGAGGCGGGTCATGTGGCCTTCACACCTGCCCGAGTTATCTGTACATTCTTTAAGAGTGCTTCCTACTGGTATATTCTTAATATTTGGCAACACACACACACACACACATACACACACATACACACACACATACATACACACACACACACACACACACACATACACACACACACAAACACATACACATACATACACACACACACACAGAAGAAGCAAGAGACTACATAATAGGAACACTTCAGTCTGGAGGTCCCAAGGTGGTAATTACAGTGATGTATAACTCACCACAGAACAGCAGGAGGCCAAGGCAAGAGTATGATGAGAGTAACAGAACGATGGTTGACACACTGGCTGAAGTGGCCAGAAGGGCTCATGCAAGCAGGGCAAAGCTGCTGACTGTGGGTGACTTCAATCACAAGGAGCCACCTGCAGCCACATGGAGGGTACAGAAAAGTGGAAGGCTAAGATGATGGAGGTGGTACTGGAAAACCTCATGTACCAACACGTAAGGGACACTACCAGAGTGAGAGAGGAGAGGATGAACCAACAAGACTGGACGTAGTATTCACCTTGAATAGTGCAGATATTGAGGATATCACATATGAAAGACCCCTCGGGGCCAGTGACCAATGAAACCAAACTACACGCGAGGGAACTACACAGGCATGAAGAATTTCCAGCACTGGGTTCAGTGGAACATAGAACTGGCAGGGAAGTCAGTAAATGAGATGATGGAATATGTGACACAATATGCAAGGAAGCTGAGGAGAGGTTTGTACCCAAGGGTAACAGAAATAACGAGAAAGCCAGGATGAGGGGCCAGTAGGCCTGATGCAGTGTTTCTTCTTTCTTATGAGCCTTTGGTTCACCCAAAGGTGTAGAGAGCCCAATGGAAGAAGTATAGAAGGCAGAGGACCCAGGGGAATAAGGAGAGCAATCGTAGACAGAAATGAATAAGCACAGGTAAGTAGGGAGGCCCAAAGACAATTCGAAAATGACATAGCAGCGAAAGCCAAATCTGACCAGAAGCTGTAGTACAACCACATCAGGAGGAAAACATCAGTCAAGGACCAGGTAATCAGGCTGAGGAAGGAAGGAGGGGAGATCACAAGAAACGACCGCGAATTATGTGATGAGCTCAACATGAGACAGGAGGGACTCCAGGAAGTTGGAAAGGTGGGGTACACCATCAAGTGCTGGACACAATACATACAACCGAGGAAGAAGTGAAGAGGCTGATAAGCGAGATAGATACCTTAAAGACGATAAGGCCAGAAACATCTTTCCATGGGTCCTGAGAGAGGGAGCAGAGGCACTATATGTACCACTAGCAACAATCTTCAACACATCTATCGAAATAGAGCGACTACCTGAGGTATGGAAGACAACAAATGTGTACCAATTTTTAAAAAAGGAGACAGACACGAATCATTAAACTAAAGACCAGTGTCACTGACATGTATAGTATGCAAAGTCATGGAGAAGATTATCAGAAGAGTGGTGGAACACCTAGAAAGGAATGAGCTTATCAACGACAACCAACACGGTTTCAGGGACGGAAAATCCTGTGTCACAAACCTACTGGAGTTCTATGACAGGGTGACAGCAGTAAGACAAGAGAGAGAGAGGGGTGGGTATATTGCATTTTCTTGGGCTGTAAGAAGGCGTCTGACACAGTTCCACACAAGAGATTAGTGCAAAAGCTGGAGGACCAGGCAGGGATAACAGGGAAGGCACTGCAATGGATCAGGGAATACCTGTCGGGAAGACAACAGCGAGTCATGGTAGTGACGAGGTTTCAGAGTGGGCGCCTGTGACGAGCAGGGTTCCACAGGGGTCAGTCCTAGGACCGGTGCTGTGTCTGGTATATGTGAACGACATGACGAAAGAATAGATTCAGAAGTGTCCCTGCAGATGATGTGAAGTTGATGAGAAGAATTAAATCGGACGAGAAGCAGGCAGAACTACAAAGGAATTTGGACAGGTTGAAGGCCTGGTCCAGAAACTGGCTTCCTGGAGTTCAACCCCACCAAGTGCAAAGTCATGAAGATTGGGGAAGGGCAAAGAAGACCGCAGACGGAGTACAGTTTAGGGGGCCAGAGACTAAAAACCTCACTCGAGGAAAAGGATCTTGGGGTGAGTATAACACCGGGCACATCTCCTGAGGCGCACATCAACCAAATAACTGCTGCAGCATACAAGCGCCTAGAAAACCTAAGAATAGCATTCCGACATCTCAGTAAGGAATCGTTGAGGACCCTGTACACCGTGTACGTTAGGCCTATATTGGAGTATGCAGCACCAGTTTGGAACACACACTTAGCCAAGCACGTATGGAAATTAGAGAAAGTGCAAAGGTTTGCAACAAGACTAGTCCCGGCTCTAAGGGACATGTCCTACGAGGAGAGGTTAAGGGAAATCGACCTGATGATACTGGAGGACAGGAGAGATAGGGGGGATATGATAACGACTTATAAAATACTGAGAGGAATCGATAAGGTGGACAGAGACAGGATGTTCCAGAGATGGGACACAGAAACATGGGGTCACACTTGGAAGTTGAAGACTCAGATTAATCACAGGGATGTTAGGAAGTATTTCTTCAGTCACAGAGTTGTCAAGAAGTGGAATAGTCTGGGAAGTGATGTAGTGGAGGCAGGATCCATACATAGCTTTAAGAAGAGGTATGATAAAGCCTGTGGAGTAGGAAGAGTGACCTAGAAGCGACCAGTGAAGAGGCAGGGCCAGGAGCTGTGAATCGACCCCTGCAACCACAACTAGGTGAGTACACACACACACCTGCCAACGCCAGGTAACTCAAAGTACGGGTAAACACTAACGATCATTTACATCAATTGTTAAGAATGTTGATATTGGCTTCATCTTCTTTTCTGAAGTAAGACACACGTATGATCCTTCACATGTACTTGTGGCTTCTGCATAGTATTTTATGTAGGGGGAAATACGGAAATGGTGGTTATTTCAGCCAGTAGATGGCGCTCTTTAACCATACAGGAGTGTGTGGTAACTATACAGGTGATGGTGTAACCATAGAGGTGTGAGTGTAGTAACCATACAGGTGATGGAGTGGTAACTATACAGGTGGTGTGGTAACCATACACTTGAGTGTGTGGTAACCATACACTTGAGTGTGTGGTAACCATACAGATGAGTGTGTGCTAACCATACAGATGAGTGTGTGGTTACCATACAGATGAGTGTGTAGTAACCATACAGTGGTACCTATCTGTGAATGAGGATTTGGTCCCAAATCTGCACACTGCCATAACAACATACTGGAGTGAGAGATATGGGAGGAAGTGTAAAATAAAACCAGTGAGGAGCAAGGGATGCGGTGGGAACAATAAGGGAACACTGTATCAACATCCGGGGTCCTAGACTATTCAACATCTTACCAGAAGATATCAGAAATACGGCTGGAACAAGTGTAGAAGCCTTCAAGAGGAAACTGGACAAGTATCTTCACCAGGTGCCAGATCAACAGACTATGATGGATATGTGGGGCAGCAACAGACTGGTTGACCAGGCAAGCACCAGACGAGCCTGGTCCATGGCCGGGCTCCGATAGAGAAACTCTCGAAACTCTTCAAAGGTATATCAAAGATATGCCTTGTGGGAGGCTGTTCAACAGTCTTGGGCCCCGGACACTTACTGTGTTTCCTCTTAGTGTACTAATGGCGCCCCTACTTTTCACTGGGGGTATGTTGCACCGTCTGACCAGTCTTTTGCTTTCGTAGGGAGTGACTTCTGCGTGTAGATTTAGGACCATTCCATCTAGGATTTTCCAGGTGTAGATTATGATGTTTCTCTCTCGCCTGCACTCCAGTGAGTACAGGTCAGTAATTAAGGTGTTTGACGGATCTTATACGTGCAGTAAAGGTTCTCTGTACATTCTCCAGATCTGCGTTTTCACCTGCCTTGAATGGAGATCTTAATGTACAGCAGTATTTCAGCCTAGAGAGAACAAGTGATTTAAAAAGGATCATCATTGGCTTGGCATCTCGTTTTGAACGTTATCGTTATCCATCCTATCATTTTCCTCGCAGATGTGATACTGGAAAATGAATTTTCTGATGGGCTTCAAACTTTCATTGTGGGAGTTCTTTATTAAAATACAGCTTGACTTTCACTTTCATTTGTGTAAATTTTGATTTTAAATTGGTTTCTGTGTCATATAGCAAGAGAATGCTACTCCTGGTGGGCTTCAAAGACGAAGTCCTGGTGTTTCTTAATTGGAAGTGTTTTTGTAATGAGTGTGGGCGGTGTCGGTGCCAATTTGCCAATTTTATAGATTTTTTATCAAACTGAACTTTAAAAAAAAATTCTTTTAGATTGAAGAGAATTTTAAATAGACCAAGTTCAAAAAAGAAATATGAGAAACATTGAAAACTCATGTGGACAAATTTCTCCAGGAGGGGGGTATCGGCCCCCTTCAGCCCTTTCAGCATGAGGGACGACCCTCTCAGAGAGGGCAGTGGCGTCTTGTTTGCTACTGCTTTACCAGCATGTACCAGACTAGACACGTCACTTCCTTGTAAGATACGTCACGGCTGACCACTGTTGTTCCTAGGATGTATTAATGAGAGAGAATCGATCTCTTACAGTAGTAGAAAAATTAAGAAAATCCTACACCCACTTTAGTACCATGTTAAAGATAGCATACACAGTCGTCTAAGCCCAGACATCAAGAAATCAAGCATTTTGCATTGTTTTCTGTAGAAGTTTGGCAAGTAAAGGAAACATGCTTGATCAACACTTTTGTGTGTCGGGTGACGCCCAGGGCACGCTGGGCCAGCGGACGGCGCCGGGTATTAGATTGCTTTACAACCTGCCAGGGGGAACATTAACGCAGGGATAACAAATAAAGAACACTGTTCCTCGCGTTTATGTGCATAAAAGACAATCCACATTAGCGGTATATTACAGAGAAGTGTGCACAGCTTCCTGTAGTGACATTACTGTGAATAGACAATGACTGAAGGACAATTAAGAGTACCGTGTGTATCGAGAACTATTTTCATAGACTAACCGTGCACCGTAAAACACTTATTCTTCAATCAAGACAGCGTTTATCCAGGTGATACTTAAGGGTCCGATACACATACCCTGGTAAGTCTGCTTAGACATTGTGATGTTCAAATGACTGCGCAGTTAGGAACTAATGTATGTTCTAGGCAGATTTATCATACACCCGGTGAAACGTGGGCTTTTTAGCCCAACCCAGTGAGTTCCCAGCATTGTTCAGTATTCAGTTACTGAATGTATATTGTTATATGCTCCTCAGGGGCAATTATTCACATACTCACTTTATAGTTACTTATCTCCAACAGCTATGTGGCGATAGAACACACTGGGTCACATCGGAGGAGCGTTCTTGGTGCAGCTGCAGAAAGCTGACCCAGCAACAAAGATAAGTACAGTATTTCCTATGTTCCTGTACAAATTGTTGGTGTTCTACAAATGTAATTTAACCACAACTCACATTTTATGGCATACTTAAGTTTCTTGATTTTAGTGAACAATTCATGCTTTATTTTCGTACTGGTTTATGTCAGTCAGGTTGTTCTTGTCTTCCACTAACTCCTCCAAGTGCCTCGTCTATAACTTCAAAATGTCTTCTCCAATCGGCTTCAAATTTTCAACCCAGGTAAACTATTAGCAGTTGAAGGTTCGTGGAACAGTTGACAAGTGCAGCTGCCCTCTCCTCAGTTTTACATAGATCATTCCCGAAATTGGTTTCTATTTTACAGCTTTATACAGTCTTTTCTGATCGGCTTCAAAATTTCACCACTCGAGCCATAGTAAAGGGTGGGGCTCGAACTCATGGCAAGAGAGTCTTAAAACTCCAGGCCAGTGTGTAAGCCACTGGGCCAACTGGCTACAGTGGGACCCATGTTAACCTCCCTATGGTGTATAAATATACCTAGTTGAATCAATCTTTTTGTAGCCAGCTGGCCCAGTGGCTTACGCACTGGCCTGGAGTTTTACGACTAACTTGCCATGAGTTCGATCCCCTCCTGTACCGTGGTTTGTTTGTAATCGTGTTATTACGATTTCCCGAGTCATTTCACCCCTCGTGTATCCTATTTATAAAAAAGGTGATATTGGTAGTGGTGTGTAGGACCATCTTGCATTTTTAATCTCGAAATTATAGAGTATTATTTTGCATTAACTAGCGGGAGTAGGCGTCCTCAAGCGAGGTGAGGAGCTCTTTCCATGTATTTATTCTGCATGCCTCCCACACCCCAGGCGATATATAACCCATAAATATTTAGCAGTTTCCACTGATTAAAATACAAATTTTGAACAGCATCAATTTTTAATGGCTAATACACCTCAGGGAATGTATCAAACTTTCCCGAGGTTTAGGCCGTGTACATGCAAATTTTGTTGGACTATGTGTAACAACTTTAAACTTTTAATGCTGATGTGTTTTCCTCAAAGGAAACTTTATCTTCATTTTAGGTTAGGTTTTAAGGTTGAAGAATGAGGCACTTGTGTAACATTTGGGAATTTTTATTGAGGAAACGTCTCGCCAGCCAGTGGCTTCTTCAGTCCAGTACAGAGAAAAAAACGTGGAAGATGAGGAGGAGTTTGAGGAAATTAGTCCCTCAGTCTGGAGTTAATGTGTTCAGTCCGATGGACTGAACACATTAACTCCAGGCTGAGGGACTAATTATCTAAGACTTCTGAAGAAGCCACTGGCGGGCGAAACGTTTCCTCAATAAAAATTCCCAATGTTAGGCAAGTGTTTCATTCTTCAACTTGTGGGTTTTCTAAGCCAATTACATCACACAAGTTTTAAAGCGCTACTTTTTATTAAACAAAATGGTGTCTGGGAAATTAAATGAGAATGTCTCTTCTGATCAGAAATAAGTCACAATAACTTACTTAAATTTACTTACTACTTATTTATCTACTTGCACCTTAAACACTGGACAAACTTAGAAAACAGATGGAGTTATTTTATCCTGTATAGGTCCTAATATGGCTCCTAATGGAATAAAATGGGAAAATTGGAAAACTGGTTTTCATGGGATAACTGAATGACTCGTCCAATTATCTTCAACACTTCCATGCTGATAACCTGATAATGCAAGTTCCGAGCTGCTTCAAACTTAATGTGCTGGTGTATTTTAAGATATTAGCCTATGAGATAATAAGAGAATACCTCAAAGTTGGAGTCACTTTGCCAATTTGCTAATTTTATTAAAGAAATTGGGATAGTAGTCTCCAAGTGACACGCGAGCTGTTGTGAGTCCCTTCAAATCTTCAATGATAATATTTAACTGCATTATAAATACATCTAGTTAAGCTAGATGTATTTCTGCTAACAATATTGACATACTGGTAGGAGTATCTTTTATTAGCATTATTATTAACTATTATGACTATAGACATTTGGGTACGTCCAAAATAATTGTATAATGTATAGGAGGTAGATCTCATATAGCTGAGTTGGAAAACAAAAAGTAATCCCTTAAAACCCAGCCAAAGTGATCAGGTCACTTAACCTTTCTTACCTCTCTCTCTCTGTTTACCCACAACCTTGATATACCTTTGATATACCTTTGAAGAGTTTCGAGAGTATCTACTCTCTGAGCCCGGCCATGGGCCAGGCTCGTCTGGTGCTTGCCTGGTCAACCAGGCTGTTGCTGCTGGAGGCCCGCTGCCCCACATATCCATCACAGCCTGGTTGATCTGGCACCTGGTGAAGATATTTGTCCAGTTTCCTCTTGAAGGCTTCTACACTGGTTCCAGCCGTGTTTCGGATATCTTCTGGTAAGATGTTGAATAGTCTGGGACCCCGGATGTTAATACAGTGCTCCCGTATTGTCCCCACCGCACCCCTGCTCCTCACTGGGTTTATTTTACACTTTCTCCCATATCTCTCACTCCAGTATGTTGTTATGGCAGTGTGCAGATTTGGGACCAGGCCCTCAAGTACTTTCCATGTATATATTATCATGTATCTCTCTCTCCTCCGCTCCAATGAGTACATGTTCAAGACTTGAAGGCGTTCCCAATAATTTAGATGTTTCAATGGCTCAATGTGAGCCGTAAACGATCTCTGGATTTGTTCCAGCTCTGCTATTTCTCCTGCCCTGAACGGGGCCGTCAGCACTGAGCAGTATTCTAAGTGAGGGAGCACTAGCGATTTGAATAGTGTCACCATCGGCATTATTTCCCTTGTTTTGAAAGTTCTCAATACCCACCCCGTCATCTTCCTGGCTGTTGTGATCTTTGTCTTGTTATGGTCTTTAAACGACAGATCAGCAGACATAATTATTCCCAAGTCCTTTACGTGTTCCTTTCGTTCTTCACTTCACTGCTCTATCCTATCCAAGTCCTTCCTCCTCATTCTTTGATATCTTTCTTGTGGTCTAATAATAATGAAAAAGTTCTTCACTTGCCACCAAGGGAAGCCTCATATCACAGGTGTCAACATTGTCTTCGATTAGGCTTCATTCTAGTGTAGAGGTCAATATTACTAGGGAGAAATAATGTGGTTATTATCAACTTTGAGCGGGGTCATGATCGACCATGTTTAGGTGTACAAAGTACACAATCTTTCTGCCCTGCCCTCTACAGGGGTGGACCTTATAAGACGCCCTCTTTCTAGCCATTAATTCCGTATTCCTCTTCATGTATCCACAATAGTCACTCGAGAGACAGCAACCTTGCTAATGACGTACAGGCGCTGCCTATTGCCGGTCTTTGTCACATGAATCCGCATCAGTCTTTGTAGTAAGAAACTCGGTCAACACAACTAGCAGCATTTTCCCTCTACCCTGGCCAACCAACGCCAAAAGGATGGGACTAACCCCGGCTCTTTCCCTCAGTCTCTCAACCATTCCTCTTCCTCGCTTCTCTTCCACTATTAAAATCTCCCTTTCACTCTTATCCCTTTACCAGGCCAAGCATCAAATTTGAGACACTGCAACATTTGCAACCTATATTCTGATAATATAAGCAATTCTAAGACATATTTATTTGTGTTCATTTGTCAAGTTTATTTATTTTAGGCGCCTTTAAAATACCCTCTGTGGCAGAATCAAATATGAGGCACACCTGGCCTGGTAAAGGGTTATGGGTCTTACCAATTCTATTTTACCTCCGAATTATCACTTGTTCCATAATAAACTAGCTCACTTATTAAAACCAAGTGTCTTCAGTCTTATAACAAAAGTATTACTGACATAGAAATAGATATTGATGAGCTTACTAATGAGATGCAGCTTCAAGTATCACATTAAATATGTTTCTTCCGCTAACATTTTTTATTTTATAAACAAACTCTTCTTTATGTACCTCATATTTAAGTCTACAAACTCACTATATTAATACTGCGGATAATTTTCACACTGTTTGAAAAGTCAAGTGTTAAATATTTACCAGAGCATTTTAGTTGGGTCTTAAAGTGGGGCCCCTTTACTAACTTTAAAGTGGTCCACTTCAACAAAAATGTTGATCAATCTTCTAGAAATAAACATAACACCAAGCATATCACAGGAGACACAACCGGGATCGTTCGTGGGTAATTTAGAGGAGGGACCAGGAGCTAAGACTCCATCTCTACGAAAACAATTTTACCTTTGATATACTTTTGAAGAGTTTCGAGAGTTTATCTACTCTCTGAGCCCGGCCATGGGCCAGGCTCGTCTGGTGCTTGCCTGGTCAACCAGGCTGTTGCTGCTGTAGGCCCGCTGCCCCACATATATATCACAGCCTGGTTGATCTGGCCCCCGATGAAGATACTTGTCCAGTTTCCTCTTGAAGGCTTCTACACTGGTTCCAGCCGTGTTTCGGATATCTTCTGGTAAGATGTTGAATAGTCTGGGACCCCAGATGTTAATACAGTGCTCCCGTATTGTCCCCACCGCACCCCTGCTCCTCACTGGGTTTATTTTACACTTTCTCCCATATCTCTCACTCCAGTATGTTGTTATGGCAGTGTGCAGATTTGGGACCAGGCCCTCAAGTACTTTCCAAGTATATATTATCATGAATCTCTCTCTCCTCCGCTCCAGTGAGTACATGTTCAAGACTTGAAGGCGTTCCCAATAATTTAGATGTTTCAATGGCTCAATGTGAGCCGTAAACGATCTCTGAATTTGTACCAGCTCTGATATTTCTCCTGCCCTGAACGGGGCCGTCAGCACAGAGCAATATTCTAAGTGAGGTTTGTGTGTTTGTGTGTATTTTTGTACACCTGGAAGGTGGTAATGAAGGTTTATCATCGTTGAAAAACAACTACGTTAGTACACATACATCACTTACACACTGTTATTAAAACTCAGCCCTAAAAGGGGCTGCCTGGGGCGTCCTATTATGAGGCAACAATGACGACTTGCAGACACCGGCGAGCAACATCAGTTCTGCACCTGCAACACACCTGAGGAATCTAGCTCATACAGCACTGAAGGTTTAGTGTTTTAATTAACATATGCTGACTACTTCACTGACACATGCATTCCAGGTAATCAATCTCTGAAGTTGAAATGACAGGTGATTATCGCTTACTATTCTTGGCTTAATAACCAGTTATCAGACATTAACTGGTATTTGGGAATGGTCGTGAAGGTTAATTAGGTCACTGTTGGCACGCATGGAGAACGTACCAACACCATGGTCAAGTTATACCCACACCATGATCAAGTTATACCCACACCATGGTCAAGTTATACCCACAATATGATCAAGTTATACCCACACCATGGTCAAGTTATACCCACACCCTGGTCAAGTTATACCCACACCTTGGTCAAGTTATACCCACACCCTGGTCAAGTTATAACCACACCATGGTCAAGTTATACCCACACCATGGTCAAGTTATACCCACACCATGGTCAAGTTATACCCACACCATGGTCAAGTTATACCCACACCATGGTCAAGTTATACCCACACCATGGTCAAGTTATACCCACACCATGGTCAAGTTATACCTACACCATGGTCAAGTTATACCCACACCATGGTCAAGTTATACCCACACCATGGTCAAGTTATACCCACACCATGGTCAAGTTATACCCACACCATGGTCAGGTTATACCCACACCATGGTCAAGTTATACCCACACCATGGTCAAGTTATACCCACACCATGGTCAAGTTATACCCACACCATGGTCAAGTTATACCCACACCCTGGTCAAGTTATACCCACACTCTGGTCAAGTTATACCCACACCCTGGTCAAGTTATACCCACACCCTGGTCAAGTTATAACCACACCATGGCCAAGTTATACCCACACCCTGGTCAAGTTATACCCACACCATGGTCAAGTTGTGCTTAATAACTTAACACTGTATTTGGTTACATATATTATTTTAATGTTAACATAAGCTGCAAATTATATTTTTTTGCACATATGCAAAAAGTGACTTAGGTTTATTAAGGCGAATTTAAGTGAGTGTACAAGACACTTAAAACTTTCATTACTCGTGATTAAGAGTAAATGAGGATGTCAGTATAACCAGGAGAAAAAATCATTAACATTGCAAACATTGCCTTCACATTTCATCACGTGTTTTCTGACGGAAGTCGTCAGTGCTGACACATTAGACATGTGCAGTTGACAGCTGACACATTGGCCCTCTGCTGTCTGATATTTTTCATGGTTATCTGCGTGACAGTAGATATTTGACCTTCAACGGAGGTACCTTGATATGGACGAGGGATTCTTGATAAAAGGAACTGCACCTGTCCTTTCTTTCTTCGGATAGAGACTGATTGCCTTCTATTCCCCAGACACTGCATGACCCCTACACGTCCTCATATATAACCCGTTGTTGTCTGTGTCAGACTGAATCTTCCTTAGTGGGCAATGCGGAAAGCCCAATAACAAATATACCTATGTGTACAAGGTTAGCTGGTGGCTGCGAGCTCCTCAGTTCTCCTGCAACTGCCACCCAGGAAGGCAGCTGCCATAGGCAGTAACTCTAAATATTAGGTTATTAGTTATAGTTCTGTGTAAGGGACAAGACTGGCTAAGAGTAATAATGTATTAAAGAAGGTTTTATAATTATTGTATTGGTCATTGTATTCTCTCGGGTAATAATTATCATAGATATTTAATAAACAGCCAAACTGAAATTTACACAGGTCAAAATAAGAGCCAAACTTTATTTTTATAAAGCCAACCAACGGTGAAAGTTTGAAGCTGATCATGATATTCATTCTCCAGTAATAGTTCTGATCCAATTATTATAATTTAAAACAAGACAGTAAAATATCAAATTTGCACCTACTCATACTCAACTTAGCTGTATAACCCTTGTGGTTTAGCGCTTCTTTTGATTAAAATAATAATAATCATACTAAACTTATGGGGCATCATCTTTTTTTATAATGCTTTATCGTTAATAATTTGAAGCTGATCAGAAGAAGCATTTTGTAGATGTTGAATATATCACTATTTATTCAATAGGCAAACTGGGACTTATGTAAAAAAAAACCATGACTCTTGCGTTCAGAAAACCACACCAGTGGTGAAAATTTGAAGCTGATCAGAGGAATTATTCTCCGGCTATAGCACTGATACCCCTCAAGGGAGGTTCCTTGACGCTGGTTAGGGGCTCTTGATCTAGGGAATTGGATCTGTGTTCCAGTTCCCTGAATTGAGTCTGAATACCTTCCATTCCCCCACATGCACTGTATAATCCTACGGGTTCAGCGCTCCCCCATAATTATAATAATATATAATATTGCACTGATTCTAACTCTTCCAAGCTAAATACGTAATTATTTTACTCTACTACCAAATTTGTTGGCACACAAACAAAACTTAAGAGGCAATATTCTGGCCCAAGGTCGCATCAGCCATTAAATACTGAAGACCGCACAAGAGGTAAACTGAAATTTATTAAAGAGAGATTTAACGGGAATAATAATTTCACAGTATTTTACACATAAAATGAGCAAATTTGCAGCTACCATAGATGAATAAGGAGGCGCCTTTTTGAATGTTTGAAGCTCCGCCATTGAGGGTTTTGAAAGTTATCGAAGCCATTCCAGGATGCTGGAAATGGGTTTATCAGCCCATATGATTGTTGATGATGTTGACGGGTTTATCAGTGTAACGATGATTTACTCTACAATATACATGGTGTGAAGATCACTGAGTGTTTCCCACCAGCCAAGATCATAATTCTTCAAGCTTAATCCTTTTTAATCACATTTTTTAATGTATTTGTGTTCATGTCTTGAGGAAATACAAAGTAGTTTTGAAGCGATATTGTTATACTAATTCTGAAATATGACACAAACTTTACTAGACAAATAAAATAAACAAGTAGTTCCGAAAACTGTCACTGTGGGGGATATAAATATTAAGTGTGCTACATTATATGAGGCACTGTGCCACAGAATAGAATAAGCACCACCAGGGTCATAACCCGGGCTGGTGAACGAATCCATTCCTTAATGTTTCGTCCTGCTTGTGGGAATGTACAGATATTGTCTTCATCATCTGTAAGTTTCGCTCAGAACCACGTAACAAACTTTGATAATGCAATAAAAGGGTAACTTTTAAGAGGATCAAATGTAATATACTGTCGCAGCTGCCATCACTATTCCATCCTAAGTTAGAGAGTCATACTTCTCGCTACATCAAATTTGACAGTTTTAGTACATTAAATTAAGAGTTTCAGCGGACTAAGTTTTTGACTTCTATAATATTTTATGACGAGTGTCTGGTACACACGCCAGCGATGTTATGCAAGTGTGTCGGGGATACCAACATCACTACCACAAGAACACGAAAGGTATACAATACTGACAAGATGACCTGAACACATGTGCAACAACTGGGGATCTTCATGTGTAGACATTTCGCCAACCAGTGACTTTATCAGTACAAGAACATAATGTCAAGAATGTAGAATTATATACAAAAGATGAGGTAATCAGTCCCTCAGCCTGGAGTTGAAGAGCACCGTCGTCTTGAAGACTACGGTGCTCTTCACCAAACAAACAAAGGTGAGGTGCTACTTCAGAGTTCTCTTCTGGCTTAGACCTCTCTGGTGGTTGGCCTGACTCATTAGGCTATTACTACCTGCAGCAGGTAGTAGCCTGCGTTCTGATCAAGCACCCTCTTAATGAAATTAGAAGTCAGTTGGGGTAGCAGACCCTTACTTTCCATAACACCCATCCCCTGACCCCAACTTTCCAGGGGCTGCTAGGTGGAGTAGGAACCCCATAACCCCAATTTCCAAGGGCTGCCAGCTGGAGTAGGAGCCCCCTACCTTTCATAACATTCACCCTCAGACCCCAATTTCCCAGGGGCTGTCAGCTGCAGTAGGAATCCTCTGACCCAACTTCCCAGGGGCTGTCAACTGGAGTAGAATCTGACCCAACGTGCTGACAGCTGCAAAAGGAACCCCCTGACCCAAACTTCCCAGGGGCTGCCAGCTGCAGTAGGGACCCCCCTGACCCAAACTTCCCAGAGGCTGCCAGGTGGAGTAGGATCCCCACCTCCCTAACACTCACCCTCTCACTCCCCCCCCCGACTTGTTAATACCACCACTCAAACTATCGCCGTGATACTGTTATGTATTAACCCAAATTAGTGACGACCTTGGCCAGGAGACATACCCAGCTGGTACAGTGTAGTGTATATACCCAGCTGGTACAGTGTTGCGTATATACCCAGCTGGTACAGTGTAGCGTATATACCCAGCTGGTACAACATAGCATATATACCCAGCTGGTAAAGTGTAGCGTAGATACCTAGCTGGTAGTGTAGCGTAGATACCCAGTTGGTAGTGTAGCGTATATACCCAGCTGGTACACTTACTGTAGCTACATCATGGTGTCTACACCACACACACAATTAATTCATCACACCTTCACCACACAAGTACTGATAAGTACTCTGCCCTAAATTATAAGTCAAGCCAGAAAAAAAGTGGTACAAGGTCAGAGTCTCATAAAATTTGCAATAAGCAAGTTGTACAGGTGTTATAGTGGTACAGGCAGCCATTAGATAAGCATGCACATGTATACTACATCAGTGTGTACACGATATATACACATGTACACACAGGTATACATATGTACGTTCCTCAGCAATGAAATGGCTGTGTGTATATAGCTGTGCAAGAATTACAATTCGTCACAGGAATGTTATGTGGCAGGTCCAAACAAGGAAACAATGAACAGGCAGAAACCATTGACAAGTACAGTCAATGAAGTAATCAACAGGCAGACCATTAACAGATGCAGACAACGAAGCAATTAACAGATACTACTGACAGGTGCGGAGAAAACAAAACAACCATTGACAGGTGCAGAGACAAGGAATCAAGAGACAGCCCACTGATAGGTGCAGAAAGAACGAGACAATCAACGGGCAAGGTTCAATATAATTAAACTGGGTGAGAGGTAGCCAACGTGATGAGTGGCATTACTGGCATTACCCACCCACCTGCCCTCCGGCACTCATAACCGTGTCGCATAGCATAGTACACACACGCACACATACGCTTAAACTTGGGTGTTCGAGAGGTTGGGGAAGAGAGATTTCCTCGCATCACATCAGCATGGATTTAGGTATTGGAAGTCCTGTATCAGAAGTTTGCAAGTTATAGCGACAGTGATGGACGGATTCCATATCTCTCATCAGAGACTAAAACATGAACTGTAAAAGTAAGTGGTGGTTATAAGAAGAATTCTCCGGTGGATTAAAGAAGACCTGGAGGACTGAAAACAGTGAGTGACTATGAGAGGAGGCATCCGCACAGGCGAAGATAACAATGAAGGTACCCCAAGATTAACATTATCTTTGTCTAGTTTCTAGTCTCCTACTCCCGCAGCCCGACCCTGATCTAGGCTCGTCTAGTGTTTGCCTGATCAACCAGACTGTTACTGCTGGCGGCCTCCTGGCTTACATATCTATCACAGCCTGGCTGATCCGGCACCTGGCAGTACAAGAATGTTTATAGTTTTTTTTTTTACTGTGTCCATGGTCCCCCAGCTTTTCACTGGGTTTATTTTACATACTCTCTCACACCTCCAGCTCCAGTACGTTGTTATGGTAGTGTGCAGATTTGGGATTAGGTCCTCAAGTACCATCCACGTATATATTACCATGTATCTTTCTCTCTCCTCCACTCCATACCTATAATTTATAAACTTTATTGACTCTGTGTAAATGATTTCTCTCTATGTTCTAGTTTTGATGTCCCTCCAGCACTTAACGGAGCCGTCATCAATGAACAGTACTTAAGCGAGAAAGAACAAGTGATCTGAAAAGCATCTCCATTCGCATTATTTCTCTTGTTATGAAAGTTCTCATTATCCTCCATGTCATTTTCCTGGCAATAAAGCCAGGAAAATGACATCTGTCTTATTGTATTCTTTAAAAGATGTCAGCTAACATTAATACATCCAGATGTAATTATGTCGTTCTGTTTGGTTATCTTGCGTTCTGTGCTCCCTTTTGAGTTCTTCATTCTTCCCAAACCTGAGTACGTAGTTGGAACTTGTCACCGTCGAACATCACATTTTACTCTTCATGATGATATGTTTACATCAGCAAGTGATGATACAAAACTTGGGAGAGTGTTTTCATCTACATCCAACATGAGTATGAGAAACAGTAAAGGCGCCAGGACCGTGCCTTGGAGTACTGAGTTTTCTTTTACCTTTGCTAATTCTGGATTTTTGTTTTTTGCTACTGTGTTTTGACAGAGTTGAATATCCGTTTGTCGACCTTCTCCGTTATGCCTATCGCTCTCGTATAGATCACATCTGCACTTTGATTTTCTTCCAGCGCTTCTGTTATGTCAAAATGGTTTAGTAGTTGTGACAAGCTTGATCTTCCCGATCTAAATTCATACTGGTTTGGGTTGTGTATGTCATGCTTTTCCATAAAATTTGTAATTTGACGTCTCGCCCTTTCAAAGACTTTTATGATGTGCGATGTTAAGTCTAATTTTTTCCCCGGTGCTCTATTGCCTCCTTTATGCATGAGATGTTTTGACTTTTTTAAGGCCTTTGGGATTTCACATGGGTCTAAGTTCTTACTCCAGAGGATACCGAGTGCTCATGCTAGTGATATTTATAAATAAGGAATTTCACGAATCTAGTGCAGGTGCTGCATGAGTGGGCACGTTTAATACTTTTTAGAATTCCACGGAATTACTGCGCATGTCAGTTATATGATCTGTGTGACCTTAAGGAAAAAAAAATCTGCATTCTCCACTCTGTTTTCGTTTATTTTCTTTTACTGAACAATAAATCATATTGATCTCTTAAGAGTTTGTTCATTTGTTTTTTATTTTGGGTTTCTTGCAGAATCATGCGCTTCTTCAGTCTGCTACGAAAACTAAAGTTGATTTTCTATGTCGGTAATATCTTGGTTAAGATTATCTTTCCTTGGTTGTCACATTCACGTTTTTAAGCAGTTCAGTAACCCTTCTCTGTACACTCATCTATGGTCTTTCTGTATTTGATCGTCTTTAGGTTTTTTCAATGGTATATATTTAATACAGACCTTGTTTGTTTCTGTATTTAACTTTTCCAAGCACTGGTGAAGGTTTACTGTGCTTATAACTGTTTCCCAGGATATACTTGATCGTTCCTTGTTCATTGTGCTTATAACTGTTTCCCAGGATATACTTGATCGTTCCTTGTTCATTGTGCTCCAGTCAATTCTCTAATAGAAGTAAAATTTGCTGAACATCCATTCTCGTACACTCTTACTGGAGTTTTCCTCCCCTGAGTTCAAACTCATATTTGGGAGGCACAAATCTCTGAGGAGGATATTAGTGCAGGATTTTCAAGACTTTTAAGGCAGCTACTTATCTTCCTTAACTGTTCCGCGAATTCCTTAACCGCTGCTGACGGTGGTTTTATAAAAGAATAATTTTTATAATCTTATCCACCTTAATACTATTTACTGAATAATTTAACGAATTCAACAGTTCTATGGAACAAAATGTACCTTTCACATAGTCTACTCCTTCCTCTGACATATTAGCTCCGTCACATTTATAAATAGTGTAATTTAATTTATTTATGTCTCCCCGTCCAATACATCCCTAGTGTCTCTGAAAATGCATTTACTTCCGTGAGGTACCCACTTAAATTATATTTATCTGTTAATAAACACTGAAAGTTGGCAAACATGCATGAAGATTTGCTATTTGGGATAGCTGGGTCTAGTGTGGGTTTTGTTAGTAACATTGTTACTGTACCATCTTGTGGTAACACTCTTGGTAAACATATTTGTGGTCTTCCCAGTACCTTCTAAAGTGTGGGCTGTGTGTTTGGCCTTGGTATGTGAGGAGTTGGTTCACTGTGTTCCCTTGGCGTACTCACCTATATGTTGTTGCAGGGGTTGAGTCAAAGCTCCTTTTTTTTTTTTTGTGTGTGTATGTGTGTGTGTACTCACCTATTTGTACTCACCTATTTGTGGTTGCAGGGGTCGAGTCATAGCTCCTGGCCCCGCCTCTTCACTGATTGCTACTAGGTCCTCTCTCTCCCTCCTCCATGAGCTTTATCAAACCTCGTCTTAAAACTATGTATGGTTCCTGCCTCCACTATGTCGCTTTCTAGGCTATTCCACTTCCTGACAACTCTATGACTGAAGAAATACTTCCTAACATCCCTTTGACTCATAGGAGTCTTCAACTTCCAATTGTGACCCCTTGTTTCTGTGTTCCCTCTCTGGAACATCTTGTCTCTGTCCACCTTATCTATTCCTCGCAGTATTTTATATGTCGTTATCATGTCTCCCCTAACCCTCCTGTCCTCTAGTGTCGTCAGGCCGATTTCCCTTAACCTTTCTTCGTAGGACAATCCCCTTAGCTCTGGGACTAGTCTTGTTGCAAACCTTTGCACTTTCTCTAATTTCTTGACGTGCTTGACAAGGTGTGGGTTCCAAACTGGTGCTGCATACTCCATGTGTGTGTGTGTGTGTGTGTATTTCCCGTGTTCTTTGGTTGAGTTTCTTTGTTTTTTCCTTAGATGAGATTTCTCCCCCTAAGAGGGCAACTACTGGCTCTAATTTATGTTATTGATCTGTCAGAATTAATCGAGGCATGTTCCTCATTATTTACAGATGTGAAGTCCAGGTACAAAAATATACACGTTCTTATACAGGGCGTGAAGCCCATGCCTGAATCTTTTGGATCACAGGTGGACAGAAGCATACTGGGCCAGGATCAATAAAGCGCATTCAGCAGACAAGTTGGCAGTGAAACGGAATTCCCATGAGCTAGCTATGAGGTTGAAAGCATCGAGGAATACGTGGGGTTCCCCAGTGAGCACAGAGGACTCGTTTGGTAACTATTCACAATAAGAGTCCTCAATGGAGAGCACCACAAACTCAATAGCATCCACACTCTTTGACCGTCTAGCAGGTAGCAGGTTGATAGACAGCAACCATCCAGGGAGGTACTACCGTTCTGTCAATTAAGTGTGAAAGGAAAAGCAGCCAGCATTCGGCATTGATGCTGGGAATGAGATGAAAAACTCACTCCACCTGCCTGAATGCTGGCTGCTTTGGATCAACGCCTAGCTTGTGAAGGGAACAGAGAATGTGGTTGCTGATGCATTGTCTCGTGTGTAATGTACGTAATGTAGTGTGTAGAACATTTATCTGCTCTAGTTTTGCAGTGGTTGCAGTGGGCGAGTATATGGCTTGTACTGCCATACAATGAGAATTTATCAGTCCTGCCAAATGCCCTAAAGAGATTCAATATACAAATTGTTTTTAAGAATTCACTGACTGTTAAGAGTATGTTGATCAAAAATTCCCCGCAACACTGTGTTGGTGGTGTTTACAGGACTGGGTGCCATGGCTGCAACTTACGTAGGACAGACTGGCAAACCTCTAGATGTTAGAATAACACAACATCAATATTCAATAAGAACAGCTCAAGAATCAAATGCGATATTCAATCACAAACGAGTTTGCAACAATCCTGTTAACTGGTCGAAAACCAAAGTCGAAGTTCCATGTACTTCATGGCTAGAAAGAAATATTTTAGAATCAGCAGTTATAAAAGTGATAAATGTTCATTTTATAATGGTAGTTGAGGATTATTGAAGCTCAATTCCTTTATAATTGAGGCTGTTGTGCGTAACCTAAAACCGGATGCACATACAAATGCTCTGGATTGTCTTGGGTATAATGGATCCACTCCAAGGAATGAGAATCTGTTTCCCTGCCATCTCAGGTTAGACCAGCATCTGTCCAAAGGTTCTGGTAGGATAAACTATGGATGTCTACCCTTGGATAACCTATAGATGTCTCCCTTTAGTTTTAAGAGAGTCTGCCATAGACTCGTTTACTTGATTTTCACGGAAAATTCCCAAGACAAATGCCAAATACATTCATATTCAGAATGTGAAGTCTTTTATATCGTCCTTAAGTCTGACCGAAATTATTTTTTTTATAATTGTCATGTTACTAATGTTAGGTTCGCTAGGTAATCATTCCATTAGCAGTGCTTGTGTGCTATCATCTATTCCTATAATACTCTTGCTGGCACCTGGCACTGTTATGACTGGAGCACTAAGCGTCTAGTGCTTCCCTACCTCATTCTTTTCAAAACGTTACACCGAAGGAATCTGCTGGGACCTACTCATTTCTGCAAAATTGCAGGTTCCTGATGTGTTGATTCCAACGAGAGGTCTAGAGCTATTATTCAACTCCCCCTATGGTTATCTTGCGCGCGCGCGCGCGCACACACACAATATATATATATATATATATATATATATATATATATATATATATATATATATATATATTTTTTTATTAACACATTGGCGATTCCCACCAAGGCAGGGTGGCCCGAAAAGAAAACTTTCATCATCATTCACTCCATCACTGTCTTGCCAGAAGGGTGCTTTACACTACAGTTATAAAACTGCAACATTAACACCCTCCTTCAGAGTGCCGGCACTGTACTTCCCATCTCCAGAACTCAAGTCCGGCCTGCCGGTTTATAAAGTTTATATATATATATATATATATATATACACACATGCAAGACAAGCCACGGGGGTGGAAATCTTTAGCTCAAGTACTTTCACACTTCTCAGTGCGTCATCAGGAGCTGTGCAATGTTGCAAAGGCAACAACAAGAGAAGTAGGGTAAGTTTTCAGAGTATGGTAGTGTGTAGGCACCAGCCAGACTCTGAGAGGCCATCGGGATACCAACCACACACCGGTCTTCCACCCCCCACACCCCATATGGAGTCGGGTGGGGTACTCCTCACAGTTTGTAGATGCCAAGAGGAAAATTACTGGAAGATGCCAGCCCTAAGCTTCTAACCAATGCGAGCAGGTCAAGTGACGTAACAAATTACATTACAATAGTGGATCATTACATACCTTCATTTACATCCTTCTAACTAATGGAATAGAGGGAAAATCCCTCATTTGTCAACCTGTGTTGCAGAACCTTCTAGAATATTCAGGAAATAACCCTCAGTGAATTCTTTTATTCAGGTTTCCTTTCTTATACTAACTAGGCTATTCTTAATTTTCATGTCATTCCTATCATTATTATCAACTATCAACCACTAATATCATTATAATGGTGATGATAATAATAAAGGTGATGATAATCATAAAGAGAACCCTTGCTACAGCTGGATGCCCAGCCGAGAGCCCCGATCACTAGCAGCCAACAATACCTACAACCTTTCAAACCGCCCCAACGGGATCACCATCTATCCTTGGAAGAATGGCAAGCTCTTAGCATGGGACTATACCTGTGTGTCGACACTGGCTGACACCTACATCCATCACAGTGTCAGGCGACAATGAGGAGCTGCTGATCACAGGAAGGAGTACAAGATCAGCAAGTACAGTGACATAAGCCAACAGTATCAATTTGTCCCAGTGGGATCAGAGACCTTGGGATCATGAGGAAAAAATGCCACACGTTTCCTTAAAGAACTGGGTTCCAGACTCATCAACACCACCAGGGACCCAAGGGCAGCCACTTTCATGTTCCAGCGCCTCAGCGTGACCATCCAGAGGGAAAATGCATGCTGCAAACTGGGCTCGCGTCCAGCTTCGGAGGAGCTGGCGGAGATTCATAATCTTTGACATATTGTACCAATGTATTCATGTTCATGTTTGTGTTTTCTGTCAATGTATTCTGACTATTAATAAAGTACATATATAAATTATAGGGGGTGGTAAGAGAAGAAAATATTCAAACAGCTCTGGGGAGAACCTTGAGTTTTCCCTGAGGTACCTTTATTGTCTTCTCTGAGGATTAGGGTCCCCAGTAAAGTTCTAGAGGTGGTACATATATATATTATATATATATATATAGGTAAAATTGGTCAATTAGCAAGAACTCATTTAAAATTAAGTCCTTTCCAAAATTTTCTTTTATACGTTTAAAGATATATTGTTTTCATTTATGTTGATGTAATTTTTTTTAATTTTGAACCAAAAGAATCTTAGAAAACTTACCTAACCTTATTATAACAAGCGCAATTTAATTTAGCCTAACCCAACAAAGTATATTTTAGATACTTTTACAATAATTTAATAATAAACAAACACAATGAAATATAATTTTTTCGTTAGGTTCAGAATGATTTTTGCGAAATTATTGCATACACAAATTTTCGCTTGTCTTATATGGCAAGATGAGCATTGCTATTTAAGCCAAAATCGCAAGTTTTACCTAATCGGCACGACATGACCAAAAGGATCTGGGATAATCTAACGGGCTCTGAATCCAGGCCTGCTCTCCCCAACAACTACAAAGTCGCACTGGGATGACCCAATAGTACAGAATATAGCCTCAGCAATGCTTCAGAGTGTGTCAGGGAAGGATAGAGCCCGCCTCCTGGCAGTGAGAGCTCCTCATGCAGGGGACTTTCTGTTGGCTGTTCCCAACTCCAGCCTTGGCACACGCCTCGACCCACAGACCATCCGCATTGGTGTTGCCCTTCGACTTGCCGCCCCTATTCTCGCCGAACACAGTTGTATTTGTGGCAGTGAAGCAGCAGACCGATTCGGGTACCATGGTCTTGTGTGTCGTAAATCCGAGGGAAGATTGCAAGACATGAAGAGGTTAATAACATTATCAAGAGGAGCCTCACAACAGCCGGATGCCCAGCACTAAGGGAGCCACCCCAACCATGCAGATCTGACAGCAACCAAAAGCGTCCAGATGGTATCACCCTTTAAGCCTGGACAGACGGTAAGCAGATGGTGTGGGACTACACATGTGTATCTACCTTGGCTTATACCTATCTCCAATACACCAGGGAGGAAGGAGGGGCAGCTGCCACCTTCAGGGAGTCCCAAAAGTTGAGAAAATATGGAGAACTTGCCCATTATATGTTTGTTCCTATAGGCTCGGAGACCCTTGGCTCATGGGGAAAGAGTGCATCTAAGTTCCTCAAGGAGCTGGGCAAAAGACTCAGGGTAACTAGGGATCCCAGGGCAGCTAGTTTTCTGTTCCAGCGACTCAGCGCTGCTGTTCAGAGGGGTAATGCATGCTGTATTTTGGGCACGCGCCCCAGCTCTGAGGAGCTGGATGAGATTTTCGCATTATAATCAGTGACAAACATGTAACAATATTTACTAGACATGTATCTCTCACACCTCGTGTACTGTATATGTCATCTTTATATCAACAATGCATCTCTTAAATCTTTTTTACCATATTATGTAATAAAATATACCTATTGGTAAAAAAAAAAGAATGAAAAGATGGGGTGGTAGGGGAAGTGGAATATTCAAATGGCTTCAGGAAGAAATCCAAATACATATTCTTTCTTGAAGTCTTTTAATCCACTTCTCCGAGGCTATGGGCCCCTTATATATATATATATATATATATATATATATATATATATATATATATATATATATATATATATATATATATGTCGTGCCGATTAGGTAAAACTGGTCAATTAGCAAGAACTCATTTAAAATTAAGTCCTTTCTAAAAATTTCTCTTATACGTTTAAAGATATATTTTTTTAATTTATGTTAATGTAAAAATTTATAATTTTGTACCAAGAGAAACTTTGAAAACCTACCTAACCTTATTACAACAAGCGCAATATAATTTAGCCTAACCCAACTAAATATATTTTAGATACGTTAACATTAATTTAATAATAAACAAACACAATGAAATATATTTTTTTCGTTATGATCAGAATGATTTTTGCGAAATTATTGCATACACAAATTTTCGCTTGTCTTATATGGCAAGAAGAGCGTTGCTTTTTAAGCCAAAATAAAACCTCAAAATTTCAGTAAATAGTTGTTAATGACAGTTAATGTGATACAGTGTGTCAAATGGAGCAGTGTTGTGGTTCTGGGAATTACACCTCCCCGTAATGCCTTACTGACCGCCAATATTGAGTCTACCACAGACAACATGCAGTCTCTACAACCACAAAAATAACCACAGCATGATTGATCCTAATGGGTAACCACATGAGTGGCTTGTCAAATATGAAGAATGGCACAGAAGAGGGTTAGTGTGAGCTAGAGTACTACAGGAGAGGGTTGGTGAGCCAGAGTACTACAGGAGAGGGTTAGTGTGAGCTAGAGTACTACAGGAGAGGGTTGGTGAGCCAGAGTACTACAGGAGAGGGTTGGTGAACCAGAGTACTACAGGAGACGGTTGGTGAGCCTAAGTACTACAGGAGAGGGTTGGTGAGCCAGAGTACTACAGGAGAGGGTTAGTGTGAGCTAGAGTACTACAGGAGAGGGTTGGTGAGCCAGAGTACTACAGGAGAGGGTTGGTGAGCCAGAGTACTACAGGAGAGGGTTGGTGAGCCAGAGTACTACAGGAGAGGGTTGGTGAGTCAGAGTACTACATGAGAGGGTTGGTGAGCCAGAGTACTACATGAGATGGTTGGTGAGCCAGAGTACTAAAGGAGAGGGTTGGTGAGCCAGAGTACTACAGGAGAGGGTTGGTGAGCCAGAGTACTACATGAGATGGTTGGTGAGCCAGAGTACTAAAGGAGAGGGTTGGTGAGCCTGAGTACTGCAGAAGAGGGTTGGTGAGCCAGAGTACTACAGGAGAGGTTGGTGAGCCAGAGTACTACAGGAGAATGATGGTGAGCCAGAGTACTACAGGAGAGGGTTGGTGAGCCAGAGTACTACAGGAGAGGGTTGGTGAGCCTGAGTACTGCAGAAGAGGGTTGGTGAGCCAGAGTACTACAGGAGAGGGTTGGTGAGCCAGAGTACTACAGAGAGGTTGGTGAGCCAGAGTACTACATGAGAGGGTTGGTGAGCCAGAGTACTACATGAGATGGTTGGTGAGCCAGAGTACTAAAGGAGAGGGTTGGTGAGCCAGAGTACTACATGAGAGTGTTGGTGAGCCAGAGTACTACATGAGATGGTTGGTGAGCCAGAGTACTAAAGGAGAGGGTTGGTGAGCCTGAGTACTGCAGAAGAGGGTTGGTGAGCCAGAGTACTACAGGAGAGGGTTGGTGAGCCAGAGTACTACAGGAGAATGATGGTGAGCCAGAGTACTACAGGAGAGGGTTGGTGAGCCAGAGTACTACAGGAGAGGGTTGGTGAGCCTGAGTACTGCAGAAGAGGGTTGGTGAGCCAGAGTACTACAGGAGAGGGTTGGTGAGCCAGAGTACTACAGGAGAGGGTTGGTGAGCCAGAGTACTACATGAGAGGGTTGGTGAGCCAGAGTACTACATGAGAGGGTTGGTGAGCCAGAGTACTACATGAGAGGGTTGGTGAGCCAGAGTACTACATGAGAGGGTTGGTGAGCCAGAGTACTACAGGAGAGGGTTGGTGAGCCTGAGTACTGCAGAAGAGGGTTGGTGAGCCAGAGTACTACAGGAGAGCGTTGGTGAGCCAGAGTACTACATGAGAGGGTTGGTGAGCCAGAGTACTACATGAGAGGGTTGGTGAGCCAGAGTACTACATGAGAGGGTTGGTGAGCCAGAGTACTACAGGAGAGGGTTGGTGAGCCTGAGTACTGCAGAAGAGGGTTGGTGAGCCAGAGTACTACAGGAGAGGGTTGGTGAGCCAGAGTACTACATGAGAGGGTTGGTGAGCCAGAGTACTACATGAGAGGTTGGTGAGCCAGAGTACTACATGGAGTGGTGAGCCAGAGTACTACAGGAGAGGGTTGGTGAGCCAGAGTACTACAGGAGAGGGTTGGTGAGCCTGAGTACTGCAGAAGAGGGTTGGTGAGCCAGAGTACTACAGGAGAGGGTTGGTGAATCAGAGTACTACAGGAGAGGGTTAGTGAGCCAGAGTACTACAGGAGAGGGTTGGTGAGCCAGAGTACTACAGGAGAGGGTTGGTGAGCCAGAGTACTACAGGAGAGGGTTGGTGAGCCAGAGTAGTACAGGAGAGGGTTGGTGAGCCAGAGTACTACAGGAGAGGGTTGGTGAGCCAGAGTACTACAGGAGAGGGTTGGTGAGCCAGAGTAGTACAGGAGAGGGTTGGAGCCAGAGTAGTACAGGAGAGGGTTGGTGAGCCAGAGTACTACAGGAGAGGGTTTGTGTCAGCCAAAGCATGACATAGTGAGCTAGATTGCTACTGATGAATAAGATATGTGCAACATGTGGGTATCTTTATTATGAAGTAAGACAAGTATTACGCATTTGTCTTATTCATCAACTCGTCGGTAGTGTAAATCATCAGTGTAATGACAGAGTACAAGTTATAGCTGCCAGGAACAGTAGGTGGGGACAGATGAGGAAACTGACTATAACGCATTTTAACAATCTATATCATACTTTTAATGATTCAGAAAACCAAGCTGGGATCCCACACAACTCAGCCTCCTCACCTACAGTCTCTCAGCTCAGTGTGATGTAGTCACTGCTGTGAGGTCGACCTACCTAACCACACCTTGCCTGGACAAATAGCTGTCTGAGCAGGAGATTCTGGCGGAGCTCTGGCCTGTGTGCAGAGCTCTGAGCAAGACATTCTGGCGGAGCTGTGGCCTATGTGCAGAGCTCTGGCCTGTGTGCAGAGCTCTGGCCTGTGTGCAGAGCTCTGAGCAGGAGATTCTGGCGGAGCTCTGGCCTGTGTGCAGAGCTCTGAGCAGGAGATTCTGGCGGAGCTCTGGCCTGTGTGCAGAGCTCTTGTAGAAGGCTGCTGGAGAGTCTCTGGAGGAGACTGGGCAGAGTACTGGCTTGGAGCAGTGCTCGTGCTGTGTAGGTCTTGGGACCTGTGGCTAGAGTGTGACTGAGTTCCTGTGGTGAACTGTCCTCTGAACTATATTGTAAGTTATATTCTGTTTCGTCAGTTTAATTGTAACCCTTGTCTCACTGTTCATGTACAATCCCCATTTATCTAAACCCAATAGTGTTCTCCTGTTCTCAAATATATTATTGTACTTAATAATAAACGGTGTTGGAGTGAAATAGTAATATTCACTGTCCCCGTTATATTCTTATTATTCTTTATTCTTATACTTTATTTTATTATTTTATTTCAAGTACTGAGAGGGTGAGTAGAGTGGTAGAGATAATGAGAGGTGATGGTGTAGTCACCAGTGACCTCACATTACCTCCGCCCCTGTCACTCCACTCACCTCTCCTGACTCCCTCCCTGCGTTTGATACATAAGGTAATACAAAGACACCACTACTGATATACGAAACAGATAACAAATATTTCTATATTTCAGCCTTAAAGTTCCTCTTCAGCAGATAGGTGTATGTTTTATGGGACCAAGGTCCCAGAACCCTGCATAGACCAAGGTCACAGAACCTTGCAGTGACCAAGGTCCCAGGACCTTGCAGTGACCAAGGTCACAGGGCTGGAACGTATCAAAGATGTACCAAAACATCATGACGTCAGGCTAAGACTGACCATGTTAGTCATTGTGTGGTTCCTCACTGCAGCTCCGACCCAAGGCTGACTCTGAAGCAATACACGTGTACACATACTTTATGTGAACACGCCCGCACAACACACACACACACACACACACATACACACACACACACGCACACGCACGCACGCACGCACACACACCAGGCACATCTCCTGAGGCGCACATCAACCAAATAACTGCTGCAGCATATGGGCGCCTAGCAAACCTAAGAACAGCATTCCGACATCTTAATAAAGAATCGTTCAGGACCCTGTACACTGTGTACGTTAGGCCCATACTGGAGTATGCAGCACCAGTTTGGAACCCACACCTAATCAAGCATGTAAAGAAACTAGAGAAAGTGCAAAGGTTTGCAACAAGACTAGTCCCGGAGCTAAGGGGTATGGTATGTCCTACGAGGAGAGGTTAAGGAAAATCGACCTGACGACACTGGAGGACAGGAGAAATAGGGGGAGGGACATGATAACGACATATAAAATACTGAGAGGAATTGACAAGGTTGACAAAGACAGAATGTTCCCGAGATGGAACACAGCAACAAGGGGACACAGTTGGAAGTTGAAGACTCAGATGAATCACAGGGATGTTAGGAAGTATTTCTTCAGTCACAGAGTGGTCGGGAAGTGGAATAGTTTGGGAAGCGATGTAGTGGAGGCAAGATCCATTCATAGCTTTAAGAAGAGGTATGATAAAGCTCATGGCGCAGGGAGAGTGACCCAGTAGCGACCAGTGAAGAGGCGGGGCCAGGAGCTATGAATCGACCCCTGCAACCACAACTAGGTGAGTACACACACACAAACGCGTACGCACACACACACACACACACAGCGCGCGAGCGAGCGCGCACACGCACACACACACGCGCACACACACGCACACGCACACACACACACACACACGCACGCACACTGTGCAAGTACAATACAAAGATTAACACTCAGCTGATAAAAATGATCCATCACTCTGACTATTCTAAAATTTCGTACTAACACCTGGCACAACATAATTATCCGATAAACACCTGACAAAATATAACTGATCGATAAACACCTGACAAAATATAACTGATCGATAAACACCTGACAAAATATAACTGATCGATAAACACCTGACAAAATATAACTGATCGATAAACACCTGACAAAATATAACTGTTCGATAAACACCTATATCACACAACCAGCAGTGCCAGTACCAGTTGACAAACACCCAGGAGTGCCAGTACCAGCTGGTACCACACCAAGCAGTGGCAGTACCAACTGGCATCACACATACAGCAGTGCCAGTACCAGATTGAACAACACCCACAGCAGTTCCAGTGCCAACTGAAACAAACACAGCAGTGGCAGTACCAACTGGAACACACAAAAGTGCCAGTACCAACTGGAACACACAACAGTGCCAGTACCAACTGGAACACACAACAATGCCAGTACCAACTGGAACAACATACAACAGTGCCAGTACCAACTGGAACAACACACAACAGTGCCAGTACCAACTGGAACACACACAGCAGTGCCAGAACCAACTAGAACACACACAACATTGCCAGTACCAACTGGAATATACACAACAGTGCCAGTACCAAATGGCACAACACACACAGCAGTGCCAGTACAAACTGGAACACACACAACAGTGCCAATACCAACTGGAACACACACAGCAGTGCCAGTACCAACTGGAACCTACACAACAGTGTCAGTACCAGCTGGAACATACACAATAGTGCCAGTACCAACTGGAACATACACAACAGTGACAGTACGGATTGGAACACACACAGCAGTACCAGTACCAACTGGAACACACACAGCAGTGCCAGTACCAGCTGGAACATACACAACAGTACCAGGACCAGCTGGATCATATACAACAGTGCCAGTACCAACTGGAACACAGAGCAGTGCCAGTACCAACTGGAACAACACACAGCAGTTCCAGTACCAACTGGCACAACATACACAGCAGTGCCAGTACAAATTGGAACACACACAACAGTGCCAGTAAAGACTAACACACAACAGTGCCAGTACCAACTGGAACATCCACAACAGTGCCAGTACCAAATGGAACAACACACAGCAGTGCCAGTACCAACTGGAACACACACAACAGTGCCAATACCAACTGGAACACATACAGGTGTGCCAGTACCAACTGGAACATACACAACAGTGCCAGTATCAGCTGACACGATATAGTAACAACATGCCTGTGAAAACTAAAATAACTACCTCGATTCTACTTCCATTTTCGTTGATCTTTTTTTCCTGTGAAGCGTAACCAAGCCTGGGCTTCATTACGCGGCGTCTCAGATACGCATCAAGGTGCGAGTCGAGGGTGACTAATCCTCTCACGCGGTAGCAGTGTTTCGCACAAGTGCCAGCGATGATGCGAGGATTACTGGTAGCATAACTGACCTTGCTAAGAGAGATATATGCGGTGCAATGTGATCCTTTATAACCTCCTCAATAAGAGATCACGTCTTTTTTTTTTTTTACCAAAATATCGGCACTTGATAAAAGTTCTTTTAATCGAGGTTAGGCTAAATACTAAATACGATATTGTGATCGATCTGGCAAGCACTGATCTTGTATCGGAATATTGCAACCGTTTATGAGAGATTAGATTCTGAGTTGCACAACGTGGAGAGGAGTCCCCATGATTGTTACCCTAAGCAAAATAATACCCAGGGACTCCTGCAAATAGTGCCTATTTTATGTTTACTCAAGACAAGACACAGCCAGAGTTGAAAACGAAAGATGAGGTCACCTGAAAAATGCAAGGTTTGGCTCTCTGGCAACGCTGCTCAGTCGACAGACAACAAATGATGAGAGGACGTGGCAACGATGCTGATGGTAACTAAGCATGTTCAGTTCCGCACTTTAAATAATAGTAGACCGCATCATACACCTTGGAAAATACAATAAAATGTTCAACACCGTATCCCAGTCCATTAGAGGATCTGGAGCCATAAATATTTAGAGCAACTATGGCATCCCATGGTAACTGCTAGTTATCAAGAGAGTGCACACTAATTATGTTATTTTTTATGCATATTGCACTTAAAATTTAAATCATGTTACAAAACACTGTAGACCGATCATGGAGTTATAACAGGAAAAGTAGGAAAATGGATACTCGATTTTCTAATCCATGGAACACAAACAGTATAAGTCAACAGAGGAAAATCTAGCCTTAGTAAATTAAAAGGTGGAGCGATTGCACCACAGCAAGGCATGATCCTGACAGTTACTGTTCTTAATCCTAGCAGCACTGTTAAAAACAAAAACTAACCACAGCTTCGTCTCATCCTTAACGGACGATAAGTATTAAAGTATCGGTAAAAGACAGGAAAAATGCTAGCAGATATGAAAAAACTTACCAATGGGCAATGGAAAGTAACATTATGTTCAGTGTCAACAAATTTCAACTGCTCTGATAAAAAAAAAAAAATTAAGACCTCAAGAGAAGCACAAGATAAATAACACATCAGAACAATGTCATGTAACGAAAGGACAGTACAAAAGACTTGGGTATAATAATGTCAGCGAAGGTCCGATAAATGAAAGGGCATTAAGATTTAAGCAGGATTTTCCAGTGGGCAGTGGAGAACAACATAACGTTCAATGGTGATAAGTTCCAGCTGCTTAGATATGGAAAGAATGAAGAACTCAAAAGGAACACTATATACAAAACTTAAGAGGGTCACCAAATAGAACGAAAAGAACACGTAAAAGACCTGGGAATAATGATGTCAGGTGATCTTCCTTTCAAAGAACATAATAAGACAAAGATCAGACAGAACTTTCAAAACAAGGGAAATAATGCCAGCGGTGACACTCTTCAAATCGCTAGTGCTCCCTCATTTGGAATATTGCTCAGTGTTGACGACCCTGTTCAGGGCAGGAGAAAAATCAGGGCTTGAACAAATACAGAGATCCTTTACGGTACACATAGAGCCAGTAAAGCATTTAGATTACTGGGAACGCCTTAAAGTCTTGAACATGTACTCAATGAAGCGGAGGAGAGAGAGATACATGATAATATATACCTCGAAAGTACTGGAGGGCCTGGTCCCAAATCTGCACACTGCCATAACAACATACTGGAGTGAGAGATATGGGAGGAAGTGTAAAATAAACCCAGTAGAAGCAGGGGTGCGGTGGGCACAATAAGAGAAGAATGTATCAACATTCGTGGCCCCAGACTATTCAACATCTTACCAGAAGATATAAAAAACACAGCTGGAAGAAGTGCAGAAGCCTTCAAGAGGAAACTGGACAAGTATCTTCAGGTGCCAGATCAACCAGACTGTGATGGATATGTGATGCAACGGGGCTGCAGCAGCAACAGCTTGGTTGACCAGGCAAGCACCAGACGAGCCTGGCCCATGACCGGGCTCCGAGAGTAGTAAGACTCTCGAAACTCATCAAAGGTATATCAAAGGTAAGACAACTGGAATCTTGAAAATATGGGAAATAATGACAATATTGAAACTACTCAAATCACTTGTGCTCTCTCATCTAGAATATTGCTCAGTGTTGATGCACCTATACAAGGTAAGAGAAGTATCAGAGCTGGATAACGTACAAAAGATAGCTCACTGCCAACATAGAGCCCATAAAGCATTTAAACTACAGGGAACACATCAAAGTACTGGGAATGTACTCTTTGGAGTGAATATATATATATATATATATATATATATATATATATATATATAATATATATATATATATATTCTTTCAACAAACCGGCCGTATCCCAGAGGCAGGGTGGCCCAAAAAAAAAAAAAAAGTTTCTCTTTTTAACTTTAGTAATGTATACAGGAGAAGAGGTTACTAGCCTCTTGCTCCTGGTATTTTAGTCGCCTCTTACGACACACATGGCTTACAGATGAAGAACTCTGTTCCACTTCCCAATGGAGATAAGAGGAAATAAACAAGAACAAGAACTAGTAAGAAAATAGAAGAAAACCCAGAGGGGTGTGTATATATATGCTTGTACATGCATGTGTAGTGTGACCTAAGTGTAAGTAGAAGTAGCAAGACGTACCTGAAATCTTGCATGGTTTATGAAAGAAAAAAAAAGACACCAGTAATCTTACCATCATGTATAACAATTACAGGCTTCCATTTTACACTCACTTGGCAGGACGGTAGTACCTTCCTTGGTGGTTCCTGTCTACCAACCTACTACCTAGAATATATATATATATATATATATATATATATATATATATATATATATATATATATATATATATATATATATTTTTTTTTTTTTTTTTTTTCAACAAATCGGCCGTCTCCCACCGAGGCAGGGTGACCCAAAAGAAAGAAAATCCCCAAAAAGAAAATACTTTCATCATCATTCAACACTTTCACCACACACATACATAATCACTGTCTTTGCAGAGGAGCTCAGATACGACAGCTGAGAATTGTCCCTCCAGCTGTCACTATCCCAGACCCCTCCTTTAAAGTGCAGGCATTGTACTTCCCATTTCCAGGACTCAAGTCCAACTAAATCAATTAACTGGTTTCCCTGAATCCCTTCACAAAATGTTACCCTGCTCACACTCCAACAGATCGTCATGTCCCAAAACCATTCGTCTCCATTCACTCCTATCTGACACGCTCACACATGCTTGCTGGAAGTCCAAGCCCTCGCCCACAATACCTCCTTTACCCCTTCCCTCCAACCTTTTCTAGGACGACCCCTACCCGCCTTCCTTCCCCTACAGATTTATACGCTCTCCAAGTCATTCTACTTTGATCCATTCTCTCTAAATGACCAAACCACCTCAACAACCCCTCTTCAGCCCTCTGACAAATACTTTTAGTAACTCCACACCTTCTCCTAATTTCCACATTCCGAATTTTCTGCATAATATTTACACCACACATTGCCCTCAGACAGGACATCTCCACTGCCTCCAGCCTCCTCCTCGCTGCAGCATTTGCAACCCATGCTTCACACCCATATAAGAGTGTTGGTACGACTATACTTTCGTACATTCCCTTCTTTGCCCCCATGGATAATGTTTTTTGTCTCCACAGATACCTCAACGCACCACTCACCTTTTTTCCTTCATCAATTCTATGGTTAACCTCATCCTTCATAAAACCATCCGCTGACACGTCAACTCCCAAATATCTGAAAACATTTACTTCTTCCATAATCCCTCTCTCCAATGTGATATCCAATTTTTCTTTATTTAAATCGTTTGATACCCTCATCACCTTACTCTTATCTATGTTCACTTTTATCTTTCTACCTTTACACACACTCCCAAACTCGTCCACTAACCTTTGCAACTTTTCTTTAGAATCTCCCATAAGCACAGTATCATCAGCAAAAAGTAACTGTGTCAACTCCCATTTTGCATTTAATTCTCCAAAATTTAATCCCACCCCTCTCCCCAACACCCTAGCATTTACTTCTTTTACAACCCCATCTATAAATATATTAAACAACCATGGTGACATTACACATCCCTGTCTAAGACCTACTTTTACCAGGAAGTAATCTCCCTCTCTCCTACACACCCTAACCTGAGCCTCACTATCCTCATAAAAACTCTTTACAGCCTTCAGTAACTTACTACCTATTCCATACACTTGCAACATTTGCCACATTGCTCCCCTATCCACTCTATCATATGCCTTTTCTAAATCCATAAATGCAATAAAACTTCTCTACCTTTATCTAAATACTGTTCACATATATGCTTCACTGTAAACACTTGATCTACACATCCCCTACCCACTCTAAAGCCTCCTTGCTCATCTGCAATCCTACTCTCTGTCTTACCTCTAATTCTTTCAATAATAACCCTGCCATACACTTTACCTGGTATACTCAGTAAACTTATTCCCCATAATTTTTACACTCTCTTTTACCCCCTTCCCTTTATATAAAGGAACTATACATGCTCTCTGCCAATCCTAGGTACCTTCCCTCTTTCATACATTTATTAAACAAAATACCAACCACTCCAGCACTATATCCCCCTTCTTTTAACATTTCTGTCATGATTCCGTCAATTCCAGCTGCTTTACCCCCTTTCATTCTACGTAATGCCTCACGCACCTCCCCCACACTCACATCCTGCTCTTGGAAAAATAAACACATAAGCAGTATAATGTGATCCTTTATTGACAACGTTTCGCCCACGCAGTGGGCTTTATCGAGTCACAGACAGATCTACCTGGAAAATGAGCAACATGGAGATATATATAGGGTACAGTCAGGTGGAGAATGCTGGGTCAGGTGGAGAAAGCTGCATGTGAGTCTTAAAAGTAGTGTGATAGTTAAAAACATAGTGTGACTTAAAGGACCTGCAGTGTACCATTCTTGAGTTCTAGGTGGGATAGCGTTGAAGAAGTTTCTTGGCAATAGGTTCAGCTATGTTGTAGAAGCCGTTGTTCTGGTTGAAGTTGTTGGATATACAGATGAGTGATGATTCTAGGATTCTTCGGTATTGCGTGTTGTCTTCTCTGGCGATGAGTCTTGCGTTTCTGTAGTTGATTAAATGGTTGTGTAAATTTCGGTGTTGAACACAGGCATTTCTTGAGTCGTCAGATCTGCCTGCGTACTGGTGTTCTGAAATGCGTGTTTGTAGGTAGATCTGACGACTCAAGAAATGCCTGTGTTCAACACCGAAATTTACACAACCATTTAATCAACTACAGAAACGCAAGACTCATCGCCAGAGAAGACAACACGCAATACCGAAGAATCCTAGAATCATCACTCATCTGTATATCCAACAACTTCAACCAGAACAACGGCTTCTACAACATAGCTGAACCTATTGCCAAGAAACTTCTTCAACGCTATCCCACCTAGAACTCAAGAATGGTACACTGCAGGTCCTTTAAGTCACACTATGTTTTTAACTATCACACTACTTTTAAGACTCACATGCAGCTTTCTCCACCTGACCCAGCATTCTCCACCTGACTGTACCCTATATATATCTCCATGTTGCTCATTTTCCAGGTAGATCTGTCTGTGACTCGATAAAGCCCACTGCGTGGGCGAAACGTTGTCAATAAAGGATCACATTATACTGCTTATGTGTTTATTTTTCCATTGTGTAGGTATTTTATACCATTTATTTACATCCTGCTCTTCTTCACTCCTAAACGATGTTGTACCTCCCTGGCCAGTACATGAAATTACCGCCTCCCTTTTTTCATCGACATTTAAAAGTTCCTCAAAATATTCCCGCCATCTACCCAATACCTCCAGCTCCCCATCTACTAACTTCCCTACTCTGTTTTTAACTGACAAATCCATTCGTTCCCTAGGCTTTCTTACCTTGTTTATTTCACTCCAAAAATTTTTCTTGTTTTCAGCAAAATTTCTTGACAGAGCCTCTCCCATTCTTTCATCCGCTCTTCTTTTGCACTCTCTCACCACTCTCTTCACCTTTCTTTTACTCTCCATATACTCTGCTCTTCTATTAACACTTCTGTTTTGTAAAAACCTCTCATAAGCTACCTTTTCTCTTTTATCACACCCTTTACTTCTTCATTCCACCACTCACTCCTCTTCCTCCTGCACCCACCCTCCTATAGCCACAAACTTCTGCCCCACATTCTAATACTGCATTTTTAAAACTATCCCAACTCTCTTCAACCCCCTCTACTCATACTTGCACTAGCCCACCTTTCTGCCAATAGTTGCTTATATCTCACCCTAACTTCCTCCTCCTTTAGTTTATACACTTTACCTCTCTTACTTGCTGTTGCCATTTTCTTTTTGTCCCATCTACCTTTTACTCTAACTGTAGCTACAACCAAATAATGATCTGATATATCCGTTGCTCCTCTATAAACATGTACATCCTGAAGCCTACTCATCAACCTTTTATCCACCAATACATAATCCAACAAACTACTTTCCTTACGTGCTATATCATACCTTGTATATTTATTTATCCTCTTTTTCATAAAATATGTATTACTTATTACCAAACCTCTTTCTACACATAGCTCAATTAATAGTTCCCCATTTACATTTACCCTGGCACCCCAAATTTACCTACTACTCCATCCACAACATTTTCACCCACTTTAGCATTAAGATCCCCAACCACAATTACTCTCACTTGGTTCAAAACTCCCACACACTCACTCAACATTTCCCAAAATCTCTCTCTCCTCTACACTTTTCTCTTCTCCAGGTGCATAAACACTTACTATAACCCACTTTTCACATCCAACCTTTATTTTACTCCACATAATCCTTGAATTTATACATTTATATTCCTTCTTTACCTGCCATAACTGATTATTTTTTTCTTTAGGTTCAGAATGATTTTGCGAAATTTGCATACACAAATTTTTGCTTGTCTTATATGGCAAGAAGAGCGTTGCTATTTGTCATAATCGCAAGTTTGACCTATTCGGCACGACATATATATATATATATATATATATATATATATATATATATATATATATGTCGTGGATTAGGTCAAACTTGCGATTATGACTTAAATAGCAACGCTCTTCTTGCCATATAAGACAAGCAAAAATTTGTGTATGCATAATTTCGCAAAATAATTCTGAACCTAAAGAAAAAATATATTTCATTGTGTTTGTTTATTATTAAATTAATGTTAACGTATCTAAAATATATTTAGTTGGGTTAGGATAAATTAAATTGCGCTTGTTGTAATAAGGTTAGGTAGGTTTTCAAAGTTTCTCTTGGTACAAAATTATAAATTGTTACATTAACATAAATGAAAAAATATATCTTTAAACGTATAAGAAAATTTTAGAAAGGACTTAATTTTAGATGAGTTCTTGCTAATTGATCAGTTTTACCTAATCGGCACGACATATATATATATATATATATATATATATATATATATATATATATATATATATATATATATATATTCCTTAGAAAACTTACCTAACCTTATTATAACAAGGGCAATTTAATTTAGTCTAATCCAAATAAATATATTTTAGATAATTTTAAAGTAATTTAATAAACAAGCGCAATGAAATACAATGGAACCTCGGTACTCGTTCGGTAAAAATATAGCTCAGCACTCGACCAAACACACACAACCTGCCAGAACATGTGCGGCACTCGACCAAACACACACAACCTGCCAGAACATGTGCGGCACTCGACCAAACACACACAACCTCCCAGAACATGTGCGGCACTCGACCAAACACACACAACCTCCCAGAACATGTGCAGCACTCGACCAAACACACACAACCTCCCAGAACATGTGCGGCACTCGACCAAACACACACAACCTCCAGAACATGTGCGGCACTCGACCAAACACACACAACCTCCCAGAACATGTGCGGCACTCGACCAAACACACACAACCTCCCAGAACATGTGCAGCACTCGACCAAACACACACAACCTGCCAGAACATGTGCGGCACTCGACCAAACACACACAACCTGCCAGAACATGTGCGGCACTCGACCAAAAACACACAACCTCCCAGAACATGTGCGGCACTCGACCAAACACACACAACCTCCCAGAACATGTGCAGCACTCGACCAAACACACACAACCTCCCAGAACATGTGCGGCACTCGACCAAACACACACAACCTCCCAGAACATGTGCGGCACTCGACCAAACACACACAACCTCCCAGAACATGTGCGGCACTCGACCAAACACACACAACCTCCCAGAACATGTGCGGCACTCGACCAAACACACACAACCTGCCAGAACATGTGCGGCATTCGACCAAACTAACACAACCTCCCAGAACATGTGCGGCACTCGACCAAACACACACAACCTGCCAGAACATGTGCGGCACTCGACCAAACACACACAACCTGCCAGAACATGTGCGGCACTCGACCAAACACACACAACCTGCCAGAACATGTGCGGCACTCGACCAAACACACACAACCTGCCAGAACATGTGCGGCACTCGACCAAACACACACAACCTGCCAGAACATGTGCGGCACTCGACCAAACACACACAACCTGCCAGAACATGTGCGGCAGTCTTCCCGCAGCTGAGGTGTCGCTCAGTCCAAAACTCCGCTGAAATTCACTGTAAACTATTTCGTGTTTCTTCGCATTTTCTAGGTTTTTTTTTTATATTATTTGTATAAGTCACCATGGTGCCTAAGAAGATTAGTGATAACAGCCAACCAAAAAGAAAATTGGATAGTGTGTGTTTGCCCTGATGTAAACACCGCCTCCGCCTCTCCATATAATACGCATTTTATTAATTTCAGAGTCTTTATTGTGCTTCTAGGTTATCTATCGTGTTTCTGATATCACGTTGGAATAAATGTGATAGATAGATAGATAACCTTTATTACTAATATTAGCATAATTACACAACACTGTGTTCGCGCCACCTCTAGTATCCGGCTATCAAGACGACTCATCAGATACTGAATGCTCCTTCTGCTGGCCCCTCCCTCTCTCTTCTAGAGCTCCTCCCACTTCGGGCCCCTCTTAAATTACGCTTGCTTTCCAGTTTGAATTTTTATTCACACAAAAAATAGAAGATTTACTGTTATGCAGACTACTGTATTATTGAAAGTATCAGCGCATTTATGAAAGCATATTAGACCCACCAGTTGACATGCATTGGACGCGTGACGTGATTTGTTTACTCCTGAACATCAGCAAAAATCGAACATTTCCGCTACTTTGAGCTCAATTTCAAAGTACTTTTAGTCTGTAAACCATTCAAAATCATCTCTATTTTTGTAAAATATCTTTCATTTTATCAAATGAGACCAAGAAAACGAGAATATAATCATAAATACCATACGAAAATACACCGCAAAGTCGCTGTAAGTGTATTTTTGGGGGTCTGAAGCGGATTAATCAAATTTACATTATTCCTTATAGGAAAAATTCGTTCGGTACTCAACAGATCGGCACTCGAACAACCTTCTGGAACAAATTAAGTTCGAGTACCGAGCTTCCACTGTATATTTTTTTCGTTAGGTTCAAAATGATTTTTGCGAAATTATTGCATACACTAATTTTCGCTTGCCTTATTCGGCAAGATAGCGTTGTTATTTAAGCAACCACCCAGGGAGGTACTACCGTCCTGCCAAATTAGTGTGAAACGGAAACTTGTAATTGTTTTACACAATGGTAGGACTGCTGGTGTCTTTTCTTTCTGTCTCATAAACACGCAAGATAACAGGTACATGTTGCAACTTTTACTTGCACTTAGGTCACACTACACAGCCATGTACACGTACATGTATACACAACCATCCGTGTTTTCTTCTGTTTTATTAATAGTTCTTGTTCTTATTTATTTCCTTTCATCTCCATGAGGAAGTTGAAAAAAAATCCTTCCTCCATAAGCCATCCATGACGTAAAAGGCGACTAAAATGCCGGGAGCATATGGCTAATAAATTAAAAATAAAAATAAAAACTTTATAAAGTTGGGATGTTTGAATGTGCGTAGATGTAGTATAGATAAGGAAGAGATGACTGTCACTCTTATAAATGAAAAGAAGCTGAATGTCGTGGCTCAAGTGAAACAAAACTGAAGGGGGAGTTTCAGTGGAGAGATATAAATGGGATTAGGTCAGGTGTTTCAGAGAGTTAGAGCTAAGGAAGGGTTAATTTGAAAGACTGGAGGAGGTAAAGGAGGTTGTGTGTGCAAGGGGAGGCTTGGACATTCAGCACCCCTGTGTGAGTGTGGTAGATAGAAGTGGAGACAAGTGATTTCTGGAACTTGATGAGCCGTTGGAGTGTGAGCTAGGTAACATTTTGTGAAGGGATTCAGGAAAACCGGTTAGCCGGACTTGAGTCCGGGAGATGAAAAGTATAGTGCTTCCACTCTGGAGGAGTGGGGATATTTACAGTTTGGAGGAGCATCTAAACTGCCGTATATGTGCGCCTCTGGCAAGACACTGATAAAGTGAATGATGTGTTTCTTCTTTTTTTGGGTCACCCTATCTCGGCGGGAGACGATCGGCGTGTTAAAAGCAAAATAAATAAATAAATATATATATATATATATGTCGTGCCGAATAGGTAAAACTTGCGATTTTGGCTTAAATAGCAACGGTCTTCTTGCCGAATAAGGCAAGCGAAAATTTGTGTATGCAATAATTTCGCAAAAATCATTCTGAACCTAACGAATTTTTTTTATTTCATTGTGTTTATTTATTATTAAATTATTGTAAACTTATCTAAAATATATTTAGTTGGATTAGGCTAAATTAAATTGAGCTTGTTATAAGAAGGTTAGGTAAGTTTTCTAAGGTTCTTTAGGTACAAAATTATTAATTTTTACATTAACATATATGAAAAAATATATCTTTAAATGTATAAGAGAAAATTTTAGAAAGGACTTAATTTTAAATGAGTTCTTGCTAATTGACCAGTTTTACCTATTCGGTACGACATATATATATATATATATATATATATATATATATATATATATACACTATCAAAATACCGTACTGGAGTGAGAGATATGGAAGGAAGTGTAAAATAGAACCAATGAAAAGCAGAGGCGCCGTAAGCACATTCAGAGAGCAATGCCAACATCCGGGGCCAGAAACTATTCAACCTGCTACCAGCAAATATCAGAAATATTCTCAGGACAGATGTAAATGTTTTCAGGAGGAAATAATCACGTACTTCCGCCAAGTGTCAGATCAACCAGGTTGTTAGCCCCATGTGGGCAAGTGGGCCGCCAACAGCAACAGTTTCGTTAAACAGGCTGCAATCGTCAGAAAAGCCTGGTCCCAGGCCCACATGCCAGAACAGAAAAACTCAAAACCGATCACAGGTAACAGTAACACCGCGCTTGAAGTAAAGTATTTTTTCTTTGCATAAAAGTTAAATTTACATTTATGTATAAATATTTAATGTTTAACAAAAACAACTATATTAAACATATTTTATCGTGATATACATACTTTTGGACTCAACACACACACACACACACACACACACACACACACACACACACACACACACACACACACACACACAAACATACACATGTTAGGATGTTAGGAAGTATTTCTTCAGTCATAGAGTGGTCGGGAAGTGGAATAGCTTGGGAAGCGATGTAGTGGAGGCAGGTTCCATACATAGCTTTAAGGAGAGGTATGATAAAGCTCATGGAGCAGGGAGCGTGACTCAGTAGCGGCCAGTGAAGAGGCGGGGCCAGGAGCTATGACTCGACCCCTGCAACCACAACTAGGTGAGTACAACTAGGTGAGTACATACACATACACACACGCACACACACACACACATACACACACACACACATACACACACACACACATACACACACACATACACACATACATACACACACACACACACACACACACAGTATGAGGAATGAGAAGGAAAGAGGACGAAGTAGATGATAGAACTCGACGATGCCTGGTCATGGACCGGGCAGACGGGGTGTTGATCCCCCGGAACACCCTTCAGGTATACCCTCCAGGTATACCCTCCAGGTAAGGGTTTGTGGACATTATTGAGACTGTTATCCGACGACCGTAACTGTTGGGAAAGATTAGCTATTGGGAATACCTATAAGTAGGAGGATAACATGTAAGAAAATAGGTATCAGAGGAGTCGCATAATTAAAGGACATAGCGCCCCGCAAAGCAGCTAACACCTGGACAATGACCCAAGACTAACCTGAGACACAAAGTATTATTTAACGAGGACTGACAGTCTAGAAAGAGCAACTGTGCAAGACACTGTTACCACACTGTACTTCACATAAGACTAAGAGTGAGACAGCAATTATGTAAAAGTTTGTATAAATTCAGTGTACTAAGAAACGCGGTGTTTAGAGAGGCAGTGTGATGTTTCCTAAGACCCGCCGTCACTGGAAGACAAGTTCTACGCACATGACAAAGTTGTGAGCTGTCAGGTGAACACTACCGTAACAGTAGAAAATATGCACTGACGTCCAGCACAGAAAATGTGATAAAAAATCCTTTTGAATATACTGTAGTGTTTCTCATAAAGTACGAAGAGTTCCGATGATTGTTGTAGGAGCGAGCGAGAATAAGGAGAAATTTACTTGCTACTTCTGAGTGGTATAGTCAAGACAGCTGGGCTGTGGTCACACTGAATGAAGCCAGAGGCTGAGAAGTAAGACATGTGCAACACTTGGGTATCTTTACTGTTGAAAAGTTTCGAAAATACATTAGGCTTCTTTAGTCAGATACAGAGGCAGCAAGTATAGCAATGAAATGATGATGTAATCAGTCCATCGAGATGGTCAGTCCCTCAGCCTGGAGAAGAATTCACCTTCACGGTATTTTATACCATTTCCAGCATAACGAAGTCAGAGGCACAGCGTCAGCCTGGTGCCACACTCAGGCACTAGCAGCCACTGCATCCCAGCAACCTCGGCACTTGTAAGCCATATTAAAAGAAAAACGTAAAATTAAAATATAGAAATAAATAAATAAGGTAGAGCTTTGTACATCAAATAAATAAATTGAAATAAATCCGAAATCTTTGATCTGAACCATTCATTCTTCCTGTGTGAATTAACATACTTGTGGCACCACGCTACCTTGTGGCACCACGCTACCTTGTGGCACCACGCTACCTTGGCACCACGCTATACTGATGGGGCAGCACCACCGGACCAGACGCAATGAACCTAAGATGGACACGAGAGAAGACAGAGAGAAGGAGAGAGAAGAGAGAGAGAGAGAGAGAGAGAGAGAGAGAGAGAGAGAGAGAGAGAGAGAGAGAGAGAGAGGGAGAGAGAGAGAGGGAGAGAGGGAGAGAGAGAGGGAGAGAGAGGAGAGAGAGAGAGAGAGAGAGAGAGAGAGAGAGAGAGAGAGAGAGAGAGAGAGAGAGAGAGAGAGAGAGAGAGAGAAAGAGAAGCTGAAAGTTGCATCATCCTAAGAATACCTCCTCCCCCATCTCATCCACACCTCCGCCCCTCCCTCCCTCCCTCCCACACCTCCAACGTGCCTCCTTCAACATCCCCCGCCTCCTTCAATCCCCCCGCCTTACCCAGCCCTCAGACAATATCGGGGATCAATTCGAGATTCGTAATATGGGCTGTTTTGTGCAGTGAAGTGTTGTGAAGGTGCAGGCTCGACCAACCAGCCACAACACACAAGAAGGGTGTTAAGGAGCAGAAAGAAATAAGGAGAAATAGTATATGAACCGACAGGAGAATAAGAATGAAGATCAAGAAAAAGAAAGGAAGCAGTAGAACAAAAATCATAATGCATGAAGAACAGAACGCAGGAAACAACAGAAGTAGATAAACAGGGAGAGGTAAAAGGTGAGAAGTGAGAAACAATAGAATAGGATGTGACGCATGAGAAAGATAAGCTAGAAAGATATGAGAGATAAGTGTGGGTGGAAAGTGAGGGAAGGTAATGATGCATGAAGCAAGGTGAGACACAACCACTGCAAAAATACTTTCTTAAATACTGTAAAAAGACTGTAAAATATTTAGTAAATGACACCGAAGGTTGACTAGACCAACATCGACTGTCTGTCTGGTCTACACACTGGCTGTCTTGTCTACACACTGGCTGTCTGGTCTACACACTGGCTGTCTGGTCTACACACTGGCTGTCTGGTCTACACACTGGCTGTCTGGTCTATACACTGGCTGTCTGGTCTACACACTGACTGTCTGGTCTACACACTGGCTGTCTGGTCTACACACTGCCTGATCTACACACTGGCTACCTGGTCTACACACTGGCTACCTGGTCTACACACTGGCTACCTGGTCTACACACTGGCTACCTGGTCTACACACTGGCTACCTGGTCTACATACTGGCTGCCTCGTCTACACACTGCCTGGTCTACACACTGGCTGCCTGGTCTACACACTGGCTACCTGGTCTACACACTGGATACCTGGTCTAAACACTGGCTGCCTGGTCTACACACTGGCTGCCTGGTCTACACACTGTCTGCCTGGTCTACACACTGGCTGCCTGGTCTACACACTGGCTGTCTGGTCTACACACTGCCTGGTCTACACACTGGCTACCTGGTCTACACACTGGCTGTCTGGTCTACACACTGCAGGTAGCAGGTTGAATACTCTTGAACCACAGATTATTCTCCTATTGTGCCCATGACTCACTAGCTCTTCACTGAATATTTTACGCTTACTCCCAGATCATTCACTCCAATACGTTATGGCAGATCAGACCTGTATACATCCCAGTATAAGGCTGCCCAACACAACCATTAAGAGGATGTACTCAAGTTCAACTACAACAGTACGCACACTAGCTACTAACAAATTACACCAAACTGCAATATGTTAAAAAGACAATATGGGTATTATGAATTAAAAGCAATGTGCCTCAAGAAGATAAGTGAAACAATATTCGTACCATCAAGAACGGATGATGAAGCAAGAGAAAGATGTTACCTCTACATGTGAAGACGAAGAATCACAGATCTCCTCAAAGGTTCCAGGCTTTTAAGGACAAAAAGAAATATTGGTTAGAGAAATAGAAAACAATGAGCTAAAACTTAAAAAAATATATATATGTGCGAAGTTCAGGGAAGACAAAAGTACAAAAATCCATCAGTAAAACATTAATCAGATTAAAGACTGACAGCGCTAATTAATTTCTGAAGAGACTCCAAACCCTGCAAACATCTTCAGTTTTGTAAATGTTACAATTATCACTTCACCGTGAAAAAGGCACTGATAAAAGTGCCCTGGCGCTGACAAGGTCCACACTTATCCAACTTCATATTCCTTAAAATATATAAAAAAAAAACTTTCATTTTAGAGCCGTCTAAAGCTATAGTCACTCAGCACAACAGTCACTATAGTCACCCAGCACAACAGTCACTATAGTCACCCAGCACAACAGTCACTATAGTCACCCAGCACAGCAGTCACTATAGTCACCCAGCACAACAGTCACTATAGTCACCCAGCACAACAGTCACTATAGTCACCCAGCACAACAGTCACTATAGTCACCCAGCACAACAGTCACTATAGTCACCCAGCACAACAGTCACTATAGTCACCCAGCACAACAGTCACTATAGTCACCCAGCACAACAGTCACTATAGTCACCCAGCACAACAGTCACTATAGTCACCCAGCACAACAGTCACTATAGTCACCCAGCACAACAGTCACTATAGTCACCCAGCACAACAGTCACTATAGTCACCCAGCACAGCAGTCACTATAGTCACCCAGCACAACAGTCACTATAGTCACCCAGCACAACAGTCACTATAGTCACCCAGCACAACAGTCACTATAGTCACCCAGCACAACAGTCACTATAGTCACCCAGCACAACAGTCACTATAGTCACCCAGCACAACAGTCACTATAGTCACCCAGCACAGCAGTCACTATAGTCACCCAGCACAACAGTCACTATAGTCACCCAGCACAACAGTCACTATAGTCACCCAGCACAACAGTCACTATAGTCACCCAGCACAACAGTCACTATAGTCACCCAGCACAACAGTCACTATAGTCACCCAGCACAACAGTCACTATAGTCACCCAGCACAACAGTCACTATAGTCACCCAGCACAACAATCACTATAGTCACCCAGCACAACAGTCACTATAGTCATCCAGCACAACAGTCACTATAGTCATCCAGCTCAACAGTCACTATAGTCATCCAGCACAAGTCACTATAGTCATCCAGCACAACAGTCACTATACTCACCCAGCACAACAGTCACTATAGTCATCCAGCACAACAGTCACTATAGTCACCCAGCACAACAGTCACTATAGTCATCCAGCACAAGTCACTATAGTCATCCAGCACAAAAGTAACTATAGTCACCCAGCACAACAGTCACTATAGTCATCCAGCACAACAGTCACTATAGTCACCAGCACAACAGTCACTATAGTCATCCAGCACAACAGTCACTATAGTCACCCAGCACAACAGTCACTATAGTCACCCAGCACAACAGTCACTATAGTCACCCAGCACAACAGTCACTATTGTCATTCAGCACAACAATCATTATAGTCATCCAACACAACAGTCACTATAGTCACCCAGCACAACAGTCACTATACTCACCCAGCACAACAGTCACTATAGTCACCCAGCACAACAGTCACTATAGTCACCCAGCACCACAGTCACTATAGTCATCCAGCACAACAGTCACTATAGTCATCCAGCACAATAGTCACTATAGTCATCCAGCACAACAGTCACTATAGTCACTCAGCACAACAATCATTATAGTCACCCAGCACAACAGTCACTATAGTCATCCAGCACAACAGTCACTATAGTCATCCAGCACAGCAGTCACTATAGTCACCCAGCACAACAGTCATTATACTCACCCATCACAACACTCACTATAGTCATCCAGCACAACAATCACTATAGTCATCCAGCACAACAGTCACTATAGTCATCCAGCACAATAGTCACTATAGTCACCCAGCACAACAGTCACTATAGTCATCCAGCACAACAGTCACTATAGTCATCCAACGCAACAGTCACTATAGTCATCCAGCACAACAGTCACTATAGTCACCCAGCACTACAGTCACAAGTCACACAGCACAACAGTCACTATAGTCATCCAGCACAACAGTCATTATACTCACCCAGCACAACAGTCACTATACTCACCCAGCACAACAGTCACTATAGTCACCCATCACAACAGTCACTAGTCACCCAGCACAACAGTCACTATAATCATCCAGCACAACAGTCACTATACTCACCCAGCACAACAGTCATTATAGTCACCCATCACAACAGTCACTAGTCACCCAGCACAACAGTCACTATAGTCATCCAGCACAAGTCACTATACTCACCTAACACAACAGTCACTTTAGTCACCCATCACAACAGCCACTAGTCACCCAGCACAACAGTCACTATAGTCACCCATCACAACAGTCACAAGTCACCCAGCACAACAGTCACTATAGTCATCCAGCACAACAGTCACTAGTCACCCAGCACAACAATCACTATAGTCACCCATCACAACAGTCACTAGTCACCCAGCACAACAGTCACCCAGCACAACAGTCACCCAGTACAACAGTCACCCAGCACAACAGTCACCCAGCACAACAGTCACTATAGTCATCCATCACAACAATCACTATACTCACCCAGCACAAGTCACTATACTCACCCAGCACAACAGTCACTATAGTCACCCATCACAACAGTCACTAGTCACCCAGCAGAACAGTCACTATAGTCACCCAGCACAACAGTCACTAGTCACCCAGCACAACAGTCACTATAATCGCCCAGCACAACAGTCACTATAGTCACCCAGCACAACAGTCACTATAATCGCCCAGCACAACAGTCACTATAGTCACCCAGCACAACAGTCACTATAGTCGCCCAGCACAACAGTCACTATAGTCGCCCAGCACAACAGTCACTATAGTCGCCCAGCACAACAGTCACTATAGTCACCCAGCACAACAGTCACTAGTCACCCAGCACAACAGTCACTATAGTCATCCAGCCTAACAGTCACTATATCTGATCTAACATCATTATTACATGTTACTCTCGGGGTATGGAATAAACTGCCTGTGTTTTAAAACTTGTGTGGAATCCACACTGTCAACCCCACAAATGTGTATCTGAGCAACGCCCACATCAGCAACGCCCATTATAAAAAGAACCACCCAAGCAAAGCTTGCTGCAAAAACGCCCACTCCGGAAACGCCCACCCAAGCAACGTCCTCTCTAATAAACCAGCCCACCCACCTGACAAACACAACACTGAAAGGGGAGAATGAGCGAGGCGACGCCTTCTCTACACCACCGTTATCATTTGCAAAGACAGAGTAATTTAGGTACGAATACACACATACACGTATACACACACACACACACACACACACACACAAAACCAACAAGTGAGGAGACAGCACCTGCCTTGTCCTGGACAACAACCTCTCCAACTACACATGAAGAAAAAATGTATCACCTCCCTATAATAATGGTTTCACGCCACCGTGACGGCACGGAATGAACGGTGTCGCATCCGCCGCCGCCGCCGCGGCCGCCGCCGTCGTCGTTGCTGTTGCTGCTGCTGCTGCTGTCTAGCGCACTTCAAAGCAAGCTACTAATACACGGGTCGAAGTATTGAGCTTCAGTGACCTATCATGAAGGTTACAAGAGCAGTGACCTTGTTCTGCCTACCAGTTGAGGCCAAGATGCCCTCAGTAAAAGCCCAGTCATGGCATAAGTCAGGCGGTACTCATGGCACTGCTGATGATACAGGTCAGGCGACAACATTCCAGTGGTGTCACAGGTCAGGCGACACCATTTCAGTGGTGTCACAGGTCAGGCGACACCATTCCAATTGTGTCACCGGTCTGGCGACAACATTCCAGTGGTGTCACCGGTCTGGCGACAACATTCCAGTGGTGTCACCGGTCAGGCGACAACATTCCATTGGTGTCACCGGTCAGGCGACAACATTCCAGTGGTGTCACCGGTCAGGCGACAACATTCCAGTGGTGTCACCGGTCAGGCGACAACATTCCAGTGGTATCACAGGTCAGGCGACACCATTCCAGTGGTGTCACAGGTCAGGCGACACCATTCCAGTAGTGTCACAGGTCAGGCGACACCATTCCAGTGGTGTCACATGCGACACCATTCCAGTGTCACAGGCGACACCATTCCAGTTGTGTCACAGGTCAAGCGACACTATTCCAGTGGTGTCACAGGTCCAGCGACACCATTCAAGTGGTGTCACAGGCGACACCATTCCAGTCGTGCCACAAGTCAGGCGACACCATTCCAGTCGTGTCACAGGTCAGGCGACACCATTCCAGTAGTGTCACAGGGCAGGCGACACCTTTCCAGTGGTGTCACAGGTCAGGCGACACCATTCCAGTCGTGCCACAGGTCAGGCGATAGCATTCCAGTAGTGTCACAGGTCAAGCGGCATTCGTGGCACTAGGGCGCTGATTCCTCTTCATCAGTGCGCCGTCCTTGGCTTTACAAAAACACTAGCACGTAAAGATATACGAGAATATTATAAATATCGACAAGTCCCTGACTATAACTGCAAACTGGTGACACAGCTACGTCTACCAGGAAAGCTCTGACAATTATTATTTTTTTTTACTAGTCGTTGCATCTTTAATATTGTCACTAACAGTTGTAATTGTTTAGCAATAACAAGTCCATGAAATTCTTGTATCACAGTTATAACACAAAGACTAATTTACAGGGACACTGTCACTGTCCAATACTTGGAAAGAGGACTCAAAATATTTATGATCTACCACCAATATTCTGTTTGTAATTCACAGGTCCACAACACTGGACCAAGTTCAGCCAAGTAAATAAAACTCACTAGCCATTTTCTATAAAATATTAAATGTCGCATCATAACCACGTATATCTTCGCTGACATACAGTACAATAATTTTAGAAAGTTCAAATGAACAAAATTAAGCAAACTCAGTATGAACACGAACATATAAGTTAAAAATATATGCTTTCAGTGAGCATTGGCGTACCATCATATTATTACATCATACATAACAGTTACATATAAATATAAAAAAATGACGTTAACAGCAGCCCCATAACACAAGTTTGAGGTCGTGTGTCTCTTTAAAGTTTAATATTAATCTAATTTCTCGTGTAGAAGCAAATATTACTGAGCTCAGTACTCTCTTAGTCATCCACACTTTCATTCCAACTTATACTGTGACACTTTTATGTCGCTATGTCCTTACTACCTTGGCCATCCCTGCCCTGTCTTGTCTTGGCCGGGCCTGTCCTGACCAAACCTGGCCTGTCTTGACTTGCCCTGGCTCCGTAAAGAAAGTGAACCACCATCACCACACTCCCCGCCTGACACACTACGTCCGGCCAGTCATTTTGCTCCTAATGGGGAGTCACCTTGCTCCCCCCTAAGACACGTTCCAAGTACAAAGTTTTATAATGACGAACGAGTCACCTGGATACAGGAATAGTTGATAACGAGCTAGAATTCCTTTCTCTGGAATGTGCCAGTCTATATAACCCTTCATTTCTTACTATAATAAAATATCAGGGAGGATTGTGGAAGTGACTCAAGACACAGCAGAGTTCACGGAAACACGGTGTGGCTAGCTTACATCAGACCAAGCCTCCTAAATTTTAAACTAAATATTACATTAGTAAGAACTATTATAACAGAGAACTGAATGTAAACGTATACTTAATGTAGATAGAAGCCTGTAAGATATATGTTATCTTAAACATTCATGATATTAAGAAAAGGCCAGCAATACTGCCAGAGTGCACAACGTTTAACAGGTTTCCCTTACACACTCATGACAAGACTAGAACCTCGCTGGATGGTTTGACTGGGTTACAGAGTAACCCAAGGGAGGATGACAAACAAGTAATGCCAGAAATTTCGGTGATGATTCAGGAAGTTTCTTACAAAAAATGCAGAGAGCAACCTGAAAAAATAGAGGTGTCAGGACAGATTAGCAGAAACTAGAAACTAATCATACAGAGAGAATGAAACTAATAATAAATCTGGACGTGAAAAAGCAATAGGCCCAGGCAACATATGTCCATAGATGCTGAGATAACGAGCAGAATCACTGCATGAGCTGAAGTCATTCATCAGTTGCTGGAGCCGCCGGTCAACTGGAGAACCATCAATATGCTTCTCACACACAAACGCGAAACTGCATGTACTGAATAATAGGACGATACCACTAACATGCATACCACCCACACTGATCCACCATACTGGAGTCAGAGATATGGACGATACCACTAACATGCATACCACCCACACTGATCCACCATACTGGAGTCAGAGATATGCAAGGAGAGAAGTGAGCACAATAAGAGAACACTGTATCAACATCCGTGGTCCCAGACTATTCAACATCTTACCAGAAGATATCAGAAACACTCTGGGACAAATGTATAAGTCCTCAAGAAGAAACTGAACAAGTATCTTCACCAGGTGCCAGATTAACCAGACTGTGATGGATATATGGGTCAGCGGGCCACCAACAGCAACAGCCTACTTGACCAGGCAAGCATCAGACGAGTCTAGCCTATGGCCGGGTTCCGAGACTAGAAAAACTCTCGGAACTCATGAAAGGTATATTAAATGAATGGAAAGGAGAGAATTTTTTAGAGAAAATTTAGAAAAATAATTAGAAAATTTAGAGGTGGCAAGTCTTGTCTTACGACAGTCACTAATATAACAATGGAGGGATGGGTGGAGTGCATCTTCCTGCACTACAAGACACACTGCTCCACTACACTAACAAACTACAAGACACACTGCCCCACTACACTAACAAACTACAAGACACACTGCCCCACTACACTAACAAACTACAAGACACACTGCTCCACTACACTAACAAACTACAAGACACACTGCCCTACTACACTAACTACAAGACACACTGCCCCACTACACTAACAAACTACAAGACACACTGCCCCACTACACTAACAAACTACAAGACACACTGTCCCACTACACTAACTACAAGACACACTGCCCCACTACACTAACTACAAGACACACTGCCCCACTACACTAACAAACTACAAGACACACTGCTCCACTACACTAACAAACTACAAGACACACTGATCCACTACACTATCTACAAGACACACTGTTCCACTACACTATCTACAAGACACACTGCCCCACTACACTAACAAACTACAAGACACACTGCCCCACTACACTAACAAACTACAAGACACACTGCCCTACTACACTAACAAACTACAAGACACACTGCCCCACTACACTAACAAACTACAAGACACACTGCCCTACTACACTAACAAACTACAAGACACACTGCCCCACTACACTAACAAACTACAAGACACACTGCTCCACTACACTAACAAACTACAAGACACACTGCTCCACTACACTAACAAACTACAAGACACACTGCCCCACTACACTAACAAACTGCAAGACACACTGCCCCACTACACTAACAAACTACAAGACACACTGCCCCACTACACTAACAAACTACAAGACACACTGCCCCACTACACTAACAAACTGCAAGACACACTGCCCCACTACACTAACAAACTACAAGACACACTGCCCCACTACACTAACAAACTACAAGACACACTGCCCCACTACACTAACAAACTGCAAGACACACTGCCCCACTACACTAACAAACTACAAGACACACTGCCCACTACACTAACAAACTACAAGACACACTGCCCCACTACACTAACAAACTGCAAGACACACTGCCCCACTACACTAACAAACTACAAGACACACTGCCCACTACACTAACAAACTGCAAGACACACTGCCCCACTACACTAACAAACTACAAGACACACTGCCCCACTACACTAACAAACTACAATAGGCTGGGATAAAAGGTAAAGTGCTCCAGATCACTGAGTACCTGAAAAGACGGAAGACTTAAGGAATAAAGAGTAATAAGGAACAATGAGAAATAAGACATCAGGATAGGCGAAGATAACGAGTAAGATCCCACAAGAAATAATAAAGAGACTCATTTTCGAGTATGCAGCCCCACTGTGGAACCCCCATTCATATAAAAAAGTATAAACCAAACTAGTGCCACAGCAGAGAGAAACACACTATGAGGACGTTGGAAGAACTGAACCAGACTACTTTCCAGGAAAGTAGAACAAAGCAAAGTAATAATTACCATTGCCTTTAGGAATCGAGACAAAAAACTTGAAGACAGTTTTCACTATGAATGCGACCCTGAATACGAACTATGATGCTAACACAAATAACTTGATTGATCAAGAGATCAAGCAAATAACCAGGAGGCCTGATCCGGATCCAGTGGTGGCCCCCGAAACTACCAACAGGAAGGTCGGTAGAAGGCAAACAAGGCCAAACTAAGTTCTGGTTTGGCCTGAGGAAAGAGTGCAAAGAGGAAAGTGCGCTATGAGGAAACAATGTTACGAGGAAACAATGTTACGAGGAAACAATGTTACGAAGAAAGAGTGCAATGAGGGAGGTGCAAGACACCATTATTCCTTGTCTCTGTTGGAGGGTAAAAGATGAGGGGGATATTATCACAGTATTATAAATACTTGTAAGAATAAAGAACGACCTCCCTCATACACTCAGAAACGCCTAGGCTTGTCATATACACACTAGAAACTAACTACAATACACTAGAAACCCGCTACATTCTAGAAACCTACTACAACATACTAGAAAACCAATGATACGCCAGAAACCCCCTAGGCACACTAGAAACCAGCTACAACATATTAGAAACCCATTACGACACACTAGAAACCCACTACGATTCACTAGAAACCAGCTACATCTATAGAAAGCCAATACGACGGACTAGAACCCCGCTACGAAACACTAGAAACCTTGTACGACACTAGAAACCCGCTACGACAGACTAGAAACCCACTACGACAGACTAGAAACCCAGTACGGCACACTTGAAACCCGCTACGACACTAGAAACCCGCTATGAAACACTAGAAACCCGCTACGACATACTAGAACCCATTACGACAAACTAGAAAAATACTGCGACATATTAGAAACCCACTACGACACTAGAAACCCACTATGACATACTAGAAATTAACTACGACACTAGAAACCCACTACGACACACTAGAAACTCATTACGACACTAGAAAGCCATTACGACACCCACAATACACAAATAACCCGCACATAGGAAAGAGGTACTTCTTCTTGGTACTTTTTCTCCTGCTCTCCTTCGTCACTCTTAAAGACTTCATCGAACGTGTTCACTCTCTCCCGACCTGTGAGATGCTCAGTGTTGACGTTGAGTCCCTCTTCACTAATGTCCTTCTTGATGATGTTCTTAATTTTCTCAGAGAGAAAGCCAATGAAGGGTTACTTCATCTCCCTACACCTACTGATGTCTTTCTTGATCTTATTCGCTTTCGTGTGGACTCAAATTCCTTTTCCTTCCAAGGTAAATATTATTCTCAAACCTTCGGGGTGCTATGGGCTCTCCTCTATCTCCTGTTCTTGCTAACCTTTACATGGAATACTTCGAGACTGTTCTTCCTACTATTGGTGAACGCTCTTCACTCTGGCTCCGCTATGTAGATGACATCTTTGCTCTTTGGCCTCATGACTCTAGTCTCTCTCAACCATTTCTCGATACCCTTAATAATTTAGCCTCTTCCATTAAATTTAAAGCTGAATGTAAATCTAATTCTTTGCTTCCTTTCCTCGAATTCATGTCCACCGATCGGACAGGTTTGCTTTTTCCGGGTATCGCAAGCCACAGTGGCATGTACATTCACTACTTTTCTTATGATGCTTCCTCTGTCAAGAAGTGTTATTGTTTCTCTCTTTCTCCGTGCTCTCAGTATTTGTGACCCTCAGTTTCTTGAATCGAAATTTCCACTCGTCGTAATTCATTTGCTCTTCTTGGCTACCCTTCCACTTTCATAAACTCTGCCTTCTCACGTGCCAAACGGACTTTCTTCTCTCCCAAACTCTCTACACCTGGGAACTCTCCTGTCCTCTGCCTTCCCTATATTTCCAGTCTTTCTGATCTCAACAACTCTCTCCGTTCCATAGACATCAAACTTACTTTTCGCCAGACTAACACTTCGCACCAATCTACTTCGTATCTCTCCTCCCTCTATAGATGCTCCTGGTGTCTACTCTATTTCTTGTTCCACTTGTCCTCTTCAGTACTTTGGAGAAACTGGCTATTGCGACCCCAGAATGGGCCACAATTTATATATATGTAATTATATATATATTTCAATTTCCTATAATTTTATATTGCTGATATTTTCGATTATAGCTAAATCGTTAATATCTTGCTTTATATTATTATTTGACCTAGTTATTTTATTAGGTAGGATGTAACATGTACACTACTGTGCTCTTTGTTCGAGTGTTGAGTAGCTTCTTTTCAGTTGGCAAACTACCTCGCTAACAACACTTCGCTTGTTATACTGCCGGCTTCTCTGGAGTTGCTGGGCATTCATTGGGTGGCGTGATCCCACCAGAGTTGGAGACTACTTCTCCTTACTCCTCCTCTCTTCCCTGCTGACTCTCGTTGGAGAAAGACCTCGCTCTTGTCTCTGCTTGTTTTCTCGTCATTTAGACTCTGTTTGGTAGAGTATGTGTTCGGTGGTGAGACGACACATACATCTCTGGACTCTGTGTAACTCTGTTCACAGAGAATAGCCTCGATTTAGTGATTTCGACGTTTTACTGGGTTGTTTGTCACAGTGACACTTTGAGATAACTCAGGTCTCTGGCTATAGCTCCTGACCTAATTCGTTGAGGCATCTGTGCACCATCACAGTCAGGGATGTTATTTATGCTGAACATAGATTCAGTAATAAGTGAGTTTTGTGACTATTTTGGAGGATCTACTGATGGTCCCCAGTTAGGGTCGTTTTTCTATCCTTGTTCCTGACGCTGTGTTGCTGTTGCTTGCTATATTGCTGTTCGGCGAATTTGTCATATTACTGTTCAGTCAAGCTGTTCTGATGGTCAGTTTGTTAGAGAAGTTAGCTTATGAGAAGACGTTCAGTCGGTCACTGGTTGAGTCGAGTCTTAAGAGGCATAACGAGTTTCCTGGAGCACACATACACACACACACACACACACATACACACACACCTACACATTTGTATATATCTGGGTATTATTGTAAATTGCTGACATTGTACCAGATGGTACATAAGAGCCATTCAGATATATGTGCCTTCAGCACAATAATATTGTATATGAGAGAAGTGTAGGAGCTAATCTCCTAATTAATATCTTCAGTATATTTATATTTAATTTTATTTACTTTGATACCCTAGATATTCTAACTTTGTTAATAAACATTTTAAATATATTTCTTTGGTTAGTATCCTCTCAGTTGAGATCCTATGATGATATTGATAATATGTCGGATAACTGGACCAGGATACTGACTTTGTTGTAAAAGCCCAGTAACAGGTTGGATGCTAGAAGTGCATTCCTTTCTAGTGTTCACTGGAGATGTCTATTTCTAATAGATATCGCGTCATTTTGTAACACTGGCCGTTCTCTTTCTGACAGACTCAAGGAGCACAAAAGTAGTGTTAGGTTTGCCGACACCAACAATGCTCTTTTCTGTCATGTCAAAGATCACAGTCATCCTACTGACTGATCCTCTGCTAAAACTTTTTACCCTACTTCTAACTTTCACAGTCGCCGTCTGGTTGAATCCTCCCTTATACACAACTTTCCTTGTATGAATCTTAGTCGTGGCTTTGTCTCTGTAGATGCCTTCCTTTCCCATTACATTGCAAAATGCTCCAAACTTCAGAACACCCGTGACTTAACCTGATTCTTTTTTCTCCTTCTACCTCTTCCCCTTATCTTTGGGTTTTCTTTCTTCTGCCTTGGGTGCTTGGTCTTTTATTCCCCCCTCCTTTGTTTTTGTTCCTACCCCTCGTGTGCCCTTAGCTCTCCCGCAGTGCTCCTCTTGGTCTTTGACTCCACTACCTCTACCACTACCTCTCTTCTTCCTTTCTTACTACCTCTCTTGTCCCGTCCCTGTCTGCTGGCCTATATATACTCCCTCCTTCTCTCTTTTTTGTTAGTGTGACTTTGTAAATGGTATAAGTCGGACCGAAACGTCGTTGTAAGCTCCTCTCTTCTATGTGCGGGTGTATAGAAACCCACTACGACACATCCAAAACCTGCTACGACACACCTGAAACCCGCTACTACACTAAAAACCCACTACGACACACCTGAAACCCACTACGACACTAGAAACCCACTACGACACTAGAAACCCACTACGACACTAGAAACCCACTACGACACATTAGGAAAATGATTCCAAACACGAGTTCATACGTAAATAAGACTAGGGAAATTCATGTCCATCAAAAGTCAAGAGGGACTCAAGAGCTAGGGTTCAACCCCACACTTCTCTTATACACCTGAAAGATACTTGAAGGATGCTTCCGGGGGTCAGCGCCTCGCGCCCCAGGCTCAAAACAGGGCGCCCGATGGATCAAGATTTGATTAACCAGACTGTTATTATTGGTTGCACACAGTTCAACTTACGAATCATTGCCTGGATGATGAGGAGCTTATTTGAGGAACTTGTCCAGTTTCTTCTTGAAGACAACCAGTGGTTACTTGGTAATTTATTTAATGGCTCGAAGGGAGAGCGTTGAAGAGTAGTGGACCTCTGACACTCAGCGAGTTCTCTCTCAGTGCGTCAGTCGCGTCTCTACTTTTTATTGGAGGTACTTTGAACCATCTGCCAAAAAATCATCTTAGTCGTATCAGTGCTATATGCACTATACTTCATGAAGGTGTAAATGTATATGTATATATGTGTATGTGCGCGCACGTGTGTGTGTGTGTGTGTGTGTGTGTGTGTGTGTGTGTGTGTGTGTGTGTGTGTGTGTGTGTGTGTGTGTGTGTGTGTGTGTGTGTGAGAGAGAGAGAGAGAGAGAAGGGAGTAAATTGCTTGACCCTACTTCACCCCCCCAGACCCAGCAGTATATGGTGGGTCTGGGGGGGGGGTGAAGAGAAGCATGGCTCTTGAGGTCTTCCACCCCTCCCCCCACCTCCAACACAAGGACCTTCCACTCACACCAACGACACACCCTGCAGCGCCAGCAACGCTGATAACTAAAATGCAAAATATTTAACAAATAACTGATATAAAGAATGTGCCTACTCATATTGAGTGAGCTCAGCAGACACGCCTGAAACATTCCCTGAAAACTGAATGCTCTTTTTGCGTGTAGTCCATCAAAATGGTAATAGCTTTTAATTGTATATTCTGCTGTTATTCCTGCGGTCTCAACTTTTTCAAATTTTGGCATATTTTTTCCTGTTTAGTTATTTACTTTATATAAATTTCGACCCCCCAAAATTAATCCAAACTGGATGCGCATCTTTTTGTTATGGAGTCGAGTATCCTTCATATCACTGCTATTATGATATTAAAAAAAATAAGAGTCCGTCTTTAAAATGGATAGCATACCTGTCGACCTACTAGCACAGGTCAAGCTAGGTAAAGGTACTTAAGGTACTACACTACACCCCACACATAACTATTTTTGATTATTAATATCGAGTAAAAAAGCCATGTCAATCGTAGTCATGAGAAACCTGTTATTTTATCATACAAAACAGAGATGTGGGGAAGGCGCCGAGCACGTACTTATATTCGACGTATATCACAGGTAACCACCATCCTGCATACCATCAATAATCAACTTAAAGTACGGTACCTTATTATTTATGTGAATAAGGGGCCTCACTTCCCTACGGGGTAACTACCAGTTGTGCTGGAAGTCTGCCAGTCAGGGTGAGAGGTGGGGAAGGGCCCAGGGGAATCCACATCGTAACAAGGGGCCGCCCTCAAGCTTAAGTTCCTCGCAAACTTCCGGTTGGTCCTTTTCTCTGTATGGGTGTCTAAAAGCTGTACCTCGTGAGAGCCCTCATACTTGCGCTCTCTCTCTCTCTCTTGTTAAAACTCACTCGTATTCTGGTATATGTTAAACTCTAACATTATTTACAAATATATGCAATGAGGAGGCGGGGGATATATAATATCTGGTATATATTTTATTCCTCATTTTCTGGGTTGCTCTAATAACTGCAACTTTGTTTGTATTCCTTGTTTAGTGCCAGGTACAACAGGCCTTTAAAATGCCAGTGGTAGTCGTGAGGAATTGGTTACTACTTTGTCATAAAGGGCAGCAAGTGGTAGTCATCAGAAATAGAATTTTTCCACCTTATGAAACAAATATAAAAACATGATTCATGCCTAAAACAGATTAATGATTAACAAAGATATAATACAATAATACACTATAATCGTGTCCTGCAATAACCGCAGACCATGATAAATTCTACCCTTTAAAGATTATAACTACTGTTATTTTAGGCATAGCCAATACGGCAATAATCTGACTATACGGTTAACAAAGAAATGTGGCATTAGAGAGGACTGCGAGGATATAACTCTCGTAGTTGGTCACAGGTAAAAGTACAAATATAATTCAACAAGACAACGTCAAGGCCACCATTGTTGCTCCTGCTGTTGCTTGAAAACAAAAATGTACCCAACTGTTAAAATAAATCAATAAACTGGTGCAATAAATTCTGGACGTTGTTTGCAACAATGAAGCGCCATAACTCAAGCGAATGATCCATGCCATCAGCAGTTCCAGGGTACCATTGACCCAGACTGCGTCGTACAAGCACCACCACTTCTACTCAACACTGTGAAACAAGGTCAAGGTAGCACCCACACCGTGGCCACCACCTGGTTATTACAACTCAATATATTGATATAAGGTCAAGGTAGCACCCACACTGTGGCCACCACCTGGTTATTAGAACTCAATATATTGATATAAGGTCAAGGTAGCACCCACACTGTGGCCACCACCTGGTTATTACAACTCAATATATTGATATAAGGTCAAGGTAGCACCCACACTGTGGCCACCACCTGGTTATTACAACTCAATATATTGATATAAGGTCTAGGTAGCACCTACACTGTGGCCACCACCTGGTTATTACAACTCAATATATTGATATAAGGTCAAGGTAGCACCCACACAGTGGCCACCACCTGGTTATTACAACTCAATATATTGATATAAGGTCAAGGTAGCACCCACACTGTGGCCACCACCTGGTTATTACAACTCAATATAGTGATATAAGGTCAAGGTAGCACCCACACTGTGGCCACCACCTGGTTATTACAACTCAATATATTGATATAAGGTCAAGGTAGCACCCACACCGTGGCCACCACCTGGTTATTACAACTCAATATATTGATATAAGGTCAAGGTAGCACCCACACTGTGGCCACCACCTGGTTATTACAACTCAATATAGTGATATAAGGTCAAGGTAGCACCCACACTGTGGCCACCACCTGGTTATTACAACTCAATATATTGATATAAGGTCAAGGTAGCACCCACACCGTGGCCACCACCTGGTTATTACAACTCAATATAGTGATATAAGGTCAAGGTAGCACCCCCACCGTGGCCACCACCTGGTTATTACAACTTAATATATTGATATAAGGTCAAGGTAGCACTCACACCGTGGCCACCACCTGGTTATTACAACTCAATATAGTGATATAAGGTCAAGGTAGCACCCACACTGTGGCCACCACCTGGTTATTACAACTCAATATATTGATATAAGGTCAAGGTAGCACCCACACCGTGGCCACCACCTGGTTATTACAACTCAATATATTGATATAAGGTCAAGGTAGCACCCACACCATGGCCACCACCTGGTTATTACAACTCAATATAGTGATATAAGGTCAAGGTAGCACTCACGCCATGGCCACCACCTGGTTATTACAACTCAATATATTGATATAAGGTCAAGGTAGCACCCACACCGTGGCCACCACCTGGTTATTACAACTCAATATATTGATATAAGGTCAAGGTAGCACCCACACCGTGGCCACCACCTGGTTATTACAACTTAATATATTGATATAAGGTCAAGGTAGCACTCACACCGTGGCCACCACCTGGTTATTACAACTCAATATATTGATATAAGGTCAAGGTAGCACCCACACCGTGGCCACCACCTGGTTATTACAACTCAATATATTGATATAAGGTCAAGGTAGCACTCACACCGTGGCCACCACCTGGTTATTACAGCTCAATATATTGATATAAGGTCAAGGTAGCACCCACACCGTGGCCACCACCTGGTTATTACAACTCAATATATTGATATAAGGTCAAGGTAGCACTCACACCGTGGCCACCACCTGGTTATTACAACTCAATATATTGATATAAGGTCAAGGTAGCACCTACACCGTGGCCACCACCTGGTTATTACAACTTAATATATTGATATAAGGTCAAGGTAGCACCCACAAAGTGGCCACCACCTGGTTATTACAACTAAATATATTGATATAAGGTCAAGGTAGCACCTACACCGTGGCCACCACCTGGTTATTACAACTTAATATATTGATATAAGGTCAAGGTAGCACCCACAAAGTGGCCCTACCTGGTTCATTAAACTAAATATATTGATATAAGGTCAAGGTAGCACCCACACCGTGGCCACCACCTGGTTATTACAACTTAATATATTGATATAAGGTCAAGGTAGCACCTACACCGTGGCCACCATATAGTTCTAACAACGTAGATCAACTAACTCATTATTTCACTTCTATTAATTTCTCACATACTTCTTTAGGAATTACTAATACTTCCCCAAAAGTAATTAACACTTTCTCAGAAATAGTTATCTACACCATGAAGCTACTGACAGTGATTCTAGGGGTCACTGCGCCCTAGCGTTGGTCTCAGATCAATCAGATGACACTAAAATAAGCATGAAAGTCACTACGGTAGAGGACACTGAAAATTACAGGAAGACATAAGCAGGGTTTTCCAGTGGGCAGTGGAGAACAACATGACGTTCAATGGTGATAAGTTGAAGAACTCAAAAGGAACACTATATACAAAACTCAAGAGGGTCACCAAATAGAACGAAAGGAACACGTAAAAGACCTGGGAATAATTATGTCAGCTGACCTTTCTTTTAAAGACCATAACAAAACAAAGATCACGACAGCCAGGAAAATGACGGGATGGGTATTGAGAACTTTCAAAACAAGGGAAATAATGCCAATGGTGACACTTTTCAAATCTCTAGTGCTCCCTCATTTAGAATATTGCTCAATGCTGACGACCCCGTTCAAAGCAGAAGAAATATCAATGATGGAACAAATACAGAGATCGTTTACGGCTCACATTGAGCCAGTAAAGCACCTAAATTACTGGGAATGCTTTCAAGTCTTGAACATGTACTCATTGGAGAGGAGGAAAAATACGTGAAAATATATACATGGAAAGTACTCGAGGGCCTGGTCCCAAATCAAGATTTGGGACCAGGCCCTCGAGTACTTTCTAGGTATATATTTCATGTATCTTTCCTCCTCTCAAATGAGTACATATTCAAGACTTGAAGGCCATAACATACTGGAGTGAGAGATATGGGAGGAAGTGTAAAATATACCCAGTGAGGAGCAGGGGTGCGGTGGGGACAATAAGGGAACACTGTATCAACATCCTGGGTCCCAGACTATTCAACATCTTACCAGAAGATATCGGAAATACGGCTGGAACCAGTGTAGAAGCCTTCAAGAGGAAACTGGACAAGTATCTTCACCAGGTGCCAGATCAACCAGGCTGTGATGGATATGTGGGCCAGCGGGCCTCCAGCAGGAACAGCGTGGGTTGACCAGGCAAGCACCAGACGAGCCTGGCCCATGGCCGAGCTCCGATAGTGAAACTCTCGAAACTCTTCAAAAGTATATAACCAGGCTGTTGAAGCTAGCCGCATGCAGTCTAACAGACACCACAACCCGGCTGATCAGGAACTAGCTAAAGAACTTTATCCACTTGGTAATTCTTTTATAAATTAGACACATATGCAACACTTGGGTATCTTTATTGAGGAAACGTTTCGCCACACAGTGGCTTCATCAGTCCAATACTGATGAAGCCACTGTGTGGCGAAACTTATAACCGACAAGTTATAAATTAGACACATATGCAACACTTGGGTATCTTTATTGAGGAAACGTTTCGCCACACAGTGGCTTCATCAGTCCAATACTGATGAAGCCACTGTGTGGCGAAACTTCCTCAATAAAGATACCCAAGTGTTGCATATGTGTCTAATTTATAACTTGTCGGTTCTCTGAACCATTCATCTACATCCTGTCTGACACAGCAACAGCTTGGGATCTTGATACAAACGAATTCTTCTACACTTGTCCAACCTTTGGACGAAGACCTACTTAGAATAGTGGATGGTACTACTATGACCCCGCCTTCTCCTGCTTCACCTCACCTGACTACAGCATATAAGCCACCTCTACGGCCTTGTGCTACACTTCCAACAAGATTGATGGACTGAACACATCGACTCCAGGCCGAGGGACTGATAACCTCAAACTCCTCCTCTCCTTACACCTTTGTACTTTGTATTGGACTGATGAAGCCACTGTGTGGCGAAACGTTTCCTCAATAAAGATACCCAAGTGTTGCATATGTGTCTAATTTATAACTTGTCGGTTCTCTGAACCATTCATCTAATTCTTTTATGTATCAAATAAGAACATAAGAACATAAGAAAGGAGGAACACTGCAGCAGGCCTGTTGGCCCATACTAGGCAGGTCCTTCACAATCCATCCCACTAACAGAATATTTGCTCAACCCAATTTTCAAAGCTACCCAAGAAATAAGCTTTGACAATTCTACCCACTCATGCGCGAGTCCCACTCAAATCCAACCCCTCTCACTCATGAATTTATCCAACCTAAATTTGAAACTACCCAAGGTCCTAGCTTCAATATCCCTACTAGGCAGACTGTTCCACTCATCAACTCCCCTATTTCCAAACCAATACTTTCCTATATCCTTTCTAAATCTAAACTTATCTAACTTGAATCCATTATTGCGGGTTCTCTCTTGGAGAGATATCCTCAAGACCTTATTTATATACCCTTTGTTAATACCCATTTTCCACTTGTATACCTCGATCATGTCTCCCCTCATTCTACGTCTTACAAGTGAATGTAATTTTAGGGTCTTCAATCTTTCTTCGTAAGGAAGATTTCTAATGCTATGTATTAATTTAGTCATTCTACGCTGAATGTTTTCTAACGAATTTATGTCCATTCTGTAATATGGAGACCAGAACTGAGCTGCGTAATCTAGGTGAGGCCTTACTAATGATGTATAAAGCTGTAATATAACCTCTGGACTTCTGTTGTTAACACTTCTTGATATAAATCCCAGTAATCTATTTGCCTTATTACGTACGCTTAGGCATTGCTGTCTTGGTTTAAGGTTGCTGCTTACCATCACCCCCAAGTCCTTCTCGCAATCTGTATGGCTAAGTTCTACGTTATTTAACTTATAAGTGCTTGGGTTATGGACACTCCCGAGCTTCAGAACCTTGCATTTATCTACATTGAACTGCATCTGCCACTTTTCTGACCACGAATTAAGTTTGTCTAAATCTTCCTGAAGTTCTATGACATCTATGTTTGAATCAATTATCCTACCTATCTTCGTGTCGTCGGCGAATTTGCTCATATCACTAGTAATTCCCTCATCAAGGTCATTGATATATATTATAAATAACAATGGGCCTAAGACTGATCCCTGTGGAACACCACTTGTTACAAGTCCCCATTCGGTTTAACCATTTATACCTCTCTACTTCCTATTGCGACCATGACTCGATCATGACAGCCTTTTCCTCAATTGAGCTGCCACCTTTAACAGTCTGGTGCGACTCATCAAAAGCCTTACTAAAGTCTAAATAAACAATATCGAATTCTTTATCGTGATCAACAGCCTCAAAAGCTTTACTGAAGAAGGTTAATAAATTAGATAGGCAGGAACGGCCCCTCGTGAATCCATGCTGGGTATCATTAATCAAATTATGGTTATCTAGATGGCTTCTAATAATATCAGCTATAATTGACTCTAGTAATTTGCCTACAATTGAGGTCAGACACATGACACCTAGTACGACGTAAACACCACGTGCTGGAACACGCTGTCAGTTAACACCATAAGAACATAAGAAAGAAGGAACACTGCAGCAGGCCTACTGGCCCATGCGAGGCAGGTCCAATTCTCCCACCGACTTAAGCCGATGCCTTGACCTGTTCAGGTCAGTCACATTCACTTAAGGGAGAAGCACGGCATCTGACCTAGTAGCACAAGCTAGTTAGGTCAAACTCACACACACCCACATCCACTCATGTATTTATCTAACCTATTTTTAAAACTACACAACGTCTTAGCTTCTATGACGGTACTCAGGAGTTTGTTCCACTCATCCACAACTCTTCCCAAACCAGTGCTTTCCTATACCCTTCCTGAATCTGAATTTTTCCAATTTAAAACTATTGCTGCGAGTCCTGTCCATACTAGATATTTTTAGCACGCTATTTACATCCCCTTTATTAATTCCTGTTTTCCATTTATACACCTCAATCATATCCCCCTAATTCTACGCCTTTCTAGAGAGTGCAGATTCAGGACCCTCAGTCTATCCTCATAGGGAAGATTTCTGATACATGGGATCAACTTTGTCATCCTCCTTTGTACGTAATAGTAAACAGAGTAAAGTCTGAGCTACGGTGAAAAGCTCTGTTCCACAAGGTACAGTACTCGCCCCCATGCTATTCCTCATCCTCATATCTGACAGAGATATAAACCATAGCTCCATGTTTTCCTTTGCTGATGACACCCGAATTGCCAAGACAGTGTCCTCCATCAAAGACACCGCAAGACTCCAAGCGGACATCAACCAAATCTTCAAATAAGAACATAAGAAAGGAGGAACACTGCAGCAGGCCTGTTGGCCCATACTAGGCAGGTCCTTCACAATCCATCCCACTAACAGAATAATTGCCCAACCTAATTTTCAATTCTACCCAAGAAATAAGCTTTGATGATTCTATTAACTCAAGTGCGAGTCCCACTCAAATCCAACCCCTCTCACTCATGAATTTATCCAACCTAAATTTGAAACTACCCAAGGTCCTAGCTTCAATGACCCTACTAGGCAGACTGTTCCACTCATCAACTACCCTATTTCCAAACCAATATTTTCCTATATCCTTTCTAAATCTAAACTTATCCAATTTGAATCCATTATTGCGGGTTCTCTCTTGGAGAGATATCCTCAAGACCTTATTTATATCCCCTTATTAATACCCATCTTCCACTTATATACCTCGATCATGTCTCCCCTCATTCTTCGTCTTACAAGTGAATGTAATTTAAGGGTCTTCAATCTTTCTTCATACGGAAGATTTCTAATGCTATGAATTAACTTTGTCATTCGTCGCTGAATGTTTTCTAACGAATTTATATCCATTCTGTAAAATGGAGACCAGAACTGAGCTGCATAATCTAGGTGAGGCCTTACTAATGATGTATAAAGCTGTAATATAACCGCTGGACTTCTGTTGCTTACACTTCTTGATATAAATCCCAGTAATCTATTTGCTTTATTTCTTACGCTTAGGCATTGCTGACTTGGTTTGAGGTTGCTGGTTACCATAACCCCCAGATCCTTTTCGCATTCTGTACGGCTGAGTTCAACATTATTAAGCTGGTAGGTGCTAGGGTTATGAACATTCCCGAGCTTTAGAACTTTGCATTTATCTACATTGAACTGCATCTGCCATTTTTCTGACCAGGAATTGAGTTTGTCTAAATCCTCCTGAAGTTCCGTGACATCTACGTCTGAATCGATTATCCTACCTATCTTCGTGTCATCAGCGAATTTGCTCATATCACTAGTAATTCCCTCGTCAAGGTCATTTATATATATTATAAACAACAACGGGCCCAAAACCGATCCCTGTGGAACGCCACTTGTTACAGATCCCCACTCAGATTTAACCCCATTAATGCACACCCTCTGCTTCCTATTGGTGAGCCATGACTCGATCCATGGGCCACTCAAAACAATATGAAGTTTGTAGATGAATGGTTCAGAGAACCGACAAGTTGTTAAATTAGACACATATGCAACACTTGGGTATCTTTATTGAGGAAACGTTTCGCCACACAGTGGCTTCATCAGTCAAATACAAAGTAGAAAGGTGTAAGGAGAGGAGGAGTTTGAGGTTATCAGTCCCTCGGCCTGGGTCGATGTGTTTCATCCATCAATGCTTGTTGAAGTGATTGCACAAGGCCGTAAGGTGGCTATATCTGTAATCAGGTGAGATGCACAGGAGGAGGCAGGTCATGTGGTATCAACCACTAGTCAAGTAAGTCCTGTCAAAGGTTTGGACAAATGTTGAGAATCCCTTTGTATCAAGATCCCAGAAGTTGCTGTGTCAGACAGGATGTAGATGAATGGTTCAGAGAACCGACAAGTTGTTAAATTAGACACATATGCAACACTTGGTATCTTTATTGAGGAAACGTTTCGCCACACAGTGGCTTCATCAGTCAAATACAAAGTAGAAAGGTGTAAGGAGAGGAGGAGTTTGAGGTTATCAGTCCCTCGGCCTGGAGTCGATGTGTTCAGTCCATCAATCTTGTTAGAAGTGTAGCACAAAGGGATTCTTCAACATTTGTCCAAACCTTTGGACAAGGACTTACTTCGACTAGTGGTTGATACCACTATGACCTGCCTCCTCCTGCTGCATCTCACCTGATTACAGCATATAAGCCACCTCTACGGCCTTGTGCTACACTTCTAACAAGATTGATGGACTGAACACATCGACTCCAGGCCGAGGGACTGATAACCTCAAACTCCTCCTCTCCTTACACCTTTCTACTTTGTATTGGACTGATGAAGCCACTGTGTGGCGAAACGTTTCCTCAATAAAGATACCCAAGTGTTGCATATGTGTCTAATTTAACAATATGAAGTTTAATGAAGAGAAATTTCAACTACTCAGATATGGAAAACTTGAAGAAATTAAAACTGTATCAGGGTACACGGCAAATTCTAATCATACAATAGAGCGAAAAAGTAATATGAAGGACCTGGGAGTGATAATGTCAGAGGATCTCACCTTCAAAGACCACAACAATGTATCTACCACATCTGCTAGAAAAATGATAGGATGGGTAATGAGAACCTTCAAAACTAGGGACGCCAAGCCCATGATGATTCTCTTCAGATCGCTTGTTCTCTCTAGGTTGGAATACTGCTGTACACTAACTTCCCCCTTCAAGGCAGAGGAAATTGCTGACCTGATGAGTGTACAAAGAACTTTCACGGCACACATAAGTATTAAATACGATAAGGCACCTAAATTACTGGGAACGGTTGAAGTTCCTTGATTTCTATTCCCTGGAATTCAGGCGAGAAAGATACATGATAATATACTATTACAACCTCAGTTTCAATGGCCTGTTATCCTGAGTGCAAAAGGGAGCTTGGAGCAAAGAAACACAGTAGAAAATGCTTTGAATTTGTATTTTCGTCACCAAGCAATGGATATATAAGACTTTTGTCTTTTCCTTCACCAAGTAAATAGAAAAGGGCTTTTTACACATATGTACACTATATACAGAGAGTAGTATTTAGTGCACGCCACGGTTGTCAAGGCAAAATAGCAGCCAAAAGACAGAGACAACCTTCCACAACCAGCTCAATGCAGGAATTCCAGTGACAAACTGTGAGTGGTATCCACGTCACCTTTGTCATTGTCAAACTTGCATTATAATTGGCTGAACCGAGTCGTTGATTTGATGATGGGGCCCCATCGCCAAACCCTTAACGATGGTTTGCTGGTTGGAGGGAAGCCTATGTGGGTGTGTTTAACATGCTCCGAATAAAGGGTACGTACTCTTTGCATGCAACATATACACTTGGAAAATCCCAGAGGAATTAGTACCAAACTTGCACACGAAAATCACTCCCTATGAAAGCAAAAGACCCGGCATGAGATGCAACATTCTCCCAATGAAAAGCAGGGGCACCACGAGTACACTGAGAGACAACACAGTAAGTGTGAGGGGCCCAAGACTGTTCAACTGATTCCCAGCATACATAAGGGGGATTACCAATAGACCCCTGGCTGTCTTCAAGAAGGCACTGGACAGGCACCTAAAGTCAGTACCTTACCAGCCAGGCTGCAATTCGTACGTCAATTTGCTTGCGGCCAGCAGTAACAGCCTGGTTGATCAGACCCTGATCCACCACGAGGCCTGGTCTCAGACCAGCCGAAGGGGCGTTGACCCCCGAAACCCTCTACAGGTATACTCAAGGTAGGTTCAAGACACTTGGGAAAGGGAGCAAAGTGTCCCCTCACTATAAAAAAAACTTAGGACCAGATTTACTCAGATTTTACTATGTGACCATAAGGATAAAAACAAGAGCTTACTACCCATTTTCCCCTAACACACAAACACACAAACACACACACAAGAGCACCCTAACAAATCAAGCTCTGGAGAGTCGGCTAACACTGATCCTTGCGGAGACCCACTCGTTACTCCCATTCTGATGTCTCATACCTTACTGTTACTCTCTGCCTTCTATCATTAGGTACTCCCTGACCCACTCTACCACTTGATTTCCGAACTGATCTCTGGTGTGGTACTGTACCATATGATTTTCTACAGACCAATAAAATGCAATCCACGCAAACTTCAAGGACCACAACAATGCCACTATCACATCTGCGAGGAAACTGATAGGATGGATAATGAGAACATTCAAGACAAGAGATGCTAAGGCAATGATGATCCTTTTTAAATCACTTATTCTCTCTAGGCTGGAATACTGATGTACATTAACCTCCCCATTCAAGGCAGGTGAAATTGCAGATCTAGAGAATGTACAGAGAACCTTTACTGCACGTATAAGTTCCATCAAACACCTTAACTACTGGGAATGCCTGGAAGCACTTGTACTCAATGGAGCGCAGGCGAGAGAGATATCGCATAATCTACACCTGGAAGATTCTGGAGGGACTGGTTCCTAATCGGCACACAGAAATCACTCCCTACGAAAGCAAAAGACTTGGCAGGCGATGCAACATACTCCAAGTGAAAAGTAGGGGCGCCATTGGTACACTAAGATAAAACATAATAAGTGTCCGGGGCCTAAGACTGTTCAACAGCCTCCCACCAGTCATAAGGGGCATTACCAGTAGACCTCTGGTTGTCTTCAAGAGGGAGCTGGACAGATACCTAAAGTCGGTGCCGGATCAGCCGGGCTGTGGTTCGTACGTTGGACTACGTGCGGCCAGCAGTAACAGCCTCGTTGATCAGGCCCTGATCCACCGGGAGGCCTGGTCGTGGACTGGGCCGCGGAGGCGTTGATCCCCGGAATGCCCTCCAGGTAGGTAACCCTGTCTTTCTTGTTATCTGTGACTCAATCGTAGAAATCCAACAACTTCGTAAGACAGAAATTTTTATCCATAAATTTGTCCTGGTTTTATGTAAAGAATCTTCTCTCCAGGTGTACCCCATCTTCTTGTGTGTGTGTTTGTTTGTTTGGGGGGGGGGAGACGGTGAAATCATAATATACAAACCCTCAAAGGAATAATACTTTGTCTTTTTACTAGCTTCTGATCAAGAAACATTAGAAGCTGCAGCAGCAGCAGCAGCAGCAGCAGGATAATGGAGGGAGAGAGGTCATGTGGTGTGTAATGAACGGCACTACCACGATGCTCACCTGCTGACGGCTCCTCCAGCTACATAGGTACTTACCTACATTTTAATAACGGGTAATTTAGCGAAATTGGCGTTGAATAACGAGTGAGTGAAACTTTGTGACCTGTAATTCACTATACACAAGTACGAAGAGACTGCGTCTTCAGCCGCCTTCTCAATGTATTAACCATTAAGAGAAGCACCAGATAATAAAACTAATGAAAACCATCACATTACCCAAATCCCAACAATAATGTAATGGTGGCACGACTGGTAACGCTAATCTTGCTCATCTTAGGAGAGGAAATAATATGACAAGAAGAGTTAGTGCTAGAGGAGCAGTGTGTAGAGGAAGTAACGAGGTAGAGATTAAATCATCGCTACACACATTACTCTCATTATTTTAACCACACACTATGTATGAATTATTCAATGCTGACGATTCACTGCCAGAGTCGCATTAAGAACATTGATTCCAATATAGACTACAACAATACCTGCATACCTACATAATCTTCTAAATCTAGACATAGTTACTAATTATTGCACTAAGTTGTGCCAAATTTATTGCCTGCCTTAACCTGCCGAAACAAGTAACTTACTTATTAAAATTACCATTAGGATAAAGTTAAATACGTGCAAAACTCACTAAAATTACCTTGAAAATATGCAGCCTCACGAGCAGTGCCCAATGTGTCAGATTTATGAAGAGAGTCTTAATTAAGCTCAAAGTTGCAAGAAGAATGTTAATGTTCATGACCCAGCACGTGTACACACACAAGCCTGTATACCAACACGAATAAAAACTAAGAACAATTAGGAGCACAGATCCACAAAGACAATGACAAACGAAACTTTCACTAAGAAATATGTGAGAGGAATAAAGGCAGCCTTGACACACATAGTGAGAGCCAAACAGCACTTTACCCATCCATCCAACAATGTAGAAGACGACAACAACAATTATTCTCATAATGAACACTACCGGTTTAATGACTACAATCCCTTACTCCTCCACAACCCCATTTACTCCTCCACAACCCCACTTACTCCTCCACAACCCCACTTACCCCTCCACAACCCCATTTACTCCTCCACAACCCCACTTACCCCTCCACAACCCCACTTACTCCTCCACAACCCTTACCCTCCACAACCCCACTTACTCCTCCACAACCCCACTTACCCTCCACAACCCCACTTACCCCTCCACAACCCCACTTACTCCTCCACAACCCCACTTACCCCTCCACAACCCCACTTACCCTCCACAACCCCACTTACCCCTCCACAACCCCACTTACTCCTCCACAACCCCACTTACCCCTCCACAACCCCACAATTAACATTTTTGGGTCATCAAACATAACTAACTACTTCCGAATTATTTATTATGATTCTAGTGTATCATTACTTAATTATACTAAGACTAAGTTTTTTAAGAAATTACTAGTAAGCCTTGCAAGCTCCGCCTCGAGCTGGCAATACTACAATAATTTACATCGGATATCTACGTTTACCCATCAGTAAAATGGGTGCCTAAGAATTAGTCGACTGGTGTGGATCGCATCCTGGGACAAGGACCTAATTTGCCCAAAATGCTCTGCATAACAAGGGGCTTTCTATATAGTAGTATGTCATTGATGTCAGGTAGGCCTGTATACCTTGTCCATGTACTTGTAGTAAAAAAGATATATTATAATGATTCCATCAGGTGAGTAATGTACTACAAACAATATATCGTGATTCACTAACACTCAATATTCCATAAACAATCTTCATTCAACAGCAAATAACATTTCACAAAGAACTTGATACCAAAGATCACTTAACGTACAGTAGTGTGCAAATTAATTGGGACGGGGGTAAATTTTGTGATTATCTCATATGTCTTAGTCTCCGGCTTTAATAATGTAGTTTCAGTTCTTGTCTTTTCTGAAGAGTTTCCTACTTATTTCTGGCAGCCATCCAGCTGTGATGTTACCCTGCGACTCTTGTAAGTGCTACAACAGCTGTTGATCTGCAAGTGTGTTCTGTAAGTTATATACCTTTGATATACCTTTGAAGAGTTTCGAGAGTTTCTCTACTCTCTGAGCCCAAACATGGGCCAGGCTCGTCAGGTGTTTGCCTGCTCAACCAGGCTGTTGCTGCTGGAGGCCCGCTGCCCCACATATCCATCACAGCCTGGTTGATCTGGCACCTGGTGAAGATACTTGTCCAGTTTCCTCTTGAAGGCTTCTACACTGGTTCCAGCCGTGTTTCGGATATCTTCTGATACGGTGTTCCCTTATTGTCCCCACCGCACCCCTGCTCCTCACTGGGTTTATTTTACACTTCCTCCCATATCTCTCACTCCAGTATGATTTGGGACCAGGCCCTCGAGTACTTTCCATGTATATATTATCATGTATCTTTCTCTCCTCCGCTCCAATGAGTACATGTTCAAGACTTGAAGGCGTTCCCAATAATTTAGATGTTTCACTGGCTCAATGTGAGCCGTAAACAATCTCTGTATTTGTTCCAGCTGTGCTATTTCTCCTGCCCTGAACGGGGCCGTCAGCACTGAGCAATATTCTAAGTGAGGGAGCACTAGCGATTTGAATAGTGTCACCATCGGCATTATTTCCCTTGTTTTGAAAGGTCTCAATACCCACCCCGTCATCTTCCTGGCTGTCGTGATCTTTGTTTTGTTATGGTCTTTAAAAGAAAGATCAGCAGACATAATTATTCCCAAGTCCTTTACGTGTTCCTTTCATTCTATTTGGTGACCCTCTTGAGTTTTATATATAGCGTTCTTTTTGAGTTCTTCATTCTTTCCATACCTAAGCAGCTGAAACTTATCACCATTGAACGTCATGTTGTTCTCCACTGCCCACTGGAAGACCCTGCTTATGTCTTCCTGTAATTTTTCAGTGTCCTCTACCGTAGTGACTTTCATGCTTATTTTAGTGTCATCTGCAAATGATGATACAAAAGTGTTGTGTGTGTTAGGAACTCGAAAATCCATCTACCTACCTTACCTGTAATGCCCATGGCCCTCATTCTGTGCGCTATCACTCCATGATTGCATTTGTCAAACGCCTTTGCAAAATCTGAGTAAATCGCATCTGCGTTTTGGTCGTCTTCCAATGCCTCCGTAATTCTGTCATAATGGTTCAGCAGCTGTGACAGGAATGATCGTCCCGCTCTAAAGCCATGCTGGTTCGGGTTATGTTGGTTGTACTCGTCCATGAACTTTGTTTCAGGCAACACCAATCTGCCGTATCATCACTTTTTCGAAGATTTTTATGATGTGAGAAGTTAGGGCTACTGGTCTGTAATTTTTAGCTAGTGCTCTGCTACCTCCCTTATGCAAAGGAGCTATGTCTGCATTCTTTAAGGCCTCCGGTATTCTACAGACGACAATGAAGGAGTCTTTCAGCGAGTGGATAGCTGTAAATTTAACCAGCAGGCAGGTCTTTACAGCGGCAGCAAGAGCAAGTTTGGAGTCGTTGATAACACCACTGGTAAGCTTGACCTTTACACGATGGGCAAGCATCGTGAAAGAGTAGAGGCGCTGGTATGAAGGTTATAGATTCCCCTCCCCGACGGGGATCGAAGGGATACTTCTTGAGCTAGAGACTGTAACTTCCCAGTAGCAAGGTCAGTTCTTAGAAAACATGCTGATTTGAGTATCAGACAGATCGACTAAAATTTGAGTCTAGCAATGTCAATTGTTGGTCGGATTCTGAAGTGCTGATGACACTGGTGGCTGTGGAGCGCTGCGTCGAGGAAGATGTCGAAGAAAACGCAAGACAACACCTCACGATGACAAGATTATTATAAAGATCCCAAGAAAACCAGCAAAGATCCCCAGAGGGCTTTAGCTTCAGCTGGAGTAATTGATGATTCTTCAAGTGTTCGACGAAGAACTTGAAGTTGGCTGAACTGCCAGAAAGCCAGTAAAGAAACAATTATTGACTACTGCTATGAAGACAAAATGGCTGCGGTGGGCACTCGATCATAAGGGATGGACGACAAGTGAATGGGTGCACATCAGTGGTAGTGAGACGGAGTAACGACGAACCTCTTCAGAATGGACACATTCAACAAGCGCTAAAACACCCACCTAAGATGTTTTGGGATAGTTTACTGTTAAAAGCCATGGACTGCTTGTTACTGTTAAGGGAACGATGAACAGTGACAAATACAAGGCAATCCTGGCAACTCATTTGCTTCCCATTATGACTGACATTCTTCGAAGAGAGTAGGCTAAGCGTTATAAACTAGTCTGGAAATTCTCCTTACCTCAACCTAATTGAGAATATATGGACAATAACCAAAAGCGGGATCGAGAAACAGGACTGTTCATCTGTGAAGCCAATTTCTGCTGGTATTAAGACCTGGTACCAGGAAGAACTTGCCAAAATGTGTTCGACATTGGTCATTCTTTGCCAAAGCTTGTAGCAATGATTATAAAAGCTTTGCTACACGCATATCTCTTATCAAATCAATTATGTAATATCACTGCCGTGTATTTTCAAATAAACATTATTTTTCCAAATGTTTTATTTCACCACTGTCCCAGTTAATTTGCACTCTGATGTACCACAAACAACCTATCTTGATACCATAGCTCACTTAACATACCACAAACAACCTATCTTGATATAACTCACTTAACATACCACAACCTTTCTTGATATAACTCATTTAACATACCACAACCTTTCTTGATATAACTCACTTAACACACCACAACCTATCTTGATATAACTCACTTAACATACCACAACCTATCTTGATATAGCTCACTTAACATACCACAACCTATCTTGATATAGTTCACTTAAATAAACAACACTACAGGTTTAATTAATACCTAAATCACAAATTAATAAACAAACAAGTATTGACTTCTCAAGGAAGGTCCCAATAACCAATCAAGAGTCACACAACACAATCATTGAATATAACTACGAGGGGAGAAATACAACCAGAGTAATGCAACACAATCACAAGAGTAATGCAACACAATCAGAAGAGTAACGCAACACAATTAGGAGAGTGCTCTCACAACAGCTTGTAAAGTGTAGTTTTACAAGCAACATAAATTATGAAAACAACTGCTGTCAAGACAGAACATGGCACATAGTATTGCTAAAGTAGGTAACTCTGCTCGAAATACAGGAATTAAGAGCCGATATGTAATACTTCTCCAGGATATTTACATTTGTGTTAACAACACTCTCCTTCAAACATATCCACAGTTTCAAAGTATGTTAGGTAAATGGACACAAGTGCAACTAATGTGACATTTTATTGTGGCAACGTTTCGCTCTCCAGGAGCTTTGTCAAGCCGTTACGGCTTTGGTAGAATTACCGATATATGGTATGGTTTACCGATATATTGTCGGTAATTTTAGTAGAATTACCGACATATTGTCGATAATTCTACCAACATTAATACAGTTTCAAAGTAGATATGACAGTGGATATAAAAGACGTGTCTTCACAGGCAGTGACAAAGACACTGCAGTGAAACAGTGTAAACAGTGCCTTCACACGCGCCAGCTTCTCGCCCCCCATCACCAAATATAAGTGTTATGTCAGTGACACCTGACATAACCTGTGCCACCCTCCAGGTAGGTAGGTATATACGCTACACACACTAAGCTACACAGTGGCTATGGGGAACGCAAACTAGCCACTACCGTCCACAGGATGGATACCGAGTGCACAATAAACTAGCCACTACCGTCCACAGGATGGATACCGAGTGCACAATAAACTAGCCACTACCGTCCACAGGATGGATACCGAGTGCACAATAAACTAGCCACTACCGTCCACAGGATGGATATCGGGTGCACAATAAACTAGCCGCTACCGTCCACAGGATGGATATCGAGTGCACAAATAAACTAGCCACTACCGTCCACAGGATGGATACCGAGTGCACAAACCAATCAACTACTCCCCCCAACCTACCTTTTAAAGCATGTCTCTTCCCTCCCCTCCCCCTCCCCCTCTTCCCCATACTTTTCTCCCCATCCCTACAAGTTCTCTTCCCCCGTACCTCAGAACCCTCTCCATCAATCCTTCCCTCTCCACGCATATTTCCTTCCTCACCTCCCTCCCCAATTCATACCTCCCAACCCTCCCTTTAACCCCCACCTCCCTCCACTCCCACCACAGCCTCCGGGTTTCCCACCATTACCAACACCGCCTCTCATCCTCCCAACACAACAAAAACCAACAACAGGTATGTAATTTATTGCAAGCGCACAGGAAGACTCTTAATCAAAATTAAGGTGGAGTTGTGAGAATGATTGTGTTAGCAATACTGTGGTGCCAGCAGTGCGGTATCAGTACTGTGGTGCCAACACTGTGGTGGCACACACACCGGTGGTGCCTGCCACACCTGTGAGCGGCAGGTGGCACATACACACACACCACAGACGGAGAACAGTCTAGGGGGGGCAGAGCCTACAAACCTCACTCAAGGAAAAGGATCTTGGGGTGGGTATAACACCGGGCACATCTCCTGAGGCGCACATCAACCAAATAACTGCTGCAGCATACGGACGCCTGGCAAACATAAGAACAGCATTCCGACATCTAAATAAGGAGTCATTCAGGACTCTGTACACTGTGTACGCAGCGACAATTTGGGGTATATCCTACGAGGAGAGTTAAGGGAAATTGACCTGACAACACTGGAAGACAGGAGAGATAGGGGGATATGATAACGACCTATAAAATACTGAGAGGAATCGACAAGGTGTACAGAGACAGGATGTTCCAGAGATGGGACACAGCAACAAGGGGTCACAGTTGGAAGTTGAAAACTCAGATGAACCACAGGAATGTTAGGAAGTATTTCTTCAGTCACAGAGTTGTCAGGAAGTGGAATAGTCTGGGTAGTGATGAAGTGAAGGCAGGATTCATACATAGCTTTAAGCAGAGGTATGATAAAGCTCATGGAGCGGGTAGAGTGACCGAGTAGCGGCCAGTGAAGAGGCGGGGCCAGGAGCTGTGAATCGACCCCTGCAACCACAACTAGGTGAGTACAAACACTGGTGGTGCTTGCCATATCATCAACAAGTGCCTCTCTCTCCCCAGGTCAGGGTCGACCTTTGGTTCCCATAATTGTTTTATGATGATCAACTTACCTCTTGTAGTAGCAGTATGGTACTGTTACACACCTTAGTATGTCACAATTATATATATATATATATATATATATATATATATATATATATATATATATATATATATATATATAATTACATAATATGGTACAAAAGATTTAAGAGATACATTGTTGATATAAAGATGGAATATACAGTACACGAGGTGTGAGAGATACATGTCTAGTACATATTGTTACATGTTCGTCACTGATTATAATACGAAAATCTCATCCAGCTCCTCAGAGCTGGGGCGCGTGCCCAGAATACAGCATGCATTACCCCTCTGAACAGCAGCGCTGAGTCGCTGGAACAGAAAACTAGCTGCCCTGGGATCCCTAGTTACCCTGTTGAGTCTTTTGCCCAGCTCCTTGAGGAACTTAGATGCACTCTTTCCCCATGAGCCAAGGGTCTCTGAGCCTATGGGAACAAACATATAATGATGGGCAAGTTCTCCGTATTTTCTCGACTTCTGGGACTCCCTGAAGGTGGCAGCTGCCCCTCCTTCCTCCCTGGTGTATTGGAGATAGGTATCAGCCAAGGTAGATGCACATGTGTAGTCCCACACCACCTGCTTGCCGTCTGTCCAGGCTTGAAGGGTGATACCATCTGGACGCTTTTGGCTGCCATCAGATCTGCATAGTTGGGGTGGCTCCCTTACTGCTGGGCATCCGGCTGTTGTGAGGCTCCTCTTGATAATGTTATTAACCTCTTTATGTCTTGCAATCTTTCCCTCGGATTTAAGACACACAAGACCATGGTACCCGAATCGGTCTGCTGCTTCACTGCCACAAATACACCTGTGTTCGGCGAGAATAGGGGCGGCAAGTCGAAGGGCAACACCAATGCGGATGGTCTGTGGGTCGAGGCGATATATATATATATATATATATATATATATATATATATATATATATATATATATATATATATATATATATATATATATATATATATATATATATATTATATAGTGATATTCAGGCATTTTTTATTTCCCATTGTATCGTCCCTCTTCATCCCCTATAAAACACACACACTGCATATTTTTTTACCTGTTGCGTATTCAAAAACAAACAGATGGAATATACTAAACCAGAAGATGAGCTCTTGTTTATTTCGACCTAACACAGGCCATCTTTAACCAGCTGTTGAAGTATTCAACAGTATCTTGTTTACGGGTATTAACTTACACAGGATTTCTCCCTGATTTCTCCCCATTTATGCAAACTCTCTGCTGCCTATTTGTCAACAATGTGTGTGTTGGTTGTGTGTGTGTGTGTGTGTGTGTGTGTGTGTATGTATATATATATATATATATATATATATATATATATATATATATATATATATATATATATAGAGAGAGAGAGAGAGAGAGAGAGAGAGGAGAGAGAGAGAGTAATCCAAAAATAATAATAGTGTTTGAAGTAAGGTGTTAGGAGAGAGACTTGTCCTGGTGTAGTGCACGAGGGAGACAACAACGAGAGTGATACAGGCAGCAGGACCCCACATCTCTCATCAAGTTTCCATCATGTTTGTTAATGATTCACTGGTATTTTTATGTTGTGGGAAAAACTGTCTCCATGGTGAAGGTGAAACGTGTTAAGCTTCAACAGTGTGTGTGTGTGTGTGTGTGTGTGTGTGTGTGTGTGAAGAACATAAGAAAGAAGGAACACTGCAGCAGGCCTATTGGCCCATGCGAGGCAGGTCCAATTCTCCCACCGACTTAAGCCAATGCCTTGACCTAGTCAGGTCAGTCACATTCACTTAAGAGAGGAGCACGGCATCTGACCTAGTAGCACAAGCTAGTCAGGTCCAACTCACACCCACCTACACCCACTCATGTATTTATCCAACCTATTTTTAAAACTACACAACGTTTTAGCTTCTATGACGGCACTTGGGAGTTTGTTCCACTCATCCACAACTCTATTACCAAACCAATGCTTTCCTATATCCTTCCTGAATCTGAATTTTTCCAATTTAAAACCATTGCTGCGAGTCCTGTCAATGCTAGATATTTTTAGCACGTTATTTATATCCTCTTTATTGATTCCCGTCTTCCATTTATACACCTCAATCATATCCTCCCTAATTCTACGCCTTTCTAGAGAGTGCAGATTCAGAGCCCTCAGTCTATCCTCATAGGGAAGATTTCTGATACATGGGATCAACTTTGACATCCTCCTTTGTACGTTTTCCAATGCATTTATGTCCATTCCGTAATACGGTGACCAGAAGTGTGCAGCATAATCTAAATGAGGCCTAACCAAAGATATATAGAGTTGAAGAACAACCTGAGGACTTCTATTATTTATACTTCTTAATATGAAGCCAAGGATTCTGTTAGCTCTATTGCGAACACTTATGCACTGTTATCTTGGTTTCAGATTACTGCTAACCAGAACTCCCAAATCCTTTTCGCAATCCGTAATATTAAGATCTACATTATTTAGTTTATATGTGGCATGGTTATTTTCCTGTCCAACATTTAGAACTTTGCATTTGTCTATATTAAACTGCATCTGCCACTTCTCCGACCACTGCATCAGTCTATTCAAATCTTCCTGGAGTGATCTAATGTCCTCATTTGAATGAATTGGACGGCCTATTTTGGTGTCATCAGCAAATTTGCTTATGTTGCTATTTATTCCCTCATCTATGTCGTTTATGTAAATTGTGAACAAGGGGCCCAACACTGACCCCTGTGATGTGCCCCCATTCTGATTTCTCCCCATTTATGCAAACTCTCTGCTGCCTATTTGTCAACCATGTGTGTGTGTGTGTGTGTGTGTGTGTGTGTTACCATTTTGTCCTAGGCACATGTCGATTAGACACTAGGCCTGTTGTATGTGTGTGTGTGTGTGTGTGTGTGTGTGTGTGTGTGTGTGTGTGTTTGTTGATGTGTGTGTGTGTGTGTGTGGATGTGTGTTTCTTCTATGTATAGTGCTTCTGGTATTATTATAGTGGTTCTGGTATTATTACAGTGGTTCTGGTATTATTATAGTGGTTCTGGTATTATTATAATGGTTCTGGTATTATTATAGTCGTTCTGGTATTATTATAGTCGTTCTGGTATTATTATAGTGCTCCCAGTATTATAGTGTTTCTAGTATTATTATAGTGCTCCTGGTATTATTGTGTTCCTGGTATTATTAGTGTTCCTGGTATTATTATAGTGTTCCTGGTATTATAGTGTTCCTGGTATTATTTTAATGGTCTTGGTATTATATTAGTACTACTGGTATTATTTTAGTTCTCCTGGTATTGTGTTCCTGGTATTATTTTAGTGCTCCTGGTATTATTATAGTGATCTTGGTATTATTACAGTGCTCCTGGTATTATTATAGTGCTCCTGGTATTATTATAGTGCTCCTGGTATTATTATAGTGCACCTGGTATTATTTTAGTGCTCCTGGTATTATTATAGTGCTCCTGGTATTATTATAGTGCTTCTGGTATTATTATAGTGCCCTGGTATTATTATAGTGCTCCTGGTATTATTATAGTGCTCCTGGTATTATTTTAGTGCTCCTGGTATTATTTTAATGCTCCTGGTATTATTATAGTGCTCCTGGTATTATTTTAGTTCTCCTGGTATTATTATATTGCTCCTGGTATTATTTTAATGCTCCTGGCATTATTATAGTGCTCCTGGTATTATTTTAGTGTTCCTGATACTGTTACTTTTGATGAATTTCGAGTTTTTTTACTTTAGGAGCCCGGCCCTGGACTAGGATTGTCTGGTACTTGCCTGGTCAACCAGGCTGTTTCTGCTGGCAACCCGCTGGCCCAAATATCCATCGCAGGTTGGATGATCCAACACTTGGTTTAGATGACCAGTTTTTCCCAGCAGTGTTTCTGATATCTTCTTATGTTCTGTTAAGATGCTGAACAATCTGGAACCACGGATACATATACAATGTTTCTCTTATTGTGCCCATGCTCCCTTGCCCTTCACTGGGTTTATCTAACACTTCCTGATCAACTGCCTCCCAGCATACATAAGGGGGATTACCAATAGAACCCTGGCTGTCTTCAAGAAGGCGCTGGACAGGCACCTAAACTCAGTACCTGATCAGCCGGGCTAGGGTTCTTACGTCAGTTTACGAGCGGCCAGCAGTAACAGCCTGGTTGATCAGATCATGATCCACCACGAGGCCTGGTCTCAGACCGGGCCGCGGGGGCGTTGACCCCGAAACCCTGTGCAGGTATACTTTGGGTGTGATTGTATATCACGTCACGTGTGTCTACGTTGAATGTTTAACATGTCAAGTGTATTTTCAGGAATGTATAAGAGGTGAGTGTGTGCGCATCATTGTATAACATGATAATAGAGAGAGTAAGAGGATGCGGATACAACAACTACACTGAGCATGGGAATCCCTCAAGCATCTTGCCGACGCCACAACACACTCAACATTTATATCTCAGCTCTGTATTTATACACAGTTAAACCAACCACAAGATAATATATAACCTATTGTGAAGGAATAATGCACGGGACAGAAGGTAAACTAACAAGAACTAAGATAAAAAGATGTTATGGGAAAATCTATTAAAAATGCTAGAGGAAGATATAAGGAGAATAGAATGTAGGATGGTTCAGGAAGCAGCAGACAAGAGCAGTGTCACGGAGCGAGTGTATTCAGCAGCAGCGGCAATGGTAACTGACATGGTTGGCTCAGATGGACTACACATGGTGTGCTGAGAGTTATGAGTGCACAACACGTGCACTAACACTGCCTCTCACGAGAATACACCACCACCACCCAGTCATAAATCAAGCATTGTTGCAAACAAGCGGAAACCCTTACAACCACACTACCAACATTGACGTAACCAACAACCACACACTACCAACATTAGACGAACCAACAACCACACTACCAACATTGACGTAACCAACAACCACACACTACCAACATTAGACGTAACCAACAACACAATGCACACTACCAACATTAGACGTAACCAAAACCACACACTACCAACATTAGACGTAACCAACAACACACACTACCAACATTAGACGTAACCAACAACCACACACTACCAACATTAGACGTAACCAACAACCACTACACTACCAACATTAGACGTAACCAACAACCACATACACTACCAACATTAGACGTAACCAACAACCACTACACACAACATTAGACGTAACCAACAACCACACACTACCAACATTAGACGTAACCAAAACCACACACTACCAACATTAGACGTAACCAACAACCACATACACTACCAACATTAGACGTAACCAACAACCACATACACTACCAACATTAGACGTAACCAACAACCACACACTACCAACATTAGACGTAACCAACAACCACACACTACCAACATTAGACGTAACCAACAACCACACACTACCAACATTAGACGTAACCAACAACCACACACTACCAACATTAGACGTAACCAACAACCACACACTACCAACATTAGACGTAACCAACAACCACACACTACCAACATTAGACGTAACCAACAACCACACACTACCAACATTAGACGTAACCAACAACCACACACACTACCAACATTAGACGTAACCAACAACCACACACTACCAACATTAGACGTAACCAACAACCCACACTACCAACATTAGACGTAACCAACAACCACACACTACCAACATTAGACGTAACCAACAACCACACACTACCAACATTAGACGTAACCAACAACCACACTACTACCAACATTAGACGTAACCAACAACCACACACTACCAACATTAGACGTAACCAACAACCACACACTATCAACATTAGACGTAACCAACAACCACACACTACCAACATTAGACGTAACCAACAACCACACACTACCAACATTAGACGTAACCAACAACCACACACTACCAACATTAGACGTAACCAACAACCACACACTATCAACATTAGACGTAACCAACAACCACACTACCAACATTAGACGTAACCAACAACCAACCCCTACAACATTAGACGTAACCAACAACCACACACTACCAACATTAGACGTAACAACAACACACACTACCAACATTAGACGTAACCAACAACCACACACACTACCAACATTAGACGTAACCAACAACCACACACTACCAACATTAGACGTAACCAACAACCACACACTATCAACATTAGACGTAACCACAACCACACTACCAACATTAGACGTAACAACAACACACACTATCAACATTAGACGTAACCACAACCACATCTACCAACATAGACGTAACCAACAACCCACACTATCAACATTAGACGTAACCCAACCCTACCAACATAGCGACCAACAACCCACACTACAACTTAGACGTAACCAACAACCACACACTACCAACATTAGACGTAACCAGCAACCACACACTACCAACATTAGAGTACCAAAGTAAACAACCACACTACCAATTGCGTAACCAGCAACCACACACTACCGTAAAAAATTAGACTGTAACCAACAACCAACACTACCGTCATCACCTAACAGCCTTGCTTTAAGTCATAGACCCCTTGTCGTTCTCAGTGTACACACTGGTAATCTGCTTCCGTCATCACCTGGGTGTGTGTGCTAGTGTCATCACCTGGGTGTATGTGCTAGTGTCATCACCTGGGTGTGTGTGCTAGTGTCCTCACCTGGGTGTGTGTGCTAGTGTCATCACCTGGGTGTGTGTGCTAGTGTCATCACCTGTGTGTGTGTGCTAGTGCCATCACCCGGGTGTGTGTGCTAGTGTCATCACCTGGGTGTATGTGCTAGTGTCATCACCTGGGTGTGTGTGCTAGTGTCATCACCTGGGTGTGTGTGCTAGTGTCATCACCTGGGTGCGTGTGCTAGTGTCCTCACCTGGATGTGTGTGCTAGTGTCATCACCTGGGTGTGTGTGCTAGTGTCATCACCTGGGTGTGTGCTAGTGTCACACCTGGGTGTGTGTGCTAGTGTCCTCACCTGGGTGTGTGTGCTAGTGTCATCACCTGGGTGTGTGTGCTAGTGTCATCACCTGGTGTGTGTGCTAGTGTCATCACCTGGGTGTGTGTGCTAGTGTCATCACCTGGGTGTGTGTGCTAGTGTCATCACCTGGGTGTGTGTGCTAGTGTCATCACCTGGGTGTGTGTGCTAGTGTCATCACCTGGGTGTGTGCTAGTGTCATCACCTGGGTGTGTTAGTGCATAGGTGTGTGTTCATCACCTGGGTGTGTGTGCTAGTGTCATCACCTGGTGTGTGTGCTAGTGTCATCACCGGGTGTGTGTGCTAGTGTCATCACCCGGGTGTGTGTGCTAGTGTCATCACCTGGTGTGTGTGCTAGTGTCATCACCGGGTGTGTGTGCTAGTGTCATCACCTGGGTGTGTGTGCTAGTGTCATCACCTGGGTGTGTGTGCTAGTGTCATCACCTGGGTGTGTGTGCTAGTGTCATCACCTGGGTGTGCTGTGTCTCACGGGTGTGTGCTATGTCACACCTGGGTGTGTGTGCTAGTGTCATCACCTGGTGTGTGTGCTAGTGTCATCACCGGGTGTGTGCTAGTGTCATCACCTGGGTGTGTGTGCTAGTGTCATCACCTGGGTGTGTGTGCTAGTGTCATCACCTGGGTGTGTGTGCTAGTGTCATCACCTGGGTGTGTGTGCTAGTGTCATCACCTGGAGTGTCCGGTGTGCTAGTGTCATCACCTGGGTGTGTGTGCTAGTGTCATCACCTGGGTGTGTGTGCTAGTGTCATCACCTGGGTGTGTGTGCTAGTGTCATCACCTGGGTGTGTGTGCTAGTGTCATCACCTGGGTGTGTGTGCTAGTGTCATCACCTGGGTGTGTGTGCTAGTGTCATCACCTGGTGTGTGTGCTAGTGTCATCACCTCGGGTGTGTGTGCTAGTGTCATCACCTGGGTGTGTGTGCTAGTGTCATCACCTGGGTGTGTGTGCTAGTGTCATCACCTGGGTGTGTGTGCTAGTGTCATCACCTGTGTGTGTATGCTAGTGTCATCACCTGGGTGTGTGTGCTAGTGTCATCACCTGGGTGTGTGTGCTAGTGTCATCACCTGGGTGTGTGTGCTAGTGTCATCACCTGGGTGTGTGTGCTAGTGGCATCACCTGGGTGTGTGTGCTAGTGTCATCACCTGGGTGTGTGTGTCTAGTGTCATCACCTGGGTGTGTGTGCTAGTGTCATCACCCGGGTGTGTGTGCTAGTGTCATCACCTGGGTGTGTGTGCTAGTGTCATCACCTGGGTGTGTGTGCTAGTGTCATCACCTGGGTGTGTGTGCTAGTGTCATCACCTGGGTGTGTGTGCTAGTGTCATCACCTGGGTGTGTGTGCTAGTGTCATCACCTGGGTGTGTGTGCTAGTGTCATCACCTGGGTGTGTGTGCTAGTGTCATCACCTGGTGTGTTGCTAGTGTCATCACCTGGGTGTGTGTGCTAGTGTCATCACCTGGTGTGTGTGCTAGTGTCATCACCTGGGTGTGTGTGCTAGTGTCATCACCTGGGTGTGTGTGCTAGTGTCATCACCTGGGTGTGTGTGCTAGTGTCATCACCTGGGTGTGTGTGCTAGTGTCATCACCTGGGTGTGTGTGCTAGTGTCATCACCTGGGTGTGTGTGCTAGTGTCATCACCTGGATGTGTGTGCTGGGATGATTCAAAGTTCCTGGCCCAGCCTCTTAACTGTTATCGACTGGATTCACTAATATCTGGTCTCATATCTACTACTGAAGTTGTGTATGGTGTTTGCCGCACCAGCTTTTCATTAGACGCTGGTGTGTTCCACTTAACCAGCCTAAAACTGCCTGTGACACTCCTGGTGGCGGTGACTCGACTGACTGCAACACTGCCAACAACTACACACATCAGTCTCACCTGCAGCCACTGAACTAATGTCTCCAGCAGGTAAGAGTTGTGGACCAAATTGTCAGGTGAATTACGGGCACCGGAAGTGCTGATGACACATAATTTACAGTGAGTATCAAGTTCCGTACAGTATGCGTGCGCGAGAGTGAGAGAACTATCAGAAGAAAAAGAATGAGATAAAAAAAAAATGACCAGACGAATGGGAAAAAAATGACTAAAAGAATGAGATAAAAAGAAGACTAAAAGAATGAGATAACCAAAAAAAAATTGCCATGAAAAATATAAACACAGAATATTGATTAAAGGACAGAGAATAAGATGTAATAAGGAAAAAAAATATCGGAGTTGAATAAGCGAGTAGAGAGGAAGGCAAGAAAAGGTTTCAAGGATGAGGAGCAGCGAGAAGGAAGTAGAGGCATAAAGTTTTACTGAGAAAAAGACACTCTAAGCTCCAGCTGCACCCGGGAAAAGCAGATAGCAGAAGACCTTAAAGTTTATACGGAGCTTATCTGCTGAAGACTGGATCCACTCTAGCTACCTAGAACCCTAGATAACTGAGGCTAAAATAGTATAGCAAAAAGGCTCTCTCCAAGCCTCCATTTTTTTTGTTGCATCCCATCTGCTGGTTAGAACCAGTAGATGAAGCAACCACCATTACATAAACACCTGCACAGATAGTTAGCAGGATGAAAATAGAGAGTTGACTTTCAACTTAATTGTTACAACTGTTACTACCATCACCACCACTACTACCACCATCACAAATACTACTACTACTGCCACCACAATCACCACCACTACTACTACTACTGCTACCATCATCGCCACCACTATTATTGTTACTACTACTATTTCTGACACCATAATCACGACTTTTATACCACTATTATTACTGCAACCACCATTACTACTTGTAATACCAGTACTACTACTACTACCACACTACTTTCACTTTTATCACTATTACTACGTCCTGGCTGATTCATGGTCAACCGGACATATTGAGTAGTTAGTAAACTAGCGTCAGCCGCCCCTCCACTGTATCTGCCTCAACCCACTGTTTCCAAATTGCTTTTCCAACCAGTTTTTAAAGGGCTACATTGTTTATATCCAAAATTATATAAACAAAATCTTCCAGTGGACCACTGACAACACAATATTCAATGAAAACAATATTCAGTTACTCCGTTATGGAAAGATTGAGAAAATAATGACAGGAACGGAGTATAAAACTCGAAGCAGTTAATAGAGAGTAAGACGAATGTGAGAGACCTGGTAGTGATTATGTCAGATCTCACCGTCAAGAATCACACCGTCACTATCACAACTGCAAAGAAAGTGATAGTCTGAATAACTAGAGCCTTAAAAACAAGGGATGCCAAGATAATCTTCAAGACACTTCTCTCTAAACTGCAGTACACCTGCACTTTAAAAACTCCGTTCAAGGTAGGTGAAATTGCAGACCTGGGGAATGTACGGAGAATCTTCAGCTTGCAATAATTCATCCAAGCACCTAAAATATTCATAAAGTTTGAAGTATCTCGATCTCTACTCCTTGGAACGTAGGCGAGATATATTAAGATCCACACTTAAAAAACCTAGAAGGGTTGGTCCCAAGTTCACACTCAAATTATTCCCTATGAAAATAAAAGACTTGGTAAATGGGGCAAAAAATTCCAATGAAAATCAAGGGTGCAATGAAGGGACCAAGACTCTTCAGCGTCCTCCCTTCGTACATAATCAATAGACTCCTTGTCTTCAAGAAAGAACTGGACAAGTTTTTCAAGTCACTCGCTGATCAGCCTGGCTGATCAGCGACATCTTGCGGCTAACACCAACAGCATTGGAAGGCCTGGTCTGAGACCGGGTCGCGAGGGCGTTGATCCCTCGGAACAAACTCCAGGTAGCCTCTAGACCAGGGGTGGGCAATCCTTGGCACGCGTGCCCAAAAAAAAATAGTGACATTTATCACGTATTCTTTCCAAGAAAAGTGGGAAAATAATCCGTTGATTCGAAAGATTATTCCACCACTTTTCATGAAATTGTGTGAATAACATTAATGAGGTGCTACTTTACTTGGCCTAATTTAGTTTAACAGTTCATCGTACAGTTCATACTACTAACAACAACACTGTTCATCGTACAGTTCATACTACTAACAACAACACTGTTCATCGTACAGTTCATACTACTAACAACAACACTGTTCATCGTACAGTTCATACTACTAACAACAACACTGTTCATCGTACAGTTCATACTACTAAAAAACGTTATCGACAGTTATACACTAAAATGTCATCGTACAGTTCATACTACTAACAACAACACTGTTCATCGTACAGTTCATACTACTAACAACAACACTGGTCATCGTACAGTTCATACTACTAACAACAACACTGTTCATCGTACAGTTCATACTACTAACAACAACACTGTTCATCGTACAGTTCATACTACTAACAACAACACTGTTCATCGTACAGTTCATACTACTAACAACAACACTGTTCATCGTACAGTTCATACTACTAACAACAACACTGTTCATCGTACAGTTCATACTACTAACAACAACACTGGTCATCGTGCAGTTCATACTACTAACAACAACACTGGTCATCGTCAGTTCATACTACTAACAACAACACTGTTCATCGTACAGTTCATACTACTAACAACAACACTGTTCATCGTACAGTTCATACTACTAACAACAACACTGTTCATCGTACAGTTCGTACTACTAACAACAACACCGGTTTTCCCTCCTATTTTCATATTTACGATTAATATATGTTGTATATCACTATTACAAATTCTATTTACATTCTGCCCTTCACAGGTTGTACAGGATGTCACGACCACCGGCCAAGAAACGATGTTATTCAAATGAAGACGATATTAGAGATGTTAAAGAATACTGGACTGAAAAATATGGCATGATTAAGAAAGATAATAAAGCATTATGCATTTTCTGTTCTGAATCAGTTGTTTGTAGGACTTCTGTGACAAGACATTTTGAAACTGTTCATAAAAACTTATGCCAGAAAACTGAGCAAGAACGAAGGGAATTGATTCCTCATGAACTGAGCAAGACAAAAAATACAGTCTGATACTTTGAGGAAATTTTGTTTCTGGTAGGCCTAGTTCCAACTTAGTTGCTGCTAGCTTTGAGGTCTCCAAAGTTATTGCTCAACATGGAAAGCCACTTAGTGATGGGCAGTATATTAAAGAAGCATGATTAGAATGTGCTACTTTCCTTTTCGACAATCTTTCAGAAAAGGAAAGGATTATTCAGCGCATTAAATATTTATCTGTAAGTAGAAAAACTGTTAAGGATAAAATACTTAAGCTGGAAAGGAATGCAGCGGAACAATTAACAAAGGATTTGGCTTCATGTGAGTTCTTTTCTGTGTTGATGAAACACACACATTACATCATCAGCTGGCTGGCAATTTTTTCTCGATTTTGTAGTGGTGAAGTATGCGAAGAGATGATTAATCTTGTAACACTACCTGAGCGTACCACTGGGGTTGTAACACTACCTGAGCGTACCACTGGGGTTGTAACACTACCTGAGCGTACCACTGGGGTTGTAACACTACCTGAGCGTACCACTGGGGTTGTAACACTACCTGAGCGTACCACTGGGGTTGTAACACTACCTGAGCATACCACTGGGGTTGTAACACTACCTGAGCATACCACTGGGGTTGCAACACTACCTGAGCGTACCACTGGGGTTGTAACACTACCTGAGCATACCACTGGGGTTGTAACACTACCTGAGCGTACCACTGGGGTTGTAACACTACCTGAGCGTACCACTGGGGTTGTAACACTACCTGAGCGTACCACTGGGGTTGTAACACTACCTGAGCATACCACTGGGGTTGTAACACTACCTGAGCGTACCACTGGGGTTGTAACACTACCTGAGCATACCACTGGGGTTGCAACACTATCTGAGCGAACCACTGGGGTTGTAACACTACCTGAGCGTACCACTGGGGTTGTAACACTACCTGAGCGTACCACTGGGGTTGTAACACTACCTGAGCGTACCACTGGGGTTGTAACACTACCTGAGCGTACCACTGGGGTTGTAACACTACCTGAGCGTACCACTGGGGTTGTAACACTACCTGAGCATACCACTGGGGTTGCAACACTACCTGAGCGTATCACTGGGGTTGTAACACTACCTGAGCGTACCACTGGGGTTGTAACACTACCTGAGCATACCACTGGGGTTGCAACACTACCTGAGCGTACCACTGGGGTTGTAACACTACCTGAGCGTACCACTGGAGTTGTAACACTACCTGAGCGTACCACTGGGGTTGTAACACTACCTGAGCGTACCACTGGGGTTGTAACACTACCTGAGCATACCACTGGGGTTGTAACACTACCTGAGCGTACCACTGGGGTTGTAACACTACCTGAGCGTACCACTGGGGTTGTAACACTACCTGAGCGTACCACTGGGGTTGTAACACTACCTGAGCGTACCACTGGGGTTGTAACACTACCTGAGCGTACCACTGGGGTTGTAACACTACCTGAGCGTACCACTGGGGTTGTAACACTACCTGAGCGTACCACTGGGGTTGTAACACTACCTGAGCGTACCACTGGGGTTGTAACACTACCTGAGCATACCACTGGGGTTGTAACACTACCTGAGCGTACCACTGGGGTTGTAACACTACCTGAGCGTACCACTGGGGTTGTAACACTACCTGAGCGTACCACTGGGGTTGTAACACTACCTGAGCGTACCACTGGGGTTGTAACACTACCTGAGCGTACCACTGGGGTTGTAACACTACCTGAGCGTACCACTGGGGTTGCAACATTACCTGAGCGTACCACTGGGGTTGTAACACTACCTGAGCGTACCACTGGGGTTGCAACACTACCTGAGTGTACCACTGGGGTTGTAACACTACCTGAGCGTACCACTGGGGTTGCAACACTACCTGAGCGTACCACTGGGGTTGCAACACTACCTGAGCGTACCACTGGGGTTGTAACACTACCTGAGCGTACCACTGGGGTTGCAACACTACCTGAGCGTACCACTGGGGTTGAACACTACCTGAGCGTACCACTGGGGTTGCAACACTACCTGAGCGTACCACTGGGGTTGCAACACTACCTGAGCGTACCACTGGGGTTGTAACACTACCTGAGCGTACCACTGGGGTTGTAACACTACCTGAGCGTACCACTGGGGTTGTAACACTACCTGAGCATACCACTGTGGTTGTAACACTACCTGAGGTACCACTGGGGTTGTAACACTACCTGAGCGTACCACTGGGTTGTAACACTACCTGAGCGTACCACTGGGGTTGTAACACTACCTGAGCGTACCACTGGGGTTGTAACACTACCTGAGGTACCACTGGGGTTGTAACACTACCTGAGGTACCACTGGGGTTGTAACACTTCCTGAGCGTACCACTGGGGTTGTAACACTACCTGAGCGTACCACTGGGGCTGAAATATGTAAAGCAGTTATGAACGAATTATCTATTCGATAAATTGGCATTTCAAAAGTAGTATCCGTTACAACAGATGGTGCACCCAGCATGATTGGTAAGGTTACAACAGATGGTGCACTCAGCATGATTGATAAGGTTACAACAGATGGTGCACCCAGCATGATTGGTAAGGTTACAACAGATGGTGCACACAGCATGATTGATAAGGTTACAACAGATGGTGCACCCAGCATGATTGATAAGGTTACAACAGATGGTGCACCCAGCATGATTGATAAGGTTACAACAGATGGTGCACCCAGCATGATTGGTAAGGATACAACAGATGATGCACCCAGCATGATTGGTAAGGTTACAACAGATGGTGCACACAGCATGATTGGTAAGGTTACAACAGATGGTGCACCCAGCATGATTGGTAAGGTTACAACAGATGGTGCACCCAGCATGATTGGTAAGGTTACAACAGATGGTGCACCCAGCATGATTGGTAAGGATACAACAGATGGTGCACCCAGCATGATTGATTAGGTTACAACAGATGGTGCACACAGCATGATTGGTAAGGTTACAACAGATGGTGCACCCAGCATGATTGGTAAGGTTACAACAGATGGTGCACCCATCATGATTGGTAAGGTTACAACAGATGGTGCACCCAGCATGATTGATAAGGTTACAACAGATGGTGCACCCAGCATGATTGATAAGGTTACAACAGATGGTGCACCCAGCATGATTGATAAGGTTACAACAGATGGTGCACCCAGCATGATTGGTAAGGTTACAACAGATGGTGCACCCAGCATGATTGATAAGGTTACAACAGATGGTGCACACAGCATGATTGGTAAGGATACAACAGATGATGCACCCAGCATGATTGGTAAGGTTACAACAGATGGTGCACCCAGCATGATTGGTAAGGTTACAACAGATGGTGCACCCAGTATGATTGATAAGGTTACAACAGATGGTGCACCCAGCATGATTGGTAAGGATACAACAGATGATGCACCCAGCATGATTGGTAAGGTTACAACAGATGGTGCACCCAGCATGATTGGTAAGGTTACAACAGATGGTGCACCCAGCATGATTGGTAAGGTTACAACAGATGGAGCACCCAGCATGATTGGTAAGGTTACAACAGATGGTGCACCCAGCATGATTGGTAAGGTTACAACAGATGGTGCACCCAGCATGATTGGTAAGGTTACAACAGATGGTGCACCCAGCATGATTGGTAAGGTTACAACAGATGGAGCACCCAGCATGATTAGTAAGGAAGCAGGATTTGTAAATCTGTTTGCAAAAGATGCTGGTCATTCACTGACAGACTTTCATTGCATCATACACGAGGCTTTATGTGCAAAAGTTGGTCTAAAAGAACTTCAAGAAGTGATGCAAACAGTCACCAAGATTGTTAATTACATTTCTGCACGTGCAGGAGGTGTAATTTAATTGAACATTAAATTACAGAGCTCTGGTAAGACACTTGATGTTATGTTTGATTACATAAAGGCATTTTAAATGAATCTAGGGTTTTTTAAGAGGGATATAGATAGTGAGAGGTTTAAATACTTTCCAAACCTAAAGAGATACATCAATGATCTCCCAAAGAATGACAAAACAGACAGCCAGTGTCTTTTAAACATCACTGAGTCAACTGTTGAGCAGTTCTCTGCAAGATTTGCTAAGTTCACAGAATTTGAAGAGACTACAAAATTCATTAAGTTTCCAGACAGTATAAAACTGGATGAACTAAACTTGCAGATGTTTTCATGGATAGATATGGATGATTTTGCAATGCAGTTGATTGAATTTCAAAGTAGCTCAATTTGAAGACAGAAATTTGTTGATCTTAGAGCTAACTTGGAAAATATTGAAAAGGAGCAATTAGAGACGGGACTAACAGAGAGAAATGCGGAAAACGAGGTATTAAGAACTTGGAATACTATTCCACAAATTTTGTCTGTCTGAAGAACCTTGCAACAGCATTACTATCCTTTTTATCATCTACTTATTCTTGTGAATCATTGTTTTCAGTGATGAACTTTGTTAAGTCTCATAATAGGAGCAGCCTTACGGGTGACACTAATAGCGCTGCTTATCTCTCAAGGTTACAAAATATAAGCCAGATATACATTATCTGTCATCAATGATGCACCACCCCAAGTCATCAATGATGCACCACCACAAGTCATCAATGATGCACCACCACAAGTCATCAGTGATGGTAAATAAATAAAAGGTCCACAATTTTTCTCTCTAAAGTTTTAATTTGATGTTTTCTGCTAAAATGGTAAATATTCACTTGTGTTTAATATAATATGTAGTTTTGTAGGTAAAATAATTATACTGTATTTTCTCTGTTATTTTTATGTATCATTCTTAAGGGATTAAAAATCAATAAAAGAATATCTTTAATTTTATATCCTTTTGTTGTGTTTTAGTCAAGTTAAACGATTATGTCATTGAGAATTGTAATGTATTGGAAAAACATGAAAAACCTAATTGATCTAATAAATAAAGCAAATTATTGTTTACTCTTTTACTGATGCTAAAAATAGCGTTTTTAAATTGTGTGGATGTATATCGCAGCTGGAAATACATTTAAAAGGCTGTTAAAAATTATCCACACTATCAACAGGGAAGAGCGACCTTTAAGTAAAAATTCCGTCACAATATTTTCCATTCATTCAATATCATGGTTTACAAAATCATTCTTATAATATTCTCTGATATTACCGATACGGTGTGATTTTTTATTATTTGAAAATTTTGTCACAATACTTAAAAGACACCAAATAATATGTTCCCATAAATTTTAGTTGGCACGTGAGAAGAGCTTGTATCCAAGATTTGGCCGAATTTGGCCCACACACTATTGCTATATAACCGAGAAAAACTTGATCCATGTTTGTGATGCTCCTAAAGGTTTGCTGTAGAGGATGATGAACAGCAGGTACCAAAAACACTGGTATAAAGGTAACAAGAACACTACGAGTTATCAAGAAAACTAGAGGTGCCTGGAACACTTGAGGTACCAGGAACACTATACATACAAGAAGCACAATACATATAAGGAACAAATAGATACATATAACATTGGTATATAAAGCTAAAAGGATCACCCAAGATACAGATGTAGGAAGAAGTGTGTTGGAAACAGCTTTCAGAAAGCAAAGCTACTGTGGCACTGGGTAGGGATTTATGAGTACCAATAAGTTGGAACGTCCTAGTAACGAAGGTGGTTCCTGGTATCAGGTTTCCAGGAACTGTTAAGTTGTTCACCACGAACATGCCTGGAGTGTTGCTCCCAGTGGTACAGTCTGGCAACTGTGATGCATTGTTCACGACGAACATGTAGAGACAGGTCATCATGGGATATAGTCATTCTTAAGTAACAGTAACTCCAGATCAACTGGAACCAGAAGTTTGAAGGTGTCGTATCTGATGAACCCATAGTGAAGTATTTGACGAGATGCTGATCTCTTTACTGAGTCTCCCAGCTCAAGCTGAGAGGTTTCATCACTTGATATATTAAATCTATCTTGTATTATGGATTATGACAGGGAAAAACAACATGCTTTTGTTCCCACTAAGTAACTATTATACAGTGTAGTGCAGCAACACACTGCTGGTGTTCGCACTATAAAACTATCATACAGAGTACTGTAGCAACACACTGCTAGTGTTCACATTCTTGTTAAATATTAAAGGTTTGCGGCAGCCTCCTGCGGGAAGTGTAATATATTGGTGAGAACAAACAAGCCGGGAGGGCAGCCCCGCCCCACCATCCCTCACAACACTTAATCTTACATAGTCCACCAAAACTTGCCCCATTTCTTCCACTCAGCGTCAGGTTAAACACGTCTAGCAAAGTTTAACTGCCACAGACGTACAATAAAAGTCACAAAATATTTGGAATTAGAGAAAACAGTAAATGGTTCGTGATGCTGGAAATGTTTTTATTGTTGCATATCTTTGTTGATGCAGGAGAGAGAGAGAGCGAGCGCGCGCGTGTGCGTGTACTCACCTGTGTGTGTGGGGACAGGATGGGGGGGGTAACTAGTTAGAATTCTTCATCATTCAAGTACATTTCAGTTTCGGGTCTGCTAATATGAATTAATATTTCAGTTTCGAGTAGAAATAATTTAAGTATCATTTGTGACTTAGCATCTCTTGTTTTGGAGGTTCTCGTTATTCACACTATCATTTTCCATACATTTGTGATAGTAGCAATAGCGAACGAACAGCAGAATCCAGGAAGGACCCCATGGGGTTGAACCTTCAAGTGGGGACAGGCGAATAATAGTGCTGGAGAGTGTCTTCTGTCGGAGAGAGAGAACCAGCACCGGAACATTCATGATGTAGAAGGGCAGCAGGGGTAGGCAGTCGTCCAACGGTCTTGGTTAGTTGGAGAAGGCAGGGAGCAGGAAGAGGCAGCGCTCGAGGTGGTGGTGAGTGGTGTGTTTATGGTGGATTTACGGTGGACGAACAGTTCCTGAACTTCTTAAAAGTCGATCTGGAGAGGCAGGACAATTCGACTGTAGTTTTTAAGTCGATGGTCTGTATCTTTACATATTCTTTGACTTGTTTAAGTGAAAAGAGGTATGGTGGGCAACAGGTATATTTGACAGTGCCATCGCACAGCGGTGTGTCAAGTTTTTATCAGAGCATGGCACTTCGGCTGTTAAGAGTGGTGAAGAAAACAAGGCTGTCCCATTCAAGTCCTGAGGAGATGTCGACCTCTTCATCTTCGGAAGAATCTGCAGCTTGGGCTTCTGTAGTCTTTGAGATGGTAGTTGGTTGTGAAGGAGTGATTTGGGACACTTGAAAGGCTGTAGTTGACTGGACAGGCGCAGTGGAGTGGTTGGTGACTGGGCGGCTGACTGTGTAAGAGTGGCATTGGAGACTTAAAAGGCGGTGGATGGATGCCTAGGTATGGTGGTGTGAGTAGCTGGTCGGCTGGAGCAGTAAAGTTGCCGATGTTAGAGATAATCCTGAGTATATCAGCAAAGGGAGAAAGGTCAGGGAACTAGAAATTGGGCACGTTGTTGAGTCTGAAGAGTTCGTTAATTGTGGTGTTGAAGGAACCAGGGTCAGCAGCGTTGGCCAAGTGGGCATACACCATTACAGTACGGGATTTTTGATGGTACGCCGTCAAGAAAAGAAACGGAGTTTCCTAGTGGTGTCAGCTTGGAGTTTTGTGATGTCGGTATAAGTGGGGATTTATCAGAGTTAGGCTTCTGTTCATCCAGGTTTTTCTTGGCTAGGATCTCCTCACAGGACATTTAACTGTAAGAGTGCGGTGCCCACTCTTGCAGTTTAGGTAATTTGGAGGTGTAACAGTCGTGCAGCTCTTGAAGTAATGTCTTTCACTTCCATATATCGAAGATAACCTACTGTCTTTGGCTAGATGGTTGTAGCAGTAGCAGCTCCAGCACGGAGCAATATGGTGGTAGGGTTCAGGTTCTTGGGTCTATGTCATAATAATAGATTGACAGTCCGTCGTTCAGGGCCTGGGAAAGTGATTTTATACATAAAAGTGACGTTAGGAATTTTGGTGATAAGATATACCTTTGAAGAGTTTCGAGAGTTTCACTATCGGAGCCCGGCCATGGGCCAGGCTCGTCTGGTGCTTGCCTGGTCAACCAGGCTGTTGCTGTTGGAGGCCCGCTGCCCCACATATCCGTCACAGCCTGGTTGATTTGGCACCTGGTGAACATACTTGTCCAGTTTCCTCTTGAAGGCTTCTACACTGGTTCCAGCGATGTTTCGGATATCTTCTGGTAAGATGTTGAATAGTCTGGGACCCCGGATGTTGATACAGTGCTCCCTTAGTCCCCACCGCACCCCTGCTCTTCACTGGGTTTATTTTGCACTTCCTCCCATATCTCTCACTCCAGTATGTTGCTATGGCAGTGTGTAGATTTGGGACCAGGCCCTCGAGTACTTTCCAAGTATATATTATCATGTATCTTTCTCTCCTCCGCTCCAATGAGTACATGTTCAAGACTTGAAGGCGTTCCCAATAATTTAGATGTTTCACTGGCTCAATGTGAGCCGTAAACGATCTCTGTATTTGTTCCAGCTCTGATATTTCTCCTGCTTTGAACGGGACCGTCAGCACTGAGCAATATTCTAAGTGAGGGAGCACTAGCGATTTGAAGTGTCACCATCGGCATTATTTCCCTTGTTTTGAAAGTTCTCAATACCCATTCCGTCATCTTCCTGGCTGTTGTGATCTTTGTCTTGTTATGGTCTTTAAAAGAAAGGTCAGCTGACATAATTATTCCCAGGTCTTTCACGTGTTCCTTTCGTTCTATTTTTTGACCCTCTTGAGTTTTGTATATAGTGTTCCTTTTGAGTTCTTCATTCTTTCCATACCTAAACAGCTAAAACTTATCACCATTGAACGTCATGTTGTTCTCCACTGCCCACTGGATGACCCTGCTTATGTCTTCCTGTAAATTTTCAGTGTCTTCTACCATAGTGACTTTCATGCTTATTTTAGTGTCATCTGCAAATGATGATACAAAAGTGTGCCGGGTGTTTTTATCTATGTCTGCTATGAGGATGAGAAACAGCAGAGGTACCAGGACAGTGCCTTGGGGCACTGAGCTTTTGACCTCGCTGATGCTGGATCTTGCCCTTTTCACTACTACTTTTTGTGTTCTGTGTGTTAGGAACTCGAAAATCCATCTGCCTACCTTCCCCGTAATGCCCATGGTCCTCATTTTGTGCGCTATCACTCCATGATCGCATTTGTCAAACGCCTTTGCAAAATCTGTGTAAATTACATCTGCGTTTTGGTTGTCTTCCAACGCCTCCGTAATTCTGTCATAATGGTTCAGCAGCTGTGACAGGCATGACCGTCCCGCTCTAAAGCCATGCTGGTTCGGGTTATGTTGGTTGTGCTGGTCCATGAAATTTGTAATCTGCCGTCTCATCACTCTTTCGAAGATTTTTATGATGTGAGAAGTTAGGGCTACTGGTCTGTAATTTTTAGCTAGTTCTCTACTACCTCCCTTATGCAAAGGAGCTATGTCTGCATTCTTTAAGGCCTCCTGTATTTCACCTAGATCTAAGCTCTTTCTCCAAAGAACACTAAGGGCTCCTACTAATGGTACTTTGCACTTCTTTATAAATAAAGCATTCCATGAATCTGGTCCAGGTGCTGAGTGAGTGGGCATGTTGTCCATTTCTTTTTCGAAATCTATGGGATTTGTACTAATGTCAGTTAGTTGGTCTGCGCGGCCTTCTGCTGGAGTGAAAAATATTTCTGCATTTTCTACCTTGCTGTCATTTAGTGGGTTGCTGAACACCGACTCATACTGTTCTTTCAGGATTTCACTCATTTCCTGTTCATCGTCAGTAGGTAGTTCTTAGTTTGGATTTTGAGTCAACAAAATCCCACTGTTTCTAATCTTCGATGGTTGTCTTGAAGTAGCTGGTTTGGTTTTTTGTTAATGAATCTGTCTAGCCTCTTGAGAAGCCTAATGTGCCATGAAGGTACGACTTGAAATCCGCGGTCCTGGAGAGTCTTCATGGCAGTGGAAATTAAGATCATGTCAACCTCGTCGTTGCTGTATCCGCGAACCTGAACCCTACCACCATAGTACCCCTGTGCTGGAGCTGTTACTGCTACGTACGTGCCAGGGATCTTAACTTACCTACCTACCTGGAGTCTACCTGGAGGGTATTCCGGGGATCAACGCTCCCGCGGCCCTGTCCACAACCAGGCCTCCCGGTGGATCAGGGCCTGATCAACGAGGCTGTTACTGCTGGCCGCACTTAGTCGAACGTACGAACCACAGCCCGGCTGATCCGGCACCGACTAAGTATCTGTCCAGCTCCCTCTTGAAGGCAGTCAGAGGTCTACTGGTAATTCCCCTTATGCATGGTGGGAGGCTGTTGAACAGTCTTGGGCCCCGGACACTTACTGTGTTTTCTCTTAAGTGTACCAATGGCGCCCCTACTTTTCATTGATGTATTTTGCACCGCCTTCCAAGTCTTTTACTTTCGTAGGGAGTGATTTATGTGTGCAGATTCGGGACCATTCCTTCTCGGATTTTCCAGGTGTATATTATGATATCTCTCGTCTGCGTTCCAGCGAGTACAAGTCAAGTGCTTCCAGGCGTTCCCAGTAGTTAAAGTGTTTGATGGAACTTATCTGTGCAGTAAAGGTTCACCTGCTTTGAATGGAGATGGTAATGTAGAGCAGTATTCCAGCCTAGAGAGAACAAGCGATTTAAAATGGATCATCATTGGTTTGGCATCTCTTGTTTTGAAAGTTCTCATTATCCATCCTATCATTTTCTTCGCAGTTGTGATCGTGGCACTATTGTGATCCTTGAAAGTGAGATCTCAGACATTACCACTCCCAGGCCCCTCACATTATTTTTCTCTCTATTGTATGATTAGAGTTTGTAGTATACCCAGTTTTAATTATTATCTCCTCCAGTTTTCCATAACGGAGTAGTTGGAATTTGTCTTCATTGAACATCATATTGTTTTCCGTTGCCCATTGGAAAACTTGGTTTATATCTTCTTGGAGGGTAACCGTGTCCTCAATAGATGACTCTCATGCAGATCCTAGTATCATCTGCAAAGGATGATACATTGCTGTAGATTACATCTTTGTCTATGTCTGATATGAGGATGAGGAACATGATGGGGTTCGAGTACTGTGCCTTGTGGAACAGAGCTTTTCACTATGGCAGCTTCCGAATTTAACTCTGTTTACCACTACTATTTGTGTTCGATTGGTTAGAAAGTTGAAGATCCATCTCTCCACTTTGCCAGTTATCCCTCTAGCACGTATTTTGTGTGCTATTACACCATGATTGCACTTGTCAAAGGCTTTTGCAAAGTCTATGTATATTACACCTGCATTCCGTTTTTCTTCCAGTGCATCCAAGACCATATCATAGTGATCCAGTAGTTGCGAGGCAAGAGCGACCCGCTCTAAACCCATGTTGCCCTGGATTCTGCAGTTTTAGGAATCCAAGTGGTTTGCAATCATTCTTCTTAGTACTCTTTGAAAGATTATGTGGGACGTTAGAGCTGTTGGTCTATAGTTCTTAGCTACTGCTTTGCTGCCACCTTTATGGAGTGGGGCTATATCCGTTGTTTTTAGTGACTGGAATTTCACCCATGTGTAAGCTCCTTCTCCATAGTATACTTAGGGCACGCGAAAGGGGTTTCTTGCAGTTCTTAATGAACACAGAATTGCACGAGTCTGGGCCTGGGGCTGAGTGCATGGGCATGTTGTCAATGGTTTTCTCAAAGTCTATCGGAGTTAGGGTAATGTCAGAAATTTGGCATACATTGATGGAATTTTGAGACTCATTCATGACAAAATCATTTGGAGTGTGGATCTTTAGACTGATTAATGGCTCGCTAAATACAGAGTCGTATTGGGACTTCAGTATCTCACTCATTTCTTTGTTGTCATCTGTGAAAGTCCCATCTTGTCTCAGCAAGGGCCCGATACAAGATGTAGTATTTGCCTTGTTTTTTTGCATATGAAAAGAAATATTTCGAATTTCTTTCAATTTCACTAATAGCTTTTAGCTCCCCTGTCTCTCCTGGGTCCTGTATGAAATCTTTAACTTAAGTTTGATACCTTCCACTTTCCTGGTCAGCGCTTCCTTCCGTGCATCAGAAAATCTAGCGTTCTTGAGGCGCTCAGTGATTCTTCGTCGTCTTCAGCTGCCAGGAAATTGATCTTTTCAAGGCACTGGTTTGGATCCATGTTATTTAGGATATCTTCCCAACATGTTTTATTTAAGACATGGTTCACCTGATCCCAGTTGTTGTTGAAGTTGTATTTAATGAAGACACCTTCACAACTAAGCGCATTTTGGTGATCATTACCCCTATGCATGTATGTCTGAACTTCGATTAGATTGTGAATGGAATTAGTTGTTTTTGATATTATGTTTCTTACCTGCTGACTTAGGGTGTGTTTATCGCAGAGATTTAGTAGCTCATGTTTGTGTTACTTTTCATCTGCGCTGCTATATTCTTCCATTTTGTATGCCTTAGGTTGAAATCACCAAGCAATAAGATGTTTGGGGATGGAGCTGAAAGGCTTGCCAGACAGTAATCAATTTTCAGTAGCTATTCCTTGAACTGTTGGGAGGTTGCATCTGGTGGCTTATATACAACCACGATGACTAGTTTTGGTTCTCGATCTTTATTGTTAGAACTTCAACTACATCTTTTGTGGTGTTCAGCATCTCTGGGGCATCTATAAGTATTCCATACTTATAGATGCCCCAGACATAGAATTTGCACCATTTCGCTTTTGGTTGGATAGAATTTGTAGGTGTGTTCTCAATTTATCCAGTTTCTAGGACTGCACTACAATTATCAGTAGCCAAGCCAGAGACACTCCCTCCTGTTTCCAGGGAACTAACACTTTTCCCAGAAGAAGAAGACGACGACTCCTCCACTACATCTGTAATGTGGGCTATGTTCTTGTGCAATGATGGTTGTATATTTAAGGTTTTAGTGGTGAGTCACTAGCAGAGTCTGGACTAGCACTAAGGTTGGGGCTGAGTCTGAGTCAGCACTAGGGCTGGGGGCTGAGTCTTGGACAGCACCAGCGATGTGGACAGTAGTACTAGGGTTGGGGGAAGGGTCTGGGTTAGCCCTATGGGTGGAGGTTGGGCTATCTGACATTTTTGCTTCCTGTACTTTTTTTTAAGTGGGTGACTATTTAATTTACCATGTTTTATATATCTTGGGTAGACTGTTCAAGAGTTCGTCTTTATTTTCTTGCTTATTTTTATCATATATTACCCTCCTTAGTACCTTCCTGATACCTGTCCAAAGACTTGTACCTTTATTGCACAACCAGAAGCACCTTGCTAGTTTGATGTCATTTTTTGAGGCAGTGTTTATTCTTGCACAAGAGATATGATGCTTGGAAAAGCATAGGTTGCATGTGATCCTGGATTTCCTTACAAGGATATTTTTACATGTCCCGCAGGTATGTTGTACTGACATCCTGCCTGTATCCTACTTCACTGTATGCCACGAAAAAAGACTGATTTCCACTTTACCTTTCTGCTCTGCACTGGTGATAGCAATCTGTTAGATGTATTTATAGAAACTGAGGCTTGCGGCTTGTAGGTGAATTATGGGGGGTAGGGGGGTGATTATATTACGGCTGTGGGTAGCGAGTGTTGGGTAGAGAGAATGAAGACTGTTCTTCAGTGTGGCTGCCAGGGTGAGTTTTGTAGAATCGTTGATGGTGCCGATGAATGGTCTAATATTAACAATATGCGCTTGCGTCGTGAAAGAGCAAGAGGAAACAATACTGCTTTGGTGGGTAAAAGTTCTCCCTCCTCAACAGGAATGGTAGGGAGACTGGTGGTGGAGAGAGCTGCTGGTACTTGCATGTGGCGAGAATCGCAGGAGAGTGAATGGCAGTAGAAGAGTGATTGTTCAAACAGCTACAGAGAAATGACTGGGACAAATTAAACAAAGAACTATCAGAAGTATCATTGGAGATGAAAACCTAAATATTTTTCATTACCTCTGTCATCCCTGCAAATTATGTCTGATATTTGCATGAGTCCCATGCACGCAGCTCTTGGGATTGATTCCTGGAATGTAGTATTTATAGAAAAATGAAAAATACCAATAGCACTAATACATAAGTGCACTTTAGAGGGGGTTAGATTCAGATAAGCCCATTAGGCTTCATAAGTGCTTCCATAACTAACTCTTCAAAAAAGAAGCGGCAGAGCTATAACTAAATACAGACCAGAAATACTTACATCACACGAAAATCTTCGAGTGCTGAAACTCCAACTTAATGATTTTGTGGAAAAACAATTGTTATACAACTAACATGGCTTTAGAGCAGGAAGATCTTGCTTATCACAACTTTTAGGTCATTATGACAACAATCAGAAGGAATGAAAAAAAAAGCGCTGCTGTGTTCTAAACAAATTCTGCTCCATGGTCGCATTTGAGAAATGCAACTATGTAGTAACAGCTCATAAGACGAGGTCAATAAGTGCTAGAGAAAAAGTAGTGAAACGGATGTTCAAATTTCTAACAGACCACAAAAAGGGGATATTAAAGAAAACAAAAGACAATGTCAGAAAAGTAAAAAAAAAAAAAGTGTATTATATCAAGGAACGTTCTTGTCACCTTTACTGTTTCCCATTCCTATGGTAGACAGTTATAAACATTCGATTCAGCCTTCTATCATCCTTTGCGGACGATACCAATATAAATAAGAAAGTCGTCTAAGTTGAAGACACAAAAATTAACAATTAGATCAGATATCAACAGTCTTCACTAGTAGTAAATTTCAAGAACTTAGATACAGAAAGAATGAAGAACTCAAAGTACAGTACGGATACTACTAGCAGGTGGACCATTTCCTAGGGTCAGGTATGTGCCCATGGTGCCCCTGTTTGACAATGGATCTATTGTACACTTCCACATCGTTCTTCCATGTACATTCTAAGTACTTTGAGACATTTTCAGTAGTTTGAATGCTTTATTGCTTCTATTGGGAAGTAAACGATCTATATCTTTTCCAGCCCTGATGCCTCTCCATAACAATCAACACCAGACAATATTCTAAGTGAGAGAGCACAAATTATATGAAGACAGTCTCCATTGTCATTTTTCTCTTTTCAGAATTCTCATTATCCACTTTGTCACTTTTGAGGCCTTCACCACATTTACCTTATTGTGTTTCCTAAATGATAGGTCATCTGGCATTATTACTCCCAAGACTTTTACATGGTCCTTTCGTTCTATGAGATGATTCTCCTGTTTTGTGTGTAGTGTTTCTTTTGAGGTCCTCATTGTTTTTATATTTACTATTTTATAGTTACTTTATTTAACAAAATTACATTACGTTGATTTTATCGAAACTAATCAAGATTGATAAACTGATTTAGTCCAAATTTAGAAACTTCTATACGATGTTAATTATAAGTATCAATACATAATAGAAAGTTTTCTAAAAGATCATATTTTTTTCTAATTCAGTTTATTTTATTGGCTACAAAGTAGGTCATATATCGTAAAACTGGTTCATAAAGAATTAAGAGGTGGGGCCAGAAGATACGAATCGACCCCTGCAACACAGCTAGCTGGGTGTAATTAAGCGAGGACGCTAACACTGCGACGAAGATATTGAAAGAGAAAACTAGAACCGAGAACTCAGTAGCACAAGACTGATGCATCAACTCATTTTGTTTGGCACAACTCCAGCCGTCAATCCAATATTCAGGCACGCAGAGTAGGTAAGAGCAAGACCACGTGTCGCTGGAGTAGAGAGATTACTTTCCCCGCCTTTGTATGACTCTCACACCAAACACTGTGACCTTCTACATTGTAATCACTCGAGGCTCTCCTCCGGTATAAAAAAATAATATCCACTCACAATGGCAATTCCAGAATCTCAACTGTAAAACTTATGTGGATGAAAACCTAGACGAACAAAGGGATGAGGAAACGGGTTGGTCGGTCCAGTGCACTCAGAAGGACAGGGAAGCGGGCTGGTCGGTCCAGTGCACTCAGAAGGACAGGGAAGCGGGCTGGTCGGTCCAGTGCACTCAAGAGGGAGAGGGAAGCGGGCTGGTCGGTCCAGTGCACTCAGGACAGGGAAGCGGGCTGGTCGGTCCAGTGTATTCGAAACGACAGGGAAGCGGGCAGGGCAGGTCGGTCCAGTGCATTCGGAAGGACAGGGAAGCGGGCAGGTCGGTCCGGTGCACTCAGATGGATGGGGAAGCGGTTTGGTCAGACCACCGTGTTCAAGAGCCCGCAGAAGGGTTCTTCCTAGTCTCTACATAGAAATTTCAAAGAGATATTTTTACTAAACCACTGCTTGACTAAAAATGAGGAGGTATCTTCAGTGGTAAGACTATTACTGATAGTAGCAGTGGTTGACCTGGAGGGAACGTGCACTAATGAAGACTACATTAATCCTGAATAACGTCACCATACCATGGCTGAAACACTGAACCAATAACTCACAAATTACAGATAAATTTTTAGACCACGTTTCGGACCATTCTGGAACATTATCAAGACACGACTTGTCGTGACATGATCCGTCACACACACCATCACTCGTCACTGGTAAATCATAGTCAACCATCAATGCAGTTAGCAACGGCATCACCTCTCACTCAGGCACTCCCAGCCTCACCTGTCACACACGCTCACAGTCACTCCCAGCCTCACCTGTCACACACGCTCACAGTCACTCCCAGCCTCACCTGTCACACACGCTCACAGTCACTCCCAGCCTCACCTGTCACACACGCTCACAGTCACTCCCAGCCTCACCTGTCACACACGCTCACAGTCACTCCCAGCCTCACCTGTCACACACGCTCACAGTCACTCCCAGCCTCACCTGTCACCTGTCGATTCCCCTCAGGATTTTGTATGTCGTTATCATGTCTTCTCTAACCCTTCTGTCCTCCAGTGTTGTAGTCTATTTCCTACCTTTCTCATAGGCAGACCCTGAGTTGTGGAATAGCCTGTCACAAACCTTGTACTTTCTCTAGCACGTCAGGAAATTAAAGAAAGTACAAAGGTTTGCGACAAGGCTAGTTCCACAACTCAGGGTCTTGGAAACCATGAGGAAAGGTTGAGACGTAAATAGAAATCTGAACAAGTAATAGTGACAGGATGTTCAGAGAAGGAACACTAGAAACAGGGGGAACACTAAGCTGAAGACTCAGTGATCAGGATGTTCGGAATCATTTACTTCAGCCAAGGGTAGCATTAAGTGGAATAGTCTAGCAGATGATAAGTGGAGTTGGAACCATCATGTTTTAAGACAAGGTATGATAAATCTCATGGACAGAGTCAGCCAGTAGCGGACAGCGAAGAGGCGGGACCAGGACATAGTCTAGCACAGGATACACAATCTAGTGAGTACAGGAGAGAGTGAGTACGCTCACAGTCACTCAGAGCACTCCCAGCCTCACCTGTCCTACACACGCTCACAGTGACTCAGGCACTCTCAGCCTCACCTGTCTAAAACGTTCACAGTGACTCAGGCACTCTCAGCCTCACCTGTCACACACGCTCACAGTCACTCAGGCACTCTCAGCCTCACCTGTCACACACGCTCATAGTCACTCAGGCACTCCCAGCCTCACCTGTCACACACTCACAGTGACTCGGGCACTCTCAGGCTCACCTGTCACACATTTACAGTCACCCAAGCATTCCCAGCCTTAATTTTCACCTTAGTCAAGCATTACCTGTCACCCGTCACACAGGCTCACAGTCAGCCGGTTAATTCAGCAGCAGTCACCGGTCAGAGGCAGCGCCCCCTCACAACACCACAGAGGTAAGTCTCCCATAACTCTGCCTTAAAATTATTCTCTATTACCATTTGCGACGAAGGTTTGTTCACTCATACCCATATAAAACCGTAAGACATGAGACGATACTTGCCCCTTCAACACTGCATTATTCTCCCTTCTCCATGACTGAAGTAACTCCACGCTGGGTGCTCCACCCTGGGTGATACATACTGGGTACTCCATGTGTGCTCCACAGTGGGTGCTCTACACTGCGTCGCCACAGTGGGTGCTCTATGCTGAGTGCTTCACACTGGGTGCTCCTCACTAGGGGCTGTACTCTGGGTATGCCACAACGGGTGCTTTGCTCTGTGGCCCTCACTGAGTGCTCCACACTGGCTGGTCCTCCACTTTTACGTGACTACCCGAGAGTTAACAAGCTCACAAGAGCTGATATTTACCCTTTGCAACCTATTCACACAATCCAAGGTTCATTTGCCATGGTCATTTCTCAATTCTGGATGCAAAATCAGCATATTGGACAATTACTGCTGCAAAAAGACTTACCGACTAAAGATGGCCCCTAGTTTCTAAAGAGCTATTAGTTTTATTATCAGCTAAGTGGTGGGCCCTCACTGTGACTGTCACAGCCACTTGAGGTGAGATTCCTACGAAAAAAACTAAACTTGTAGTCAGAGTAAGACTCATGCTAACCTTCATAGTGTATAGAAATATATCTAGTTAGAGGAACGTTATTAGGCCTCCACAGACTAGTGGTTAGAGCACTGTCCTGCTATTGTTAACAATGACTTCCCATAGTGTTAGATGTTCATGAAGACTTTGGCCAGGACGGGTCCTGGCCAGAGTTTTCATGTGGTGACCCGGCAATAGTGTTAGAGTCCTGTCCTCTCTGGGAGGTGAGTAGACCCTGACTCTACAAGGATAACTAGCCCCTGACTCTACAAGGAAAACCAGCCCCTAATCGTACAAGGATAACCAGCCCCCTAACCGTACATGGATAATCAGACAATAACCATACAAGGATAACCAGCCCTCACCAAAGAAGGATAACCAGCCCTCACCAAAGAAGGATAACCAGCCCCTAACCAAAGATAACCAGACCCTAACCAAAGATAACCAGACCCTAACCAAAGAAAACCAGACACTAACCAAAGATAACCAGACCCTAACCGTACAAGGATAACTAGGCCATAACCATAGAACAATTACCGGGCCATAACCACAAAAGGATAACCAGGCCATAACCATACAAGGATAACCAGGCCATAACTGTAGAAGGATAACCAAGCCATAACTGTAGAAGGATAACCAAGCCATAACTGTACAAGGATAACCAAGCCATAACTGTACAAGGATAACCAAGCTATAATCAAACAAGGATATTCAGGCCTAACCATAGAAGGATAACCTAGCCATAACCAAATAAGGATAACCAGGCCATAAATGTACAAGGATAACTACGCCCTAACCAAATAAAAATAACCAGGATATAACTGTACAAGAATAACTACGCCCTAACCAAATAAAGATAACCAGGATATAACTGTACAAGGATAACCATGCCAAAAACAGAAAAGGATAACAAGGCCATAAGGGTACAATGATAACCAGACCATAACTGTACAAAGATAACCAAGCCATAACTGTACAAAGATAACCAAGCCATAACTGTACAGGGATAACCAAGCCATAACTGTACAAAGATAACCAAGCCATAACTGTACAAAGATAACCAAGCCATAACTGTACAGGGATAACCACCCATCAACATACAAGGATAAACAAGTCATAACTTTACAAGGATGACCAAGCTTACAAGGAAGGGGGCAGTGCTTGACCTTACAAGGAAGGGGGGAGTGCTTGACCTTACAAGGAAGGGGGCAGTGCTTGACCTTACAAGGAAGGGGGCAGTGCTTGACCTTAGAAGGGGGCAGTGCTTGACCTTACAAGGAAGGGGGCAGTGCTTGACCTTACAAGGGGGCAGTGCTTGACCTTACAAGGGCAGTGCTTGACCTACAAGGGGCAGTGCTTGACCTTACAAGGGCAGTGCTTGACCTTACAAGGGGTGCTGACCAAGGGGCAGTGCTTGACCTAGCAGTGTTGACTAAAGGGGGAGGCTGACTTCAAGGGGAGTGCTTGACCTACAAGGGGCAGTGCTTGACCTTACAAGGGGCAGTGCTTGACCTACAAGGAGGAAGGGCAGTGCTTGACCTTACAAGGAAGGGGCAGTGCTTAACCTTACAAAGGGGGGCAGTGCTTGACCTTACAAGGGGGCAGTGCTTGACCTTACAAGGGGCAGTGCTTGACCTTACAAGGGGGCAGTGCTTGACCTTACAAGGGGGCAGTGCTTGACCTTACAAGGGGGCAGTGCTTGACCTTACAAGGGGCAGTGCTTGACCTTACAAGGGGCAGTGCTTGACCTTACAAGGAGGGGGCAGTGCTTGACCTTACAAGGGGCAGTGCTTGACCTTAAAGGGGCAGTGCTTGACCTTACAAGGGGGCAGTGCTTGACCTTACAAGGGCAGTGCTTGACTTCAAGGGGCAGTGCTTGACCTACAAGAAGGGGCAGTGCTTGACCTACAAGGGGCAGTGCTTGACCTTACAAGGGGCAGTGCTTGACCTTACAAGGGGCAGTGCTTGACCTACAAGGGGCAGTGCTTGACCTTACAAGGGGCAGTGCTTGACCTTACAAGGGGCAGTGCTTGACCTTACAAGGGGCAGTGCTTGACCTACAAGGGGCAGTGCTTGACCTACAAGGAAGGGCAGTGCTTGACCTTACAAGGGGCAGTGCTTGACCTACAAGGGGGCAGTGCTTGACCTTACAAGGGGAGTGCTTGACCTTACAAGGGGCAGTGCTTGACCTTACAAGGGGGCAGTGCTTGACCTAAAAGGGGCAGTGCTTGACCTTACAAGGGGGCAGTGCTTGACCTTACAAGAGGGGCAGTGCTTGACCTTACAAGGGGGCAGTGCTTGACCTTACAAGGGCAGTGCTTGACCTTACAAGGGGGCAGTGCTTGACCTACAAGGAGCAGTGCTTGACCTTACAAGGGGGCAGTGCTTGACCTTACAAGGGGGCAGTGCTTGACCTTACAAGGGGGCAGTGCTTGACCTTACAAGGGGGCAGTGCTTGACCTTACAAGGGGGCAGTGCTTGACCTTACAAGGGGGCAGTGCTTGACCTTACAAGGGGCAGTGCTTGACCTACAAGGGCAGTGCTTGACCTCAAGGGGCAGTGCTTGACCTTACAAGGGGCAGTGCTTGACCTTACAAGGGGGCAGTGCTTGACCTTACAAGAGGGGCAGTGCTTGACCTACAAGGGGCAGTGCTTGACCTTACAAGGGGCAGTGCTTGACCTTACAAGGGGCAGTGCTTGACCTACAAGGGCAGTGCTTGACCTTACAAAAGGGAGTGCTTGACCTTACAAGGGGCAGTGCTTGACCTTGATCTTGCCTCAAGGGGGCAGTGCTTGACCTTACAAGGGGCAGTGCTTGACTCAAGGCAGTGCTGACCTTAAGCAGGCTTGATACAAGCAGTGCTTGACCTTACAAGGGGCAGTGCTTGACCTACAAAGGAGCAGTGCTTGACTACAAGACAGTGCTTGACCTACAAGGGCAGTGCTTGACCTTCAGGGGCAGTGCTTGACCTTACAAGGGGCAGTGCTTGACCTTAAAAGGCGGGCAGTGCTTGACCTTACAGGGGCAGTGCTTGACCTTACAAGGGGCAGTGCTTGACCTTACGAGTGCTGACTTTCAAGGGCAGTGCTTGACCTTACAAGGGCAGTGCTTGACCTACAAGGGCAGTGCTTGACCTAAAGGCAGTGCTTGACCTAAAGGGGCAGTGCTTGACCTACAAGGAGTGAGCAGTGCTTGACCTACAGGGGCAGTGCTGACCTTACAAGGACAGGTGATCAGGTGGGCAGTGCTTGACTACAAGGCAGTGCTTCCCTAAGTGGAAAGCACTACTTGGTACCTCCGCTTCAGTGATCAATTAACACAACACACCACAACCCAACACACAACACAAAATAACTCGCAACACCCAACAACACTCACCTGGAGCATCTTAAAATAACCTCCAAATAAAAAAAATAACATGAACATTCTTGAAAACTTGATCTGATGAGACGTTTGGTTGTTTTCCCTTTATAAATGTGATAATTAACTTCTTATATTCTAAGAATACAAAAATAACTGAAAATAATACAAAGTTATCAGTAAATAATTATAATGGAGGTTGCTTAACGTAGTGGTGATGTCAGTGGTTGAGGGACCACAAACAGGTGTGTTGAGTCTACTATTAAAGTCTTAAGAAATAATGTGGAGCGCAGGTTCAGGGCCACTACACTAACTGATCTCTGACCTCTTTAACCTGCATCACTGACCTCATTATGTTTAACACATGTTATAACACTATGATAAAGCAGAAAAAAGTTGGTAATAATTAGGATGATCAAGAAAATTGCTGCACATTTTTCAGGGTCAATTATAAGTAGCAATCCTGAGAGAACTTCCTCCATTGTTCCAGTTGAAGTACAATACATTTACAATGGTAAGAGATCAAGAACATGGAAGCTCAATTTGCAGTCCTCTAAAATCACGATTCTTAAAGAAAGCTAAGTGAAGACATAGCTTTGCCATCCAGTGTAGACTTACACTGACCTGTATAACCTTTGCTCGGGGATACTGAGCACACTTGTTGCAATGACAATACTGAAGATTCACAACGCATACTGTAGGAATTTAAGTTATTTCTAATGTTATGTTCGGAAGTTATGTACCTTATATTCTCTGGCACACTGGGGAGGTCACACTGATATACACATTTTCACGGATTAGATTTCTGTAAGCTTCTCCTGGGATCAGGTGTATGTAAGGTGTTTCACATGTGTCTTATTCTTCAACTTGTGGGTATTATACAGCATAAATGTAATGACACCTGTCTTACACAGCGACATCATGGAATATTAGTACAGAGGATATCCACAACCTTATTGCTAACTTTTGGCAATACTCTTAGGCATGACCTGCTTCCACTACTGGTTCCCGCCCACCTATGACGATGCCGTCAATTGCTACACCACTCTTTAAATTCCAGTATATAAATTTCCATTCTCCTACCACTACTGCAGATTAAGGCCAACAGAATGAATACCTATCAAGACTGAGGGACTGATTACCTCATCTTCCACTTATTCCAGTATAATATCTGTTTAATGAATGAAAAAAACTACTTGGCGAACGTCTCCACATTAAATATACCCAGGATCCCATTGCTGCAGACCTCATCATATGAAATTGCTATAGATCTATCTATCTATCTATCTATCTCTCTCTCTCTCTCTCTCTCTATCTATCTCTCTCTCTCTCTCTCTCTCTCTCTCTCTCTCTCTCTCTCTCTCCCTCTCCCTCGCCTTGGCCTTTTCCTGACTACATATATTCTTATGCTTTTAATGACTAAATTGTTATCTAATGTAGTATATATAAACAGTTAGATAAGACACCCATGTTCCTCTTCCTCTCCTCTCTCCTTCCTCTGTCTCCTATGTATAAGCCATTTCTTTGCGTATATGCTGTACTTTTCTCAAGATGGACTGAACACATCCACTCCAGGCTGAGACACTGATTACCTCAAACTCTGCCTCATCTTCCATGTGGTCACTGTGCCACCACACCACTGTACACCGAGACACATGTGGTCACTGTGCCAGCACACCACTGTACACCGAGACACATGTGGTCACTGTGCCAGCACACCACTGTACACCGAGACACATGTGGTCACTGTGCCAGCACACCACTGTACACCGAGACATGTGGTCACTGTGCCAGCACACCACTGTACACCGAGACACATGTGGTCACTGTGCCAGCACACCACTGTACACCGAGACACATGTGGTCACTGTGCCAGCACACCACTGTACACCGAGACACATGTGGTCACTGCCAGCACACCACTGTACACCGAGACACATGTGGTCACTGTGTCAGCACACCACTGTACACCGAGACACATGTGGTCACTGTGCCAGCACACCACTGTACACCGAGACATGTGGTCACTGTGCCAGCACACCACTGTACACCGAGACACATGTGGTCACTGTGTCAGCACACCACTGTACACCGAGACATGTGGTCACTGTGCCACCACACCACTGTACACCGAGACACATGTGGTCACTGTGCCAGCACACCACTGTACACCGAGACACATGTGGTCACTGTGTCAGCACACCACTGTACACCGAGACACATGTGGTCACTGCCAGCACACCACTGTACACCGAGACACATGTGGTCACTGTGTCAGCACACCACTGTACACCGAAACACATGTGGTCACTGTGCCAGCACACCACTGTACACCGTGACACATGTGGTCACTGTGTCAGCACACCACTGTACACCGAAACACATGTGGTCACTGTGCCAGCACACCACTGTACACCGAGACACATGTGGTCACTGTGCCAGCACACCACTGTACACCGAGACACATGTGGTCACTGTGCCAGCACACCACTGTACACCGAGACACTTGTGGTCACTGTGCCAGCACACCACTGTACACCGAGACATGTGGTCACTGTGCCAGCACACCACTGTACACCGAGACACATGTGGTCACTGTGCCAGCACACCACTGTACACAGACACACATGTGGTCACTGTGCCAGCACACCACTGTACACCGAGACACATTTGGTCACTGTGCCAGCACACCACTGTACACCGAGACACATTTGGTCACTGTGCCAGCACACCACTGTACACCGAGACACATGTGGTCACTGTGTCAGCACACCACTGGACACCGAGACACATGTGGTCACTGTGCCAGCACACCACTGTACACCGAGACACATGTGGTCACTGTGCCAGCACACCACTGTACACCGAGACACATGTGGTCACTGTGCCACCACACCACTGTACACCGAGACACATGTGGTCACTGTGCCAGCACACCACTGTACACCGAGACACATGTGGTCACTGTGCCAGCACACCACTGTACACCGAGACATGTGGTCACTGTGCCAGCACACCACTGTACACCGAGACACATGTGGTCACTGTGCCAGCACACCACTGTACACCGAGACACATGTGGTCACTGTGCCAGCACACCACTGTACACCGAGACACATGTGGTCACTGTGCCAGCACACCACTGTACACCGAGACATGTGGTCACTGTGCCAGCACACCACTGTACACCGAGACACATGTGGTCACTGTGCCAGCACACCACTGTACACCGAGACACATGTGGTCACTGTGCCAGCACACCACTGTACACCGAGACACATGTGGTCACTGTGTCAGCACACCACTGTACACCGAGACATGTGGTCACTGTGCCACCACACCACTGTACACCGAGACACATGTGGTCACTGTGCCACCACACCACTGTACACCGAGACACACGTGGTCACTGTGCCACCACACCACTGTACACAGAGACACATGTGGTCACTGTGCCAGCACACCACTGTACACCGAGACACATTTGGTCACAGTGCCAGCACACCACTGTACACCGAGACACATTTGGTCACTGTGCCAGCACACCACTGTACACCGAGACACATGTGGTCACTGTGTCAGCACACCACTGGACACCGAGACACATGTGGTCACTGTGCCAGCACACCACTGTACACCGAGACACATGTGGTCACTGTGCCAGCACACCACTGTACACCGAGACACATTTGGTCACTGTGCCAGCACACCACTGTACACCGAGACACATGTGGTCACTGTGCCAGCACACCACTGTACACCGAGACACATGTGGTCACTGTGTCAGCACACCACTGTACACCGAGACACATGTGGTCACTGTGTCAGCACACCACTGTACACCGAGACACATGTGGTCACTGTGTCAGCACACCACTGTACACCGAGACACATGTGGTCACTGTGTCAGCACACCACTGTACACCGAGACACATGTGGTCACTGTGTCAGCACACCACTGTACACCGAGACACATGTGGTCACTGTGCCAGCACATATATATCAAATAATGTAAAGGATTGCACCCCTCGCATCCCAGCCTGAGCCCAGGCTTCCATATTGACGGACTGGTCAACCAGGCTGTAGGTGCTAGCGGTCTGAAGGCCCGCACAGCCATCACAACCCGCCTGACCAGACACTTGAAAACTTACACTCTTCCTCTTCGTGTCCTCAAACATCAAACAGATGATGTCATCAGCCTTCAACACTGCTCATGATCTCCAACACCTGGCTTCACATCTCCGACACTACTCATGATCTCCAACACCTAGCTTCACATCTCCAACGATGCTCATGATCCCCAGCTCCTGGCTTCACATCACCAACAGAGCTCATGATCTCCAACACCTGGCTTCACATCTCCAACAGAGCTCATGATCTCCAACATTCAAACGTAACAACAGCTGTAGTATTTATCTCAACACTAAGAAACGTGCTTGCAAATATGTTGTCTGTGTAACACTGCAGACTGATACTTCATAACTTAATATAAAACATCACTCGTTCATTTATATAGAAAATTTCATCAACACTTGGTGCACTCAAGTGATAGCTACACGTCATTATCACCATTAATCAACACTTGCTGTAGTAGTTCATTCACGCCAATACTCCCGAGACACGCCAATACTCCCGAGACACGCCAATACTCCCGAGACACGCCAATACTCCCGAGACACGCCAATACTCCCGAGACACGCCAATACTCCCGAGACACGCCAATACTCCCGAGACACGCCAATACTCCCGAGACACGCCAATACTCCCGAGACACGCCAATACTCCCGAGACACGCCAATACTCCCGAGACACGCCAATACTCCCGAGACACGCCAATACTCCCGAGACACGCCAATACCCACGAGACACGCCAATACTCCCGAGACACGCCAATACCCACGAGACACGCTAATACTCCCGAGACACGTTAAAACCCCGGAGACACGTTAATACCCCCGAGACGGGCCAATACCCCCGAGGTAAGAATTAAGCCAGTGAAGATAGACAAATTTACTTGGTGTGGAGCAGTAGCTGAGGTATCTGGCAGAGATTCCCACCTTAATGTTTGTTGCTAAGTCCGTAAGGATGTGGCCCAATAACCAGGAACCATAACATAAATTATGGGGGGGGGAAATAATACGAAAAGCCAAACAAGATTATTAAAATTGCAAAAGAATCTAAGACCAAAAGTTTCTTTCAAGTTTGTACTGAGTAATCAAGATACTGACAGTAATGTAACTGAGGTCAGCTTAATGATAATGATAAGTATTCTGTAATGTAACTGAGGTCAGCTTACTGATAATGATAAGTAGGCTGTAATGTAACTGAGGTCAGCTTACTGATAATGATAAGTATTCTGTAATGTAACTGAGGTCAGCTTACTGATAATAAGTGGGCTGTAATGTAACTGAGGTCAGCTTAATGATAATGATAAGTATTCTGTAATGTAACTGAGGTCAGCTTACTGATAATGATAAGTAGGCTGTAATGTAACTGAGGTCAGCTTACTGATAATGATAAGTATTCTGTAATGTAACTGAGGTCAGCTTATTGATAATAAGTGGGCTGTAATGTAACTGAGGTCATCTTACTGATAATGATAAGTGGGCTGTAATATAACTCAGATCAGCTTACTGGTAATGCCACATTATTTTTAATATAATTCATGACAGCTTCAAGTTAGTCAATCACAAAGAAATGTGTTCCATGTTTAACTCTTTGTCTCCTTACACAACAATGTCTAACAATAAGACCATGGACAAATGTTCCAGCAGCTAGAACACTGGTGGATCATGGCAGTGAAGAACACTACTGGATCATGGTAGTGAAGAACACTGCTGGATCATGGTAGTGAAGAACACTGCTGGATCATGGTAGTGAAGAACACTGCTGGATCATGGTAGTGAAGAACACTGCTGGATTATGGTAGTGAAGAACACTGCTGGATCATGGTAGTGAAGAACACTGCTGGATCATGGTAGTGAAGAACACTGCTGCATCATGGTAGTAAAGAACACTGCTGGATCATGGTAGTGAAGAATACTGCTGGATCATGGTAGTGAATACTACTACTGGATCATGGTAGTGAAGAATACTGTTGGATCATGGTAGTGAAGAATACTGCTGGATCATGGTAGTGAAGAACACTGGTGGATCATGGCAGTGAAGAATACTACTGGATCATAGTAGTGAAGAACACTGCTGGATCATGGTAGTGAAGAACACTGCTGGATCATGGTAGTGAAGAATACTGCTGGATCATGGTAGTGAAAAATACTACTGGATCATGGTAGTGAAGAATACTGCTGGATCATGGTAGTGAAGAATACTGCTGGATCATGGTAGTGAAGAACACTGCTGGATCATGGTAGTGAAGAACACTGCTGGATCATAGTAGTGAAGAACACTGCTGGATCATGGTAGTGAAGAACACTGCTGGATCATGGCAGTGAAGAACACTACTGGATCATGGTAGTGAAGAACACTGCTGGATCATGGTAGTGAAGAACACTGCTGGATAATGGTAGTGAAGAACACTGCTGGATCATGGTAGTGAAGAACACTGCTGGATCATGGTAGTGAAGAACACTGCTGGATCATGGTAGTGAAGAACACTGCTGGATCATGGTAGTGAAGAACACTGCTGGATCATGGTAGTGAAGAACACTGCTGGATCATGGTAGTGAAGAACACTGCTGGATCATGGTAGTGAAGAACACTGCTGGATCATGGTAATGAAGAACACTGCTGCATCATGGTAGTAAAGAACACTGCTGGATCATGGTAGTGAAGAATACTGCTGGATCATGGTAGTGAAGAATACTACTGGATCATGGTAGTGAAGAATACTGCTGGATCATGGTAGTGAAGAATACTGCTGGATCATGGTAGTGAAGAACACTGGTGGATCATGGCAGTGAAGAATACTACTGGATCATAGTAGTGAAGAACACTGCTGGATCATGGTAGTGAAGAACACTGCTGGATCATGGTAGTGAAGAATACTGCTGGATCATGGTAGTGAAAAATACTACTGGATCATGGTAGTGAAGAATACTGCTGGATCATGGTAGTGAAGAATACTGCTGGATCATGGTAGTGAAGAACACTGCTGGATCATGGTAGTGAAGAACACTGCTGGATCATAGTAGTGAAGAACACTGCTGGATCATGGTAGTGAAGAATACTGCTGGATCATGGTAGTGAAGAATACTACTGGATAATGGTAGTGAAGAATACTGCTGGATCATGGTAGTGAAGAACACTGCTGGATCATGGTAGTGAAGAACACTGCTGGATCATGGTAGTGAAGAACACTGCTGGATCATGGTAGTGAAGAACACTGCTGGATCATGGTAGTGAAGAACACTGCTGGATCATAGTAGTGAAGAATACTCCTGGATCATGGTAGTGAAGAATACTGCTGGATCATAGTAGTGAAGAATACTGCTGGATCATGGTAGTAAAGAACACTGCTGGATCATGGTAGTGAAGAATACTGCTGGATCATGGTAGTGAAGAACACTGCTGGATCATGGTAGTGAAGAATACTACTGGATCATAATAGTGAAGAACACTGCTGGATCATAGTAGTGAAGAACACTGCTGGATCATGGTAGTGAAGAATACTGCTGGATCATGGTAGTGAAGAATACTACTGGATAATGGTAGTGAAGAATACTGCTGGATCATGGTAGTGAAGAACACTGCTGGATCATGGTAGTGAAGAACACTGCTGGATCATGGTAGTGAAGAACACTGCTGGATCATGGTAGTGAAGAACACTGCTGGATCATAGTAGTGAAGAATACTCCTGGATCATGGTAGTGAAGAATACTGCTGGATCATGGTAGTGAAGAATACTGCTGGATCATGGTAGTAAAGAACACTGCTGGATCATGGTAGTGAAGAATACTACTGGATCATGGTAGTGAAGAACACTGCTGGATCATGGTAGTGAAGAATACTGCTGGATCATGGTAGTGAAGAACACTGCTGGATCATGGTAGTGAAGAAAACTGCTGGATCATGGTAGTGAAGAACACTGCTGGATCATGGTATTGAAGAATATTGCTGGATCATGGTAGTGAAGAATACTACTGGATCATGGTAGTGAAGAATACTGCTGGATCATGGTAGTGAAGAATACTACTGGATCATGGTAGTGAAGAATACTGCTGGATCATGGTAGTGAAGAATACTACTGGATCTTGGTATTGAAGAATATTGCTGGATCATGGTAGTGAAGAATACTACTGGATCATGGTAGTGAAGAATACTGCTGGTTCATGGTAGTGACGAACACTGCTGGATCATGGTAGTGAAGAATACTACTGGATCATAGTAGTGAAGAATACTGCTGGATCATGGTAGTGAAGGACACTGCTGGATCATGGTAGTGAAGAGCACTGCTGGATCATGGTAGTGAAGAGCACTGCTGGATCATGGTAGTGAAGAGCACTGCTGGATCATGGTAGTGAATAACACTGCTGGATCATGATAGCGAAGAACACTGCTGGATCATTATAATGAAGAACACTGCTGATTATGGTAGTGAAGAACACCGCTGGATCACGGTACTGAAGAACACTGCTGGATCATGGTAGTGAATAACACTGCTGATCATGGTATTGAAGAACACTGCTGAATCATGGTACTGAAGAATACTGCTGAATCATGGTACTGAAGAACACGGCTGGATCAGGGTACTAATGAACACGGCTGGATCAGGGTACTGAAGAACACGGCTGGCTCAGTATTGAAGAACATGACAGTGGTCTCGAAGATACCTAATCATGGTAAAGAAAGGTTCTCAGTACCATGACAACGGTTGAAGTACTGAAAATATACCTATAAGCAGTGTGTAAAACAGAAAAGGTTCAATAAACCATGATGAAACAGTTTACATATTAAGTTACATATGGGTCAAAGCTGACATTCCTCCTGTAGTAGCAGATACATAGTAGTTTACACTGCACGTGGGTCAAACTGACCTTCCCTTGCCTCCAGTATCCCCTTCATCAACATAGTAGTTTACACTGCACGTGGGTCAAACTGACCTTCCCTTGCCTCCAGTATCCCCTTCATCAACATAGTAGTTTACACTGCACGTGGGTCAAACTGACCTTCCCTTGCCTCCAGTATCCCCTTCATCAACATAGTAGTTTACACTGCACGTGGGTCAAACTGACCTTCCCTTGCCTCCAGTATCCCCTTCATCATCATAGTAGAGTTTACACTGCACGTGTCGTGTCAGTATCATATATACACTTGTGTAGTGTATCAGCATTCATCCCACTTATACAGCTGGTCCCTTTGCGTGTGACGTCACGATACCCGCTGACGTCAGAGGCTCAGCGCATGTGCATAGCCTCACATAGGCGTACCCCCTCACTAGCGACAGACCTATAACTAGACGGAAGGTGGCTGGGCTCCCCCCTACTGATACTGTAAATATACCGTAACCATCCAACAAGGAGTATCTTTGACCACATATATATCTCTCCCAAGACCCACACGACAAGTGGTAGCAGCATTGTGCCATAATTTTTAGGTGTGCCGTAATTTTTATCGATTACGCTGTTATAGAGAGATAGACTACGACAAGCAAGCAAACAGCCTCCAGTTACCACGCTACCAGCTACTACATCCAAGAAGTCTACAATATCTACAGTATCTCCTGATCAGTTAAGTGTCTCATACGTTAATTTGTTAAAACCTACGAGGGGTTGACCCGGGTTTTGCAAATTCTGAACGAGTAAGCCAGTGAGGGGAGAGTACCATTCCAGCCAGTAAGCCACCACCAGTTACGTCAGCCTTGGCTTAAGCTAGCTTCTACCTTGCTGTGCTAATTTGTTACAAGATTCCAAGCCAGCCAATCTGTGTGAAAATATTCTACTAAGCCAGCAAGCCACTCTGCTGTCTGAGAAGTAAGCCACGTGAGTTCACGCATTTATACCACCTTTGTACTCCAGTGTATTGCTGTTCTGAGTACAATACCATCCCCGTGGTATCCTGGGTTATTCAAGCCACCCTGGGTTAATCCAAGTGTTTATACAAACGGCGTAAGCCACAGGCACGCGGGAAGCGGTGTGGGCTACTCCACCCAACCACCCCCCACCACCCACGCTAAGGCAGACGCCTTGACCACGTGTATCCACCCACACAAAGCATTAAGTGTGGATTATTTCACCCTTAACTGGGTCCTGCAAGCAGTTTATTGGCTACGAACCAGGTCGAGCGTCCTGAGTGTGTTTCTTCTGAACTGTTGTGCCAACTTTACAAAGCCTGGGTTCGTAGTCCGTCGGTTTATGCACATTACTTCAAGTTATCAACGAGTGGACCAGACCACCATCCTCCACCATCACCACCACACTTCAGTCAACGATCTCCACCCTAGAGACATTTACTGTGTTGTTGTTTTATTTTTCAGATAATCTAGAGACAATTTCGTGTGTTGAGACAATTTCTGCGAGTTACATAAATTTTGAGTTATCCTAGGAAGTGTTTACACTGCACGTGGGTCAAACTGACCTTCCCTTGCCTCCAGTATCCCCTTCATCAACATAGTAGTTTACACTGCACGTGGGTCAAACTGACCTTCCCTTGCCTCCAGTATCCCCTTCATCAACATAGTAGTTTACACTGCACGTGGGTCAAACTGACCTTCCGTTGCCTCCAGTATCCCCTTCATCAACATAGTAGAGTTTACACTGCACGTGGGTAAAACTGACCTTCCCTTGCCTCCAGTATCCCCTTCATCAACATAGTAGTTTACACTGCACGTGGGTCAAACTGACCTTCCCTTGCCTCCAGTATCCCCTTCATCAACATAGTAGAGTTTACACTGCACGTGGGTCAAACTGACCTTCCCTTGCCTCCAGTATCCCCTTCATCATCATAGTAGAGTTTACACTGCACGTGGGTCAAACTGACCTTCCCTTGCCTCCAGTATCCCCTTCATCAACATAGTAGTTTACACTGCACGTGGGTCAAACTGACCTTCCCTTGCCTCCAGTATCCCCTTCATCAACATAGTAGTTTACACTGCACGTGGGTCAAACTGACCTTCCCTTGCCTCCAGTATCCCCTTCATCAACATAGTAGAGTTTACACTGCACGTGGGTCAAACTGACCTTCCCTTGCCTCCAGTATCCCCTTCATCAACATAGTAGAGTTTACACTGCACGTGGGTCAAACTGACCTTCCCTTGCCTCCAGTATCCCCTTCATCAACATAGTAGAGTTTACACTGCACGTGGGTCAAACTGACCTTCCCTTGCCTCCAGTATCCCCTTCATCAACATAGTAGAGTTTACACTGCACGTGGGTCAAACTGACCTTCCCTTGCCTCCAGTATCCCCTTCATCAACATAGTAGAGTTACACTGCACGTGGGTCAAACTGACCTTCCCTTGCCTCCAGTATCCCCTTCATCAACATAGTAGAGTTTACACTGCACGTGGGTCAAACTGACCTTTCCTTGCCGCCAGTATCCCCTTCATCAAGAAACTTTTATGCAAAAAAAAAAAAAATTTAATTAGAATAAATAAAGGGATATAAGTAAGATACTGAATATAAATAATAAAGAACTTAAAACAATGGATTAATGTTAGATAAATTTAGATAGCAAGGAAAGAAGAAAACCCTTGTTTAGCAAGTGGTAGATGAGTGAAAGAAATTGCCAACTAGCATCTTTGAAGGTAATATAAAGTCAATAATGGGTATAGCCTTCCATTGCCCCCAGAACAGCCTGAATTCCTCGTGACATTTATTGAATAAGGTGTTGGAAACATTCCTTAGAAATCCTGGTGCATGTTGACATGACAGCATCACGCAGTTGCTGTAGACTTGTCGGCCTCAAATTCATGCTGCGAATATCCCGTTCCACATCCCGAAGGTTAACGAGAAATCTTAATCTACCATCTGCGTTTCGCAGCAGAAATCGCAATTCGCCAGACCAGGCTACGTTTTTCCAATATTCTGCTGCCCAGTTTTGGTGAACCTGTGCCCACTGAAGCCTCACTTTCCTGTTCTTAGCTGACAGGAGTGGCACCCAGTGTGGTCTTCTGCTGCTGTGACCCATCCACTTCAAGGTTTGAAGTATTGTGCATTCAGAGATGCTCGTCTACATACCACTGTTGTAACGCGTGGTTAGTTGAGCTACTGCCGTCTTCCCGTCAGCTTGAATCTCTCTCATTATCAAGGCGTTTTTGCCCACAGAACTATCGCTCACTGGATGTTTTGTGTTTTTCACAACATTCCCTGTAAAGTCTAGAGACTGTTGTGCGTGAAAATCCCAGATCAACAGTTTCCGAGATACTCAAACCACCCTGTCTGGCACCAACCATTATTCCACGGTCAAAGTCACTTGGATCACATTTCTTCCCCATTCTGGTGTTTGGTCTAAACAACAATTGAACCTCTTGCCCATGTTTGCAGTGCTTTCTAGGCACTGTGGTGCTGCCGCGTGATTGGCTAACTAGATATTTACATTAACGAGCATGTGTACAGACACGCCTAATAAAGTGGCCACAGCGTATAAGAAGCTTTAAGAAAAAGGTTCAAACAAAAACAAGAAAAAAACAATTGGACGTTAGTAGGATGTGCTTAGCATGGACCAACAGGCCTACTATAGTGCTCATATATTTTTATCTTCTTCAAGCATAAGCACAGATGAGTACTGCAGTACGCTTGTTGCACCATACTTGACAAGTCTTAAACTCAGCCATGGTGAGAAAGACAATTTGCTGAGAAATATATTACGATGTTTCGTTCATCGCAGGACTATAAATTATACAACCATTCTCACTCAGTATGTATCCAATCTCACTCAGCATGCCAGAAGTCTGCTAGTTGCCGTCAGTCACTCTCTGGCACGCTCTCACAATGACACACGCAAAGTTGATCTGTGTGGAAGCTGTTCTGCTTCTTGTGAACCTCCTCTGAGTGTATGTGCAGCAGCTGCTGCTACGTCACGCTGATCACTCAACACGCTGATCACTCAACACGCTGATCACTCAACACACTGATCACTCAACACACTGATCACTCAACACGCTGATCACTCAACACTCTGATCACTCAACACGCTGATCACTCAACACTCTGATCACTCAACACGCTGATCACTCAACACGCTGATCACTCAACACGCTGATCACTCAACACGCTGATCACTTAACACGCTGATCACTTAACACGCTGATCACTCAACACGCTGATAACTCAACACACTGATCACTCAACATACTGATCACTCAACACACTGGCCTCACACTCAACACAATGATAATTCAACACACTGATCACTTAAAACACTGGCCTCACACTCAACACACTGATCACTTAAAACATTGGCCTAACACTCAACACACTGTTCACTCAACACACTGATCACTCAACACACTGATCACTCAACACACTGATCACTCAACACACTGGCCTCACACTCAACACAATGATCATTCAACACACTGATCACTTAAAACACTGGCCTCACACTCAACACACTGATCACTTAAAACACTGGCCTAACACTCAACACACTGTTCACTCAACACACTGATCACTCAACACACTGGCCTCACACTCAACACAATGATCATTCAACACACTGATCACTTAAAACACTGGCCTCACACTCAACACACTGATCACTTAAAACACTGGCCTAACACTCAACACACTGTTCACTCAACACACTGATCACTCAACACACTGATCACTCAACACACTGATCACTCAACACACTGATCACTCAACACACTGATCACTCAACACACTGATCACTCAACACACTGATCACTCAACACACTGATCACTCAACACACTGATCACACAACACACTGACCTCACACTCAACACAACAGCCACTATCTGACTGGTGTTGGCTACTCTGGCTTCCTTACCACTGGATTACCTCACCTGACACTGAATTAATTTTGAGAGGAAAACACTAAATTAATTTCCTGCAGAGCGTCAATAACTCCTAACGAAGTCATTTTCATCGAGTGGCAGGAAAAACATCAAATTTCCTTGTTTTTATAAAGCGTAATAACGTAAGTCCAAGCCCCCCCCCCGCACACAAAACTTTCTTTACCCCCTCCCTCCAACCTTTCCTAGGCCGACCCCTACCCCGCCTTTCCTCCACTATATATTTATACACGCTCAAAGTCATTCTATTTTGTTCCATCCTCTCTACATGTCCGAACCACCTCAACAACCCCTCCTCAGCCCTCTGGATAATAGATTTGGCACGACATATAATATAATTGTTTAGAAAGCTACAAATTCTTGTTAATGAGGTTAAAGTACTGATAAAACAATAGGTTACATCTGTTTATCATTTCGTGAAATATGTTAAATAAAGAACCGGAGTGATGACGGTCCGCAGGTTGTGCCATGTGAAACTAGCTATCGAGTCTTTATACAAAATACAAATAATCCGCATTTGGAAAACACAAACATTAAGAGAAGTGGGTGAGTGTGCTTTCTAAAGTGTGTTGTGGCACATGTGTGAACCAGTGTGTAGTGTACAACTTCACTCTGGTGGTGCATGCTGGCTGACGCATGAGGTGCAGGAGAAAGCTATTCCCCCTCCAGCACCAAGCATCTCATCAGGGGTATTCAAGCTGGGGTCCTCAGCCTACCTAGCTGGGGTGTTCAAGCTGGTGTCTTCAGCTTATCGAGTCAGGGTGTACAAGGCGTCCCTAGCTTATCTAGGAGAGATGTTCAAGTAGACATCCTCAGCTTATCTAGATTGAGTATCAAAGCTGGCGTCCTCAGCCTATGTGCCTATGATGCCCAGTTCTGCGTCCTCCCCTTATCTCGATGGAGTGTCCAAGCTGGGGTCTTCAGCTTATCTGGATGAGGTGTCCAAGCTGGCGTCCTCAGCTTATTAAATCTCTACCATAAATTCGCTTCAGCCAGCAGACTGTTGAACCGACCAGACTGGGAAACACCCTTGACCTTATATTTACGGGAATAACGGTGAAGAAGACTGCAATCTCAGACCACAGCATAATGGAGGTACTTACCTGTGTGGGAGAGCCATCGTGAGGGCAATTTTAACATATTTAACTTTAACAAATATATCGGGACCAAATATATCGTGAACTTAGTGAAATATACTGGGATAATGACGTGACTACACACGATCTAAACAAGTTCCTCGGGAGAATGAGCTCTTTGATGCTCGAAGTATGCTATAGACACGTACCTCTACGGAAGAGGAGAAGAGGCAAAGTCGAGAGAGGCACTCCCTCTGTAGGCGAAGACGACGAATAACAGATCTCCTCTAAAGCAGCAAAATCTCTGAAGCACAAAGGGACATTTTCGTTAGAGCAATGGCGAATATCGAGCACAAACTGATTGCATCATAGAGTCCAGGAGAGATAGAGGGAGCAAAGAGCCATAAATGAAATCAGAAGAAATCCCAAATATTTCTTCTATGCAAAATCCAGGACAAAAATCACATCCAGTATAGGGCAATAAGGAAATAGACTCAACAGTCTATAGATCGAAAACCCAAACGACTTTTTCATGAATGAGACTCAAAACCCTGACACTGACTACACAATGTAGCCCTCAACCTAGTTGACTTCGAAGTCATCAACATCATGGTTATGCATTCTGCTCCAGGCCTAGACTCTTGAAATTCCATACTTACATTTTTTAAATAAACCACTATCTTGGGCCTTTATATGGAGGAGGAGCCTGGACATAAGTGTCATCCCATAGTCATGGAAAAACCACTGATATTGCTCCACTTCACAAAGGTGGCAATAAAGCAATTGAAAAAAAAACTATAGCCCAATAGCCCTGACTTCACACCATACCAAAATCTTTGAACAGGTCCTAAAAAAGCAAGACTGCCAATCATATGTAATCACAACGGTTGCACAATCCAGGACAGCATGAGTTTAGGGAAGGTCGCTCCTGCCATTCACAACTGCTAGATTATTATGATGCAGTCTTGGATACTCTAGAAGACAAGATAAACGCTGGTGTAATTTTGCAAAAGCGTTTGACAAATGCGACCATGTTGTGATGGGCACAATATGTGTGCAAAAGAAATAAATGGAAAAGTATGCGGATGGAAATTTAACTTGAATAGAACCAGAGAGTAATGGTAAACAGAGTGAAGTCGGAGGTTGCCACAGTGAAAAGCTCTTTTCCTTAAGGCACGGTACTCGCCCCACTTCTGTTCATCCTTATATCCGACACTGACAAAGATCAAAGCACCGTAACATCCTTTGCTGATGACACTAGAATCTCTATGAAAGTAAGAGTCCATCGAATAGACAGCGAATCTTTAGGCGGAAACAAATCAAGCCTCCCAGTGGGCCTCAGACAACATGATATTTAACGAAGACAAGTTTTAATTGCTCTGCTATGGAAGAATGGAAGAAATAATGAATGTAACGGAGTATAGGACACACTCAAATCATTTAATAGAGCGAAAGTTCCATGTGAGAGACTTGGGAGAAATGATATCAGAAGATTTCACATACAAGGATTACAACAATGATGCCACTGCCACCGCAGGGAAAATGAGATTGGATAACTATAACTTTCCAGAGAAGAGATGCTGAACCAATGATGACACTTTTCAAGTCACTTGTTCTCTCCAGGCTAGAAAACTGCTGTATACTGACGGCTCCTTCAAGGCAAGCGAGATTGCTGAGCTGGAAAACGTACAGAGAACTTTCACTGCTTGTATATATTCAAGCATCTGAACAACTGAGAATACTTTAAGTTCCTTCAGCTGCATTCCTTGGAATGTAGGTGAGACAGGTACAAAAGAATATACACCTGGATAATCCTGGAGGAACTGGTCCTAAACATAAACACCTAAATCACTCCATATGACAACAGGAGACTTGGCAGACGGTGCAAAATACCACCACTACAAAAGCAGGGGCGCGACGAGCACACTAAGAGAGAACACGATGAGTGTCAGAAGTCTCAACATGTTCAACGCCCTTCCTCCCTGCAATAGAGAAATTGCGAACTAATCTACTTGGGTTGTCCACGCTGGTGTCCTCAGCTTATCTAGCCTGGGTGTCGACGTTGGTGTCCTCAGCTTATCTAGCCTGGGTGTCCACGCTGGTGTCCTCAGCTTATCTAGCCTGGGTGTCCACGCTGGTGTCCTCAGCTTATCTAGCCTGGGTGTCGACGTTGGTGTCCTCAGCTTATCTAGCCTGGGTGTCCACGCTGGTGTCCTCAGCTTATCTAGCCTGGGTGTCGACGTTGGTGTCCTCAGCTTATCTAGCCTGGGTGTCCACGCTGGTGTCCTCAGCTTATCTAGCCTGGGTGTCCACGCTGGTGTCCTCAGCTTATCTAGCCTGGGTGTCGACGTTGGTGTCCTCAGCTTATCTAGCCTGGGTGTCCACGCTGGTGTCCTCAGCTTATCTAGCCTGGGTGTCGACGTTGGTGTCCTCAGCTTATCTAGCCTGGGTGTCGACGTTGGTGTCCTCAGCTTATCTAGCCTGGGTGTCGACGTTGGTGTCCTCAGCTTATCTAGCCTGGGTGTCCACGCTGGTGTCCTCAGCTTATCTAGCCTGGGTGTCCACGCTGGTGTCCTCAGCTTATCTAGCCTGGGTGTCCACGCTGGTGTCCTCAGCTTATCTAGCCTGGGTGTCCACGGTGGTGTCCTCAGCTTATCTAGCCTGGGTGTCGACGTTGGTGTCCTCAGCTTATCTAGCCTGGGTGTCCACGGTGGTGTCCTCAGCTTATCTAGCCTGGGTGTCCACGGTGGTGTCCTCAGCTTATCTAGCCTGGGTGTCCACGCTGGTGTCCTCAGCTTATCTAGCCTGGGTGTCCCCGTTGGTGTCCTCAGCTTATCTAGCCTGGGTGTCGACGTTGGTGTCCTCAGCTTATCTAGCCTGGGTGTCCACGTTGGTGTCCTCAGCTTATCTAGCCTGGGTGTCCACGCTGGTTTCCTCAGCTTATCTAGCCTGGGTGTCCCCGGTGGTGTCCTCAGCTCATCTAGCCTGGGTGTCCACGCTGGTTTCCTCAGCTTATCTAGCCTGGGTGTCCACGGTGGTGTCCTCAGCTTATCTAGCCTGGGTGTCCCCGTTGGTGTCCTCAGCTTATCTAGCCTGGGTGTCCACGGTGGTGTCCTCAGCTTATCTAGCCTGGGTGTCCACGCTGGTTTCCTCAGCTTATCTAGCCTGGGTGTCCACGGTGGTGTCCTCAGCTTATCTAGCCTGGGTGTCCCCGTTGGTGTCCTCAGCTTATCTAGCCTGGGTGTCCACGGTGGTGTCCTCAGCTTATCTAGCCTGGGTGTCCACGTTGGTGTCCTCAGCTCATCTAGCCTGGGTGTCCACGCTGGTGTCCTCAGTTTATCTAGCCTGGGTGTCCACGCTGGTGTCCTCAGTTTATCTAGCCTGGGTGTCCACGCTGGTGTCCTCAGCTTATCTAGCCTGGGTGTCGACGTTGGTGTCCTCAGCTTATCTAGCCTGGGTGTCGACGTTGGTGTCCTCAGCTTATCTAGCCTGGGTGTCGACGTTGGTGTCCTCAGCTTATCTAGCCTGGGTGTCCACGCTGGTGTCCTCAGCTTATCTAGCCTGGGTGTCCACGCTGGTGTCCTCAGCTTATCTAGCCTGGGTGTCCACGCTGGTGTCCTCAGCTTATCTAGCCTGGGTGTCCACGGTGGTGTCCTCAGCTTATCTAGCCTGGGTGTCGACGTTGGTGTCCTCAGCTTATCTAGCCTGGGTGTCCACGGTGGTGTCCTCAGCTTATCTAGCCTGGGTGTCCACGGTGGTGTCCTCAGCTTATCTAGCCTGGGTGTCCACGCTGGTGTCCTCAGCTTATCTAGCCTGGGTGTCCACGCTGGTGTCCTCAGCTTATCTAGCCTGGGTGTCGACGTTGGTGTCCTCAGCTTATCTAGCCTGGGTGTCCACGTTGGTGTCCTCAGCTTATCTAGCCTGGGTGTCCACGCTGGTGTCCTCAGTTTATCTAGCCTGGGTGTCCACGGTGGTGTCCTCAGCTCATCTAGCCTGGGTGTCCACGCTGGTTTCCTCAGCTTATCTAGCCTGGGTGTCCACGCTGGTTTCCTCAGCTTATCTAGCCTGGGTGTCCACGCTGGTGTCCTCAGCTTATCCAGTCCGGGTGTCCAAGCTGGCGTCCTGTGCCCTCAGTCGACAAAAGATAACCAAAGACAAGTGTTGCATAATAAGTTTTTATTATAGCAATGTTTCGCTCTTTGTAGAGCTCAATCATGTTTCGCCCTTTATAAAGCTTTATAAAATGTTTCGCTCTGTGTAGAGCTTCAAGTCATCACTTGATGAAGCTCTACACAGCGAAATGTTGCGAAAACAGAAGCTTGTTCTACAAGCAGCGTCTTTACTAACAGCCTGACTGTTGAGGCTGTCATCAGACACACCTGGTCTGGCACCGGCCCGCGGAGGCAGTGATCCCTTACACACGGTGTACCTCCGTGCACAGCACACGCTGACGTCGTCCACGGCGTGAATCAACACCAGAGGTGTTTACACTTGGTGTAGGCGCTTACACACGGTGTACTTCCGTGCACAACACACGCTGACTTCGTCCACGGCGTGAATCAACACCAGAGGTGCTTACACACGGTGTACCTCTGTGCACTAACCACGCTGACGTCGTGCACTGCGTGTCGTCATCCCGGGTCCTTGACTCTACTGTGGGAAGGCAAGGAGAGTGACTACACCTAAGTGATGTGTAGTTGCACCTAGGACTGCTCCTCGGGACATCAACCTCAACACTGACACCCTACCAAGCTCAACACGCATTATTATTATTATTATTATTATTATTATTAATGGATTCACGAAGCGGTAAATTATGTGTCAACATCACTGGTGTTTATCAACATAGGAAATACGGTCACTGTTTTTAATCTACAATCAGATGTAAACCAGCGAGCCGCCAGCAGCAACAGCTTGGTTAACCAGAGTTAACAAGGGTTAACCAAGCTGTTGCTGCTGGCGGGCAGGCACCAGACAAGACTGGCTCAGGGAGTAGGAAGACTCTGGAAACCCGTCAAAGTTATATCCAAGTTAAGAAATAAGAAATATTACAGAATGAAGAGTAAAAGTGTTGAGGAAGAAGGTGGTGAGGTTGTTAGTGCGTGTCACTGACACAGGTTGTGTCGGCCAGTGGGACACAGGTTGTTAGAACGTGTCACTGACACAGGTTGTGTCGGCCAGTGGGACACAGGTTGTTAGAACGTGTCACTGACACAGGTTGTGTAGGCCAGTGGAACACAGGTTGTTAGAACGTGTCACTGACACAGGTTGTGTAGGCCAGTGGGACACAGGTTGTTAGAACGTGTCACTGACACAGGTTGTGTAGGCCAGTGGGACACAGGTTGTTAGAACGTGTCACTGACACAGGTTGTGTAGGCCAGTGGAACACAGGTTGTTAGAACGTGTCACTGACACAGGTTGTGTAGGCCAGTGGGACACAGGTTGTTAGAACGTGTCACTGACACAGGTTGTGTCGGCCAGTGGGACACAGGTTGTTAGAACGTGTCACTGACACAGGTTGTGTCGGCCAGTGGGACACAGGTTGTTAGAACGTGTCACTGACACAGGTTGTGTAGGCCAGTGGGACACAGGTTGTTAGAACGTGTCACTGACACAGGTTGTGTAGGCCAGTGGGACACAGTGTCAACGTGTTCATCCACTCACCTGGACAGCTTGATAAAGTGGCTCAGCTGCAGCAGAAGTAAAAGAAAGGACAAATCTCAAACCAGGCAGCGGGAATACCACATACTACATGCTAATGAAGCCAAAAATGAGTCGAGTGCAAACATAATTCTGTTTTCCTTGTACGTCAATATAAAAAAAATAATTGTAATGCTTACTGCGTGTCCAGCTGTCAGTGTGGTGGCCGGGACACTTGCGTCATCCTACTGTATCTTACAGTGCTCTAAGTCAAATATTTTACTACAATTGTTGCGACGTAGTAACCCTGTGGAACCGAGAACGACGGGATTCGATCCTCCATCTGCTATATATGGTAACTATAATAGTAAGAATGCCAGCCCACAAACACTTCTCGTGCTCATACACTTTCCTACTTTCTGGTGATTATAGTTGGCACCATAAATTCTCGTGGCTTAACACCTGCAAAAACCAGCGTGCGTAACTTATTAACTACAGCAGAGTAAGGTTCTCACTCGAGTATATTCAACTTGATCCTTCACATCCAAGATGGGAAAGCTACACCCCAGTGACGACCTACACTCACAGCTCATGCCTTCAATGTTCACCAACAGCACGCTACGCTTTCCTTTCCCTAGCACACACGCACATATAATCACGCACGCACGAACACCAACAAACACTCCATACACAGTGTCTAGAGTAGGTATGACAAAGTCCAAGATATCAATTAGCAAGAGGCGGCGGCATCGGGAGCAGAGACTCGACCCTCACAAACACAACTTGGTGAGTACAACTTGATTAGCACATAAATGTATACAGAGGAGCTCTCACAGAGAACAGTGTGCGAGGAATATGGAAAAATACTCGAGAGCCTAGAAGGAATGTAAACAAAGTAACAAGTGTGAAGACTACTGAAACAATGTAAACAAAGTAACAAGTGTGAAGACTACTGAAACAATGTAAACAAAGTAGCAAGTGTGAAGACTACTGAAACAATGTAAACAAAGTAGCAAGTGTGAAGACTACTGAAACAATGTAAACAAAGTAGCAAGTGTGAAGACTACTGAAACAATGTAAACAAAGTAACAAGTGTGAAGACTACTGAAACAATGTAAACAAAGTAACAAGTGTGAAGACTACTGAAACAATGTAAACAAAGTAGCAAGTGTGAAGACTACTGAAACAATGTAAACAAAGTAGCAAGTGTGAAGACTACTGAAACAATGTAAACAAAGTAGCAAGTGTGAAGACTACTGAAACAATGTAAACAAAGTAGCAAGTGTGAAGACTACTAAAAAAGCTGGACACAACAAAATTAATGGTATTTGACATGGTTAATAATTACAAGAACCGCAATGCACAGCATATTAGGGGCTTTTGGCATGTACATCTCATTCATACCTATGTATCATTGTACCATGTCTAAATAAATATTATTATTATTATTAACCACAACTGTGTGTGGACCCAGAGAAAGGAAATCGATCAGCACAAATTTATATATAAAAAAAGGCTAAAAATGTTCTTAATATTGAAGGAAGGAGACAGGAAGCAGTGAACAGCGTCTCAACAATGTATAATGTTAAAAGTTCTGAAGGAGAATGCGAGGAGCTTAATGCAGCATCTAGGGAGATTTATCACAGGAAGCCAAAATGAATTTAAGGATGTGAACTCATGTCTAGCTATTCTTCTGGAGTTCTAAATCAGTTATAGAGATAAATAAGAATGACAGGTCAGGGCTCCATCGTTCTCGATAGGAAGAATTGTTTTTATACCGTTCCTTAACACAGATTAATCCACGAACAAGAATAAAAACTGTGGGGGCGACAAACAGGAAGCTCGACACTGGGGCTTCTATTGTTCTTGTTATATGCAAATGATCTGTTCGATTTGCTGACGATGTAACATTAAAGAAATGGATACAAACACGGAGGAGAGAAAAACTGTAGAGAGAACCGGAAAGGCTAAAAAAACAAAAAAATGCGGCTGTATATAGTTTCTGTAATTGAACCTATACCCATGCAAGACAATAAGAAACGTAGAGGGAGAACGAAAACATGCCGGAAAGGAGAGGAAATGGAAAGGAGAAATTGTAAACAGCAAAAGAAACGGACCTTAGAGAGTATCACGCCAAACACAGCCAGAAAAGAACAAAAGTATAGAAACCTCGGAGTCAGGTGCGAGACCAGCCAATCTCAGGACACGAACCTAAATTATAATTAGAACACCCTATTGTACATAACGTATATTAGGCCCATGAGAAAGTATGCACCTCCAGAGTGAAGCTCCACCTGATGAAGCAAGTGAAGAGACCAGAGGAATTCCAAATGTTGTTACTAATACTTGTTCCTACAAGAAGTGAAAGTTATGTGAGGGGAGAGAGAAGTAAACCTGACGAACCTATAGGAGAAGAGAGCGAGGGAAAACATGATAACAATGTACATCTTTAAAAGGAACTGACAGGGCAGAAAGACAGACCATTCGAAAGAGAACCATGGACAAGGAATATAGTTGGAAGCTACAGTTACAGATGGATCATAAGGGCGTTGAAAAGAATATCTTTCAATTTCGCGATGGTACCAAAAAAAAAAAAAGAGGAATATTTTATACGAACAATCTATGAATGCAAACTCCATTCACAGCTTCACGAGTAGATATGACAAAGCCCAGAAAGCCTGCTGGCCTTCACACAGCGGTAGTCAAAGATACTAAAACTTAACATTTTAATAGCGAAATAGTGACCAATGGTACACAAAATGCAGGTACACGAACTGCCGTTCATTATATGGAAATAAAAACACGAACCAACTTTAGAGGAAAGAATGATGGAAAAAACTGACAAAATGTAACACCACCGATACTGTCAAACACCACCGATAGTGTCAAACACCACCGATAGTGTCAAACACCACCGATACTGTCAAACACCACCGATAGTGTCAAACACCACCGATAGTGTCAAACACCACCGATAGTGTCAAACACCACCGATAGTGTCAAACACCACCGATAGTGTCAAACACCATCGATAGTGTCAAACACCACCGATAGTGTCAAACACCACCGATAGTGTCAAACACCACCGATAGTGTCAAACACCACCGATAGTGTCAAACACCACCGATAGTGTCAAACACCACCGATAGTGTCAAACACCATCGATAGTGTCAAACACCACCGATAGTGTCAAACACCACCGATAGTGTCAAACACCACCGATAGTGTCAAACACCACCGATAGTGTCAAACACCACCGATAGTGTCAAACACCAACGATAGTGTCAAACACCAACGATAGTGTCAAACACCACCGATAGTGTCAAACACCAACGATAGTGTCAAACACCACCGATAGTGTCAAACACCAACGATAATGTCAAACGTACCCACCACCACAACATAAATTTCCCCCCTACCCCCCATTCACTCAATCAACATTGCTACCACTATCAAAACAAACTAGGAACCTCACCTTACAATAAGTTTTCATAGTTTAGTTAAAAAACGAGAAAACTATCCAGTAAAAGCCTGAAAATACACATCACCCGAATTTTTGATCGAATCCCATAAAACGCAATATACTACGTGACACCGTTTTTCACTAGCCACGTATTGGCCAGCACCTGACTGGACACCAGGCACCACTAACAAGAGAAAATCATGGCACACAAGGACAAGAATTGTAAATTGTGTCAACTCACCTTGAGTTTATTAGTTTATTCTTTAAAGGTACACCAAGATTATGTGACTCAGAAAATCAGTCATGAAGAGAATCTGTTGGAAATATGAAAAAAAATTTTTACGTACCACAAGAGGCGTACAATTTAAATTCAAATTTTTATTTCCACATGATACACAGTTTGTACAAAAATGAATGACATTTAATATTGCAGATAGAAAGCTTTTGGTTATAGAGAGTATTTCAGGAAAGCTTAAAACTATCTTAAAACTGAAAGGACACTAAAAAAATTACATTTTATATATATATATATATATATATATATATATATATATATATATATATATATATATATATATATATATATATATATATATTTCATCTTTTTCTTTTTAGTAAATCTATACAGGAAAAGGGGTTACTAGCCCAGTGTTCCCGGCATTTTAGTTGACTTTTACAACACGCATGGCTTACGGAGGAAAGATTCTTATTCCACTTCCCCATGGATATGAAAGGAAAATAAATAAGAACAAGAACTATTAAGATAAAATCAAAGAAAACTCAGATGAGTGTATATACATAAATGTGTATATGTATGTGTAGTGTGACCTAAATGTAAGTAGAATTAGCAAGACGTACCTAAAATCTTGCATGTTTATGAGACAGAAAAAAGACACCAGCAATCCTACCATCATGTAAAACAAATACAGGTTTTTGTTTTACACTCACTTGCCAGGACGGTAGTACCTCCCTGTGTGGTTGCTGTCTACCAACTAAGTAGGTCTTAGACAGGGATGTGTAATGTCACCATGGTTGTTTAATATATTTATAGATGGGGTTGTAAAAGAAGTAAATGCTAGGGTGTTGGGGAGAGAGGTGGGATTAAATTATGGGGAATTAAATGCAAAATGGGAGTTGACACAGTTAATTTTTGCTGATGATACTGTGCTTATGAGATTTTCTAAAGAAAAGTTGCAAAGGTTAGTGGACGAGTTTGGGAGGGTGTGTAAAGGTAGAAAGTTGAAAGTGAACATAGATAAGAGTAAGGTGATGAGGGTATCAAACGATTTAAATAAAGAAAAATTGGATATCACATTGGAGAGAGGGATTATGGAAGAAGTAAATGTTTTCAGATATTTGGGAGTTGACGTGTCAGCGGATGGGTTTATGAAGGATGAGGTTAACCATAGAACTGATGAAGGAAAAAAGGTGAGTGGTGCGTTGAGGTATCTGTGGAGACAAAAAACGTTATCCATGGAGGCAAAGAAGGGAATGTACGAAAGTATAGTGGTACCAACACTCTTATATGAGTGTGAAGCATGGGTTGCAAATGCTGCAGCGAGGAGGCGGCTGGAGGCAGTGGAGATGTCCTGTCTAAGGGCAATGTGTGGTGTAAATATTATGCAGAAATTAGGAGTGTGGAAATTAGGAGAAGGTGTGGAGTTACTAAAAGTATTTGTTAGAGGGCTGAAGAGGGGTTGTTGAGGTGGTTTGGTCATTTAGAGAGAATGGATCAAAGTAGAATGACTTGGAGAGCGTATAAATCTGTAGGGGAAGGAAGGCGGGGTAGGGGTCGTCCTCGAGAAGGTTGGAGGGAGGGGGTAAAGGAGGTTTTGTGGGCGAGGGGCTTGGACTTCCAGCAAGCATGTGTGAGCTTGTTAGATAGGAGTGAATGGAGACGAATGGTTTTTGGGAACTGACGAGCTGTTGGAGTGTGAGCAGGGTAACATTTTGTGAAGGGATTCAGAGAAACCATTTAATTGATTTAGTTGGACTTGAGTCCTGGAAATGGGAAGTACAATGCCTGCACTTTAAAGGAGGGGTCTGGGATAGTGACAGTTGGGAGGGACTATTCTCAGCTGTCGTATCTGAGCGCCTCTGCAAAGACAGTGATTATGTATGAGTGTGGTGAAAGTGTTGAATGATGATGAAAGTATTTTTTGGGGGGGGATTTTCTTTCTTTTTGGGTCACCCTGCCTCGGTGGGAGACGGCCGACTTGTTGAAATATATATATATATATATATATATATATATATATATATATATATATATATATATATATATATATATATATATACCTTTGATATACCTTTGAAGAGTTTCGAGAGTATCTACTCTCTGAGCCCGGCCATGGGCCAGGCTCGTCTGGTGCTTGCCTGGTCAACCAGGCTGTTGCTTCTGGAGGCCCGCTGCCCCACATATCCATCACAGCCTGGTTGATCTGGCACCTGGTGAAGATATTTGTCCAGTTTCCTCTTGAAGGCTTCTACACTGGTTCCAGCCGTGTTTCGGATATCTTCTGGTAAGATGTTGAATAGTCTGGGACCCCGGATGTTAATACAGTGCTCCCGTATTGTCCCCACCGCACCCCTGCTCCTCACTGGGTTTATTTTACACTTTCTCCCATATCTCTCACTCCAGTATGTTGTTATGGCAGTGTGCAGATTTGGGACCAGGCCCTCAAGTACTTTCCATGTATATATTATCATGTATCTCTCTCTCCTCCGCTCCAATGAGTACATGTTCAAGACTTGAAGGCGTTCCCAATAATTTAGATGTTTCAATGGCTCAATGTGAGCCGTAAACGATCTCTGGATTTGTTCCAGCTCTGCTATTTCTCCTGCCCTGAACGGGGCCGTCAGCACTGAGCAGTATTCTAAGTGAGGGAGCACTAGCGATTTGAATAGTGTCACCATCGGCATTATTTCCCTTGTTTTGAAAGTTCTCAATACCCACCCCGTCATCTTCCTGGCTGTTGTGATCTTTGTCTTGTTATGGTCTTTAAACGACAGATCAGCAGACATAATTATTCCCAAGTCCTTTACGTGTTCCTTTCGTTCTATGTGGTGACCCTCTTGCGTTTTGTATATAGTTTTCCCTTTTTGAGTTCTTCATTTTTCCATACCTAAGCAGCTGAAACTTATCACCATTGAACGTCATGTTGTTCTCCACTGCCCATTGGAAGACCCTGCTTATGTCCTCCTGTAATTTTTCAGTGTCCTCTACCGTAGTGACTTTCATGCTTATTTTAGTGTCATCTGCAAATGATGATACAAAAGTGTGCTGGGTGTTTTTATCTATGTCTGCTATGAGGATGAGAAACAGCAGAGGTGCCAGGACAGTGCCTTGGGGCACTGAGCTTTTGACCTCGCTGATGCTGGATCTTGCCCTGTTCACTACTACTTTTTGTGTTCTTTGTGTTAGGAACTCAAAATCCATCTGCCTACCTTCCCGTAATGCCTATGGCCCTCATTTTGTGCGCTATCACTCCATGATCGCATTTGTCAAACGCCTTTGCAAAATCTGTGTAAATCACATCTGCGTTTTGGTCGTCCTCCAATGCCTCCGTAATTCTGTCATAATGGTTCAGCAGCTGTGACAGGCATGATCGACCCGCTCTAAAGCCATGCTGGTTCGGGTTATGTTGGTTGTGCTGGTCCATGAACTTTGTAATCTGCCGTCTCATCACTCTTTCAAAGATTTTTATGATGTGAGAAGTGAGGGCTACTGGTCTGTAATTTTTAGCTAGTGCTCTACTACCTCCCTTATGCAAAGGGGCTATGTCTGCACTCTTTAAGGCCTATATATATATATATATTAACACATCGGCCGTTTCCCACCAAGGCAGGGTGGCTCGAAAAAGAAAAAGGTTCACCATCATTCACTCCATCACTGTCTTGCCAGAGGCATGCTTACACTACAATTATAAAACTACAACATTAACACCCCTCCTTCAGAGTGCAGGCACTGTACTTCCCAACTCCAGGACTCAAGTCTTACCTGCCGGTTTCCCTGAATCCCTGCATAAATATTACCCTGCTCACACTCTAACAGCACGTCAAGTCGTAAAAACCATTTGTCTCCATTCGCTCCTATCTAACAAGCTCACACATGCTTGCTGGAAGTCCAAGCCCCTCGCACACAAAACCTCCTTTACCCCCTCCCTCTAACCTTTCCTAGGCCGACCTCTAGCCCGCCTTCCCACCACTACAGATTTATACACTCTCGAAGTCATTCTATTTTGTTCTATCCTCTCTACATGTTCGAACCCCCTCAACAACCCCTCCTCAGCTCTCTGGATAATAGTTTTGGTAATCCCACACCTCCTCCTAATTTCCAGACTACGAATTCTCTGCATTATATTCACACCACACATTGCCCTCAGACATGACATCTCCACTGCCTCTACCCTTTTCCTTGTTGCAACATTCACCACCCATGCTTCACACCCATATAAGAGTGTTGGTATAACTATACTCTCATACATTCCCCTCTTTGCTTCCATGGACCAAGTTCTTTGTCTTCACAGACTCACCAGTGCACCACTCACCCTTTTCCCCTCATCAATTCTGTGATTCACCTCATCCTTCATAGACCCATCTGCTGACATGTCTACTCCTAAGTATCTGAATACATTCACCTCCTCCATACTCTCTCCCTCCAATCTGATATCCAATCTTTCGTTACCTAATTATTTTATCCTCATTACCTTACTGTTTCCTATATTCAATTTTAATTTTCTTCTTTTACATACTCTACCAAACTCATCCACCAACCTCTGCAACTTCTCTTCAGAATCTCCCAAAAGCACAGTGTCATCAGCAAAGAGCAACTGTGACAACTTCCACTTTGTGTTCCATGGTGACATCACACATCCCTGTCTAAGGCTTACTTTTACTGGGAAAAAATCTCCCTCTCTCCTACATACTTTAACCTGAGCCTCATTATCCCCGTAAAAACTTTTCACTGCTTTCAATAACCTACCTCCTATTCCATACATTTGCAACATCTGTCACATTGCCCTCCTATCCACCCTGTCATATGCCTTTTCAAAATCCATAAATGTCACAAAAACCTCTTCACCCTTATCTAAATACTGTTCACCTATATGTTTCACTGTCAACACTCGGTCTACACACCCCCTATCCTTCCTAAAACCTCCTTGTTCATCTGCTATCCTACTCTCTGTCTTACTGTTAATTCTTTGAATAATTCTACCAAACACTTTACCTGGTATATTCAACAGATATATATATTAATGTCGTGCAGAATAGGTAAAACTTGCGATTTTGGCTTAAATAGTAATGATCTTCTTGCCGAATAAGGCAAATAATTTCGCAAAAATAATTCTGAACCTAACTAAAAAATATATTTCATTGTGTTTGTTTATTATTAAATTATTGTAAACTTATCCAAACTACCTTAAATGGATTAGGCTAAATTAAATTGCGCTTGTTATAATAAGGTTAGGTAAGTTTTCTAAGGTTCTTTTGGTGCAAAATTATTAATTTTTACATTAACATAAATGATAAAAATATATCTTTAAACGTATAAGAGAACATTTTAGAAAGGACTTAATTTTAAATGAGTTCTTGCTAATTGACCAGTTTTACCTATTCGGCACGACACACACACACACACATATATAAATGATTATATATATATATATATATATATATATATATATATATATATATATATATATATATATATATATATCTATCATTTATATATATACACACACACACAGTCACAATGATTTCTAATAGGTCTTCTTGGAGAACTTACCAGATCAGTACATACAAGACAAAGTGATGCAAAACAGCTATAAAAATAAATATAATCAGAGGAATTCAGACAAGAAACATCAGAATGTTCCACAGAAAACAAAACTATATCTGCCACACAGAAAGACAAAACGGTGAAAAGTGTAAATGTTATGCTGGGAAAATCTACATATATGAAAAACAAATGGAATACCAACACATAAAAAAGTGTTCCATTGCGTTACCAAAAAGACGGTGTCATTTTGAAAAAAAAATGGCAGAAACTTTCACCCGGAGATGTGCAAATCATGGCAACAGACCAAAAAATTTTACGACCGAAGTTCCCCAAAACTCCAGGTGGAAAGGGGACGGTAATACAAAAATCTTGTATCAAGAAAACGAAGACATAGTAAACGAAGATAAATTGGTAGGTAGTGAGAATGAAACGATCTTAATAAGAAACAAGTTGGCATAAAGGACAACTTGGGCTACAGAGATGCATGGAACACAACGAACCAGTTTTTCACACATCAGGTCGTAAGCTCCTCTCTTCTATGTGCGGGTTATTTGTGTATTGTTCCAGTCACGGTATTGTGCCTTTGTTTGTTATTTAGTACTGGAGAGAACAGGGATATACACACCGTGTGACATATTACAAAATGGTTCAGCACCAGAGGGACTAACAAAGCACAATAATCAAACATCTAAATAGTACAGCCTCGTTCCTATTTGCTAACATTCAGGATTTAATAACAAATACAAAATACATATTGTACTATATAGGTGGACGCCTCACAGAAGCAAATGCATTGCTTTGAGAGTTCACAGAAGCACATACAAGGAATGCTTAGATAGTGAGAAATGGAAGTATATAAATGTGAGAGAGAGTAAATAAGTCACAGGGAGGATTAGAATTATGTAAGAGACTCATTTTGTTAAAATAATTAAATGATACAGTTGAATTTCTAAGAATTAAAGTAAAGAAGAATCTGGTAATTATCCTTGTATATAAACTACAGTTAACTACGGTATAGAAAGTCACGGAACTGATGGCTTTATAAGCCTTGAAAATCATACACCACACCATATATGGAGACTTCAATTTTCCAAATGCTAAGCGGAAGATGTCAGACAACAGAATTGTACCAGATGAAGTGGTTTAAAAAGAGACTTGAGTAAACACTTTGATATATTTATTAGGACATTTCGGCCATGGGACCTTGACCACTTCTAACACATGGAATAAAATAACAGTAAATATATATAGGTGAAGCGTGGGGTGTGACACATAGTGACCTGAAAAATTACATATTTGAGATGAGGTCAGGTAGATAAAGAGGTCATGTGATTCCTGTGTTGTTAGGTAGGTGGTGCTTCGCATGGATGATTATCATATATGTCAATATTTTTGAAATTTTGTAGTTTCCTGTATTATGTTCTATGTCCTGTTCTATGGTGTCGCTAAGTCGCTGTTCTATGGTGTCGCTATTCGCTAATAACCATCACAACTGGAGGTAATGTAAACCAGCACATAGTAGTAATTTACATCTCCCTCCAAGCAGGCACGGTCTGTGCATTTGCTCTTGTAGACCCACCTTCCCCATCCCTTTCCGTATTGAGAGTATAGTGTCGGTGAGAGCGATTAGTGAGGCTTCTACACATCGTCAGCGTTTAAGGTCTAGTTCAGTGAGGACGAGTTGTACCTCATTCCAATTCATCAAATGTCCGGTGAAGTTCCTGTGTACTTTAAGTCCTCCACAGGAACTCCGTGGGACATCTGAATTGGAATGAGACACAACTCATTCAAATTCCGACGATGTCTAGAAGCCTCGCTAATCGCCCTCACCGACACTATACTCTCAATACGCAAAGGGATGTGGAAGGTGGGTCTACAAGAGCAAATGCACAGACCGTGCCTGCTTGGAGGGAGATATAAATTGTTAAGTAAAAGGACACAATTGCAACTAATGTGACATTTTATTGTGGCAACGTTTCGCTCTCCAGGAGCTTTCTCAAGCCGTTACAAGCGATATATGGACACAGTTAGTATATATATACTGTCAAGGTGAGGTGAAAAAACTAGTGGTGTTAGAAGTAGTAGTGATATAAGTAGTATTAGTAGTAGTAGTAGTAGTAGAAGTAATACAATAAGGTAGAACAATCAATATGCACATGAGTAAAAGGTGATAAAACAAATACTTGGGTAGTATAACAATAGGTTAGACAAATATTTCTGCTGGAGGTTGAAATATAGAAGGCCAGTAGGAGTGTTCCACATCTACGGTGTGCTAAATTAGCAGGAGAGACTATGTGATGGTAGGGTTTACTGTTTTCAGGAGGATTCTTGCTAAGACTTCAGAGATGGTGAAGCTGCCTTTGTTTTGTTTAATTGTGTTAGAAACAGAGATAAGTGCTGATTCAAGGCATTTTCTAACACAATTAAACAAAACAAAGGCAGCTTCACCATCTCTGAAGTCTTAGCAAGAATCCTCTTGAAAACAGTAAACCCTACCATCATATAGTCTCTCCTGCTAATTTAGCACACCGTAGATGTGGAACACTCCTACTGGCCTTCTATATTTCAACCTCCAGCAGAAATATTTGTCTAACCTATTGTTATACTACCCAAGTATTTGTTTTATCACCTTTTACTCATGTGCATATTGATTGTTCTACCTTATTGTATTACTTCTACTACTACTACTACTACTAATACTACTTATATCACTACTACTTCTAACACCACTAGTTTTTCACCTCACCTTGACAGTATATATATACTAACTGTGTCCATATATCGCTTGTAACGGCTTGAGAAAGCTCCTGGAGAGCGAAACGTTGCCACAATAAAATGTCACATTAGTTGCAATTGTGTCCTTTTACTTAACATATTGTCGGTAATTCTACCAATATTATGAGATATAAATTGCTTCTATGTGCTGGTTTACACTACCTTCGGCTGCGATGGCTATATGGGCCAGTGGGCCACCAACAGCCTGGTCGACCAGGCAATCACAAGGAACGTATCAACATTTATAATATAACATTCTCCCTGATGTTATTCTGTCAGCCTACCAATATGCGTGAAGTGGGGGCACTACTTCCTGCGCCCCACCCTCCTTGCCAGCCTCCCCATGTGGGTGATTCTGGGGCACTACTTCCTAACCCCCACCCCTTCTTGCCAGGTTCCACATGTGCGTGATGCTGGGGGGCACTACTTCCTCCCCCCTCCAGGTTCCACATGTGCGAGATGCTGGGGGGGGCACTACTTCCTACCCCCCCTCCAGGTTCCACATGTGCGTAAGGCGGGGGCACTACTTCCTATTTCCCCCTCCCTGTCACTTATCCCTTCCCCTTGTACCTTCCCACCTGCTCTTCCAACCTTCCTCTCCCCCCCCCTCCTTCCCCATGTCTTCCCTCCACTTCCTCTCCTCCTCCTCCTCATCTTATCGAGCACTGCACCTTCATTAAGGAGTCATAACAAAGTCTTCGCATCATGGTGTGCAAGTCACCTCCGGACACCGTGAATTGTTGCCTTCCGTGTGCTCTTATCTTCTACTTTACTTATCACATTTAAGATCTTGTTTATCACACATCACCATGGCAAAGATTCTACGAATTTAAGATTCACTTAACTTGCTATTTATTTTTCTCGGTATGGTCGTTTTTTGGGTGTCCGTGTGCGCCTTTGCGCACACGGACACCCAAATAGGTAAAATTTGCGATTTTGGCTTAAATAGCAATGATTTTCTTGCTGAATAAGGCAAACGAAAATTTGTGTTTGCAATATTTTCGCAACAATCATTCTGAACCAAAAATCATTCTGTTTGTTTATTAAATTATTTTAACCCTATCTATAATATATTTAGTATGAATGGGCTAAATTAAATTGTCCTTGTTATAATAAGGTTAGATAAGTTTTTCTAAGGTTCTTTTGATACAAAATTATTTTTTTTTCATTAACCTAACTGAAAAATATATCTTTAAACATTTATATATATATATATATATATATATATATATATATATATATATATATGTGATAGTCACGGCATTGTGCCGGGTGAGAGCCCCGGCATAAAGCCGTGACGAAAATCAAAGGCTTACCATACAGGGTCTTTTTCGTCAGTGCATTATGCCGGGTAGCAGCCGTTAGCATGACGTTACAGCCTGTTGCCACACTCCACAGTGACTCCTCAGTACTCACGTGGCCGCTGTGGTGAGAGGAAGTGTTGCACTTTTGACTCTCATCTGCCCCATCTTTTGTCCGGTGTTCCCTTTGGTTTTGGGGCTATACATGTTTGATTATGGGTAAAAGGAAGTCTTTAACACCTGAAACTATATATCAAATCATAGGGCTTCACAAAGCTGGGCACCAGACGAAAGAAATAGCGGAGAATGGGAGAATGTCGGTGTGTGTGAGCGTTCAGTGAGGAACTGGGTGCAGCGTTTCATCTGCACTCAAGGCTGGTGGTGGTGTCGAGTTACCGTCTGCCAAACCTCAGCCTGGCCCCTCCAAGAAGACATTTGTTCATACCTTAACTGTATTAAAGAAGCAGTTAGAGAGTACACTTATGATAACTGCTAGAGCATTGAAAGAAAAGAACCCACATCTTCTCTCAGAGGTGTATGTAAGAACTGTTAACAGACGTGTCAGAACTGAGCTACAGTAGTCACCGCCAGGTTAAGAAACCAATAATCTCGAAGCCACAGAAGAAACATAGGCTTTCAGGTAAGTGGCTTACAGCTTTTCATCTCATCCCCTGCATGCATCGACACTACTAGAGATTTTAACAATGCTAGGAATTCGCAAGAACAAGCGAAATATTCACAAACACTGATCTCTGGGCGAAGGAGACTCGAACCTACGAACCTTGCAACAAGGTACACAGTGCTTTACCGACCGTACCACACTGGTCCAATACCTTGGCGCCCAGCTCACGCTAGACGTTGATCCAAGGCAGCCAGCTTTCAGGCAGGTGGCTTACAGCTTTTTATCTCATCCCTGCATGCCCTGAAAGCTGGCTGCCTTGGATCAATGTCTAGCGTGAGCTGGGCGCCAAGGTATTGGACCAGTGTGGTACGGTCGGTAAAGCACTGCGTACCTTGTTGCAAGGTTCGTAGGTTCGAGTCTCCTTCGGCCACAGATCAGTGTTTGTATATATAAAATATATATATATATATATATATATATATATATATATATATATATATATATATATCAACAGTATACGTAACATGGTTGCTCACTTTATAAAATCCTTTGGTTCTTTTTCTTAAGTAATTTGGTCAACATAAGCTTATAGCAAGAGTACTAGTATATAAACAGTCTAGACAAGCCATGCGGGTTTATCGCTTCATGAAACAGAATGTGAACACAGAGTGGAATACTTACAGTTTGAGGCGGCCTTGAGTACAGCCTTGTAAGCCGCGGTCACCAACACCCCTAGACTGCACGGCTGGCATCTGCAATCAGTGCCGTCAGGGCTAGTCTGGTGCCACTTGCCAGGTGCTAAGGCTGGCAGGGGTGGCCTTGGTTGTGCCAACACAGGTGCCGTCGTCGACATTCGAGGCAGGACACATCCGTTGGCACCACTGAAGCCTTTCTCTGTGTACTCCAGTATACCGTATGTTTTCCTGTACTTAGCTGGGTGGTGCTGGAAGGTGAGGTGCTGGTGCTGGTGCTGGTGATACACGTGATGGTCACCACAGAACGAGAAGTGCTGTCGTAGTTTCTGGGGTCGGCGGCCAGCCACCTGTGACCCGTTCCCTGCCCCGGAGATACACCCGTCCCCCGGAGCTACACTGTAACTCCGTCCCAGCCGCCTCCCACCGTGGGTTATACTTGCTCCTCTACCCACTACACCATGGGCTGCTGTTAGTATGGGCGGATTTAATGAATATACCTTATAAGATCCATGACTGAGGGCTGACACACAGGAAGACGAGCGTGAGATAGCGGTGCCCCGGCGGCCGCCATGTTGGGTGAGGTTAAAGAAGGCCTCTGAACCAGAGGCTGCACAACTGTCGTTATTAACATGCACGGTGACTAGAGGTGGCTCTGGTGCCACCTTGCCACCCTCAACATTAGTAGTGACTTGACCCATTGGGTCCAGCGTGCCCCAGGCCGTAGCCACCGCTGGCCTCCTACGGCGCGAGGCACCATTCACGCTGCGACAGGTGACAGTGGCGCTGCGGGGGACATTGAAGGAAGGTCGCGGTAATAATCGCAGGTCTCGAGGGAGGCGCCAGGTGGTGGCGGCTTTGTCTTGGGACGACACGAGGGTGATGGGAGCCATGGCGTGACCGCCCACCCATCCTGGACTCTCACTAACGTGGTCCGCCATGCTAGTGAGTGGAGGTGCAGGTGTGGTGGTTACTAGCACCTGAATACACACCTGCCCTCAGACACTCATCCTCCTTCACAACACTAGCACACTTCCTGAAATCTTTACTACACTTCACTTCACGTACCGAGGTTTGTAAATAAGGCACACAGACTGAAGAGGAATAAATATATTAGTTATATCACAAGACGCTCCGCCGCCACACATTACCAGAGTGTACAGTTTTAACAAATGAACGGCGTTTTCGTGGGCAAGGCCATGATAACACAACACTATAGGTCACTGTTGCTTCTCACACTGATAGTCACTGTTGCTTCTCGCACTGTTGGTCCTCACACTGTTGCTTCTCGCACTGTTGGTCCTCACACTGTTGCTTCTCGCACTGTTGGTCCTCACACTGCTGGTCATCACGCAACACAAACTCCACACGTACTCCCGCGTCCTTCACCCATACAAAATGCAGTCCTTCAACACCCATTATACGAGTGCTTCATCATACTTCACCCATACAATGTTCGTCTAACACACACTACCATACCTCATCTACACAATGTACACTTCTACAACACGTTAGACAAGTCACAGAACAGCCGTTCACATGAATTTACTCATAATTTGACAATATTTACAAACTTTCATGGCTGCATAACAACTGCACAAACATACACCTCAGTAACACTGTGGAAGAGTAAACATTGAGTGTTGCATCATTTACACAAGAATGGCAAAGTACCTGTTTACAATGACATACTATCTACGATTAAAAACACACTAACCACAAGTGACACACTAGCCACAAGTAACACTAGCCACGAGACACACACTAGCCTCAACAAGACACACACTAGCCATAAGTAAAACCAGCCACGAGACACACTAGCCACAAGTGACACTTGCGTCAACAAGACACACACTAGCCACAACCAGTGACACACTAGCCACAACAAGGGACACACTAACCACAACAAGTGACACACTAACCACAACAAGTGACACACTAGCCACAACCAGTGACACACTAGCCACAACCAGTGACACACTAGCCACAAGAGACACACCAGCCACAAGGGACACACTAGCCACAAGAGACACACCAACCACAAGGGACACACTAGGCACAACAAGTGACACACTAGCCACAACCAGTGACACACTAGCCACAAGAGACACACCAACCACAAGGGACACACTAGCCACAAGAGACACACCAACCACAAGGGACACACTAGGCACAACAAGTGACACACTAGCTACCGTAAGTGACACACTAGCCACAACAAGAGACACACTAGCCACAAGTGACACACTAGGCACAACAAGTGACACACTAGCTACCACAAGTGACACACTAGCCACAACCAGTGACACACTAGCCACAACAAGGGACACACTAGCCACAACAAGGGACACAATAGCCACAACGAGTGACACAATAACCACAAGTGACACACTAGCCACAAGTGACACACTAGCCACAACCAGTGACACACTAGCCACCATAAGTGACACACTAGCCACAAGAGACACACTAGCCACAAGTGACACACTAGCCACAACAAGTGACACACTAGCCACCACAAGTGACACACTAGCCACCACAAGTGACACACTAGCCACAACAAGGGACACACTAGCCACAATTGACACACTAGCTACAAGACACACTTTAGCCACAACAAGAGACACACTTGCCACAACAAGGCACACATTAGCCACAACAAGACACACACTAGCCACAACAAGACACACACTAGCCACAACAAGACACACACTAGCCACAACAAGTGACACAATAGCCACAGCAAGTGACACAGTAGCCACAACAAATGACAAAAACCACAAGAAACCCACTAGTCACAATTGACACACTAGCTACAAGTGATACATTAGCCACAACAAGTACACACTAGCCACAAGTGACACACTAGCCACAAGTTACACACTAGCCACAAGTTACACACTAGCCACAAGTGACACACTAGCCACAAGTTACACACTAGCCACAAGTGACACACTAGCCACAATACGTGACAACAGCCACAACACGGATCCACAGTGGTGGTTACACGGTTTGGAAGGTGTCGTGGCCCAGCGTGGGGATCGAACCCACGACACTGAGATGCTGGGTCTCATGCTCTACCCTCTGAGCTAGCCGGGCTGATGCGGAAATGAAGGTGCAAAGAACACAAGGAGGCACTATAAAACTACTGAAAGTAACAACACTACACAAGGGGGCACTATATGACTATTGATATTATCAGCACATTACAAGGAGGTACTACATGACTAGTGATAGTATCAATACAACACAAGGAGGTATTACATGACTAGTGATGGTAACGACACAACACAAGGAGGTATTACATGACTACTGATAGTATCAACACAACACAAGGAGCCAATAATACAAGACTAGTGATACTACCAACACAACACAAGGAGGCAACACTACAAGATTACTTATATTACCATAACACTAGGAGACACTACATGACTATCACACTATCGGAGAGAGAAAAAAAAACAATTTGTTTTTACGTAGCGTTTTTAGATAGAGAGAGAGAGAGAGATAAACATAATAAAATTATCTGCAGTTGGGGACCCGAGTTCCTGAGTGTAAGGTTTACACGCTGTGTACCTGGGATAGTCAGTGTGAGATACATACTGTATCTTACACTCATGTACACCTCTACAAGGTGACAATTCTTGAGATCTGGCAAATAATTTACTTTTGGACTGAAGGCTCTGAGGAATTCTCAAACTGCTTTTTTTTTTAGTATTAAGTACTGATTTCTTTAACAGTAACAAAGTTCACAATTTTAGCACTACTAACAAGTGATTCATAAGGACACACACCACACACACACACACACACACACACACACACACACACACACACACACACACACACACACTAGTGACTAGCGAAGAGGCTGGGCCAGGAACTAAGACTCAACCCCTGCAACCACAAACAGGTGAGTCCACCATAGTGTAACACAATATTTCAATAGTGTTAAGATATGAGTTAGGGGGATGCGCAGTATGTAGGCTGTAAGAGAGACAGCATCACCAGCATCTTCCCGACAACTATCCTAACACACTATAAGGCGGTGCACATGCTTAATAATACGCAGGTAAGTATCACTGTTCATTAATGTTTGATACCTGAACACTGTAACTACACATCTTCCACTCAACTGGAGAAGATTTTATCTGTTAGAAGACAATGTTTACTAAATGTAGTCTTCATAAACAATTTTTGAGAGGTTATTTCACTAAGTAACTCACACTAACACCAGCGAAGAACTAGACGAGAGAACGCATGTAAAAAAATCACATGTGCGTCAATGTGGAGTACTATCAAGCCTTGTACACATGATGTACAGAATGGCACACATGCATAGAGAGGCGCGCGTGGCTGGTGCTGTCACCTCCACCACACACTGTCCACCACTGGCAACACAGGTACACAGCCGGGCTCACGGCTTCGCTGCTGCTCCTTCACCTACTCCAGCCACAGCCATACGTAAAGTTTAGTTCACAATGATCTAGTTAAGCAACGTTCTCTTCTCGAGGAATCACTTTACTATATACACCATCAAGAACGTAAATATTTGAATACGTTGACAGGAACTTGCTATTAAGCACATAAATCTTATATTCAGAGTAAACTGAATGAGCGATAGTCAGAGAAACAAAGTGAAATTAAGAAAAACACTAAGCGGAAACTGGTTGAGGGATGAGGCAATCATAACAACCGCCCCCGCCTCCGCCCATTCCACCACTCCCACCCTCAACTCCGCCCTAAAATTCCGCCCCCATTGCCCCTTTCATTCTAGTGTCCCCGCCGCATCTTTCAGGCCACCGTCCCCGCCGCATCTTTCAGGCCACCGTCCCCGCCATCTTCGCACCGTCCCGCGCTTTCAGGCCACCGTCCCCGCCGCATCTTTCAGGCCACCGTCCCCGCCGCATCTTTCAGGCCACCGTCCCCGCCGCATCTTTCAGGCCACCGTCCCCGCCGCATCTTTCAGGCCACCGTCCCCGCCGCATCTTTCAGGCCACCGTCCCCGCCGCATCTTTAGCCACGTCCGCCGCATCTTGCCACCGTCCCCGCCGCATCTTTCAGGCCACCGTCCCCGCCGCATCTTTCAGGCCACCGTCTCCGCCGCATCTTTCAGGCCACCGTCCCCGCCGCATCTTTCAGGCCACCGTCCCCGCCGCATCTTTCAGGCCACCGTCCCCGCCGCATCTTTCAGGCCACCGTCCCCGCCGCATCTTTCAGGCCACCGTCTCCGCCGCATCTTTCAGGCCACCGTCCCCGCCGCATTTTCAGGCCACCGTGCGCTTCCCATCCGCCGCATTTTCAGCCACCTCTCCGCCATCTTCAGGACGTCCCCCCTCACAACCAGACCATACCCTTCCCTCCCTATATTACACCTCCCCGCTGCTATAGTTCTTCCCCATCACACTACCTGCTCCATCATTTATATTTCCCTCCACACACTACCCTGCTCCATCATACTTCCCTCCACACACTGCTCCATCACACTATCCTGCTCCATCATTTGCACTGAGTTATTTAACAGCGCAAATGCAGTATAAGTCTTGGCAGTAAAGACTGGAAACTAGAATCTAATTATTGTACTTGTATATAAACCACCAGATGCAACTTCTCAGCAGTTTCAAGACTAGCTAATGAAAACTGAACACCGTCTTGAGAGAACCTATCAAAACTATCCCCATATATCCTACTTGATTTCAAATTAAGACACCTAAAACTGAACGATATAGCAAAGACTATATATAATAGTAGAGAATCCCAGGTGCCAGTGTGGATGAAGTCTCACTCACCAGTACTACTAAAACTCTGTGAGAAACAACTTATGTCAGCAAAACCGAATAGACTAGGAATTATTCTGGACCTTATATTTACAAATAATGAAAATCTGGTATGGTAAATAATATTGTTGAAGACTGTAAAGTCAGTCACCTAATAAAAGTTCAGACCTCCATACTAATTGGGCCTAATCATCAAAACACAATCATGAGGATATGTTTAACAAATTTATCTTAAACAATAAACCATCAACTGAAACCTAATTTATCGCGATCTTGCTGAAATATGTTGGGCAGACGATGTGATAAATGAGGACCTCAACAAGTTGTTCGAGGGGAGAAGCTTAGTGGCACTAGAAGTATGCTCAAGACATACTATTACGAATGAAGAGAAGAAGGTGCAGGTTGGAAAGGGAGAGGCGCGCCCTCTATAGACGAAGACGACGAATGTCAGAGCTCCTAACAGGCAATAGAATATCTGAAGAATTAAAAGTACGACTGACTAGAGAAATGAAAAATATTAAGCTCAAATTGAATGCATCATACCGAGTCCATGAGAGACAAAGGGAGAAAACACCCATTAATGAAACTGAGAAAAATCCAAAATACTTCTCATGTGCAAAATCTAAGACTAAAAGAAATCTGGTATAGGACCTTCGATTAAAGACGACGGAACACACATGACAACAGAGAAATGAGCGAGACACTCAAATCCTAATACAATTCAGTGTTCAGTGAGCCATTAACCAGAAAAAAGACTGACGACCCAAATGAGTTCTTTATAAATGAGACGCAAAACACAACAGACATCTCCATGATCTCTAATGCATTCCTAACCCAACTTTGAGGAAGCCATTGATTTTATGTCCATGAACCCCGCCTCATGCCTTCACTTGTGCAACTCTATATTCATCAAAACTAGCAAACAAACACACGCCCACACAAACATAATCCACATAACCGCCCCCGCCTCCGCCCATTCCACCGCTCCCACCCTCAACTCCGCCCTAAAATTCTTACATTCAACAAATGTAACTTACATTTAACAAATGTATGCATATTAAGAGTGAGACTCTGACACACTGGTAGAGCTTCACAGAGTAGTCAACCCACCACAAGAGGTGATCCTGGGGGCGTCCTTCAGGGTGCTCATACAGGGGTCCTATATCAGGGACAACCCACCAGACAGGACCTAATTACCAACTAGTGAATCATGATGGTAACACTGGTGACTCCCGTCTGGGAGGTCAGGAGGTCAGTCCTGACTGAGAGGTCACGGAGGTCAATCCTAGCTAAAAGGTGGGGGTCAATCTTGGCTAGGTCAGGGAGTCAATCCTGGCTGGAAGGTCAGGGAGTCAATCTTGGCGGGAAGGGATGGGAGGTCAGGGAGTCAATCATGGATGGAAGGTCGGGGTCAATACTGCCTGGGACGTCAGGGATCAATCCTTCCTGGGATTTAGGGGGTCAATCCTGACTGGGAGGTCAGAGGGGTCAATCCTGATTGGGAGGTCAGGGGGTCAATCCTGACTGAGAGGTCACGGGGGTCAATCCTAGCTAAAAGGTGGGGGTCAATCCTGGCTAGGTCAGGGAGTCAATCCTGGCTGGAAGGTCAGGGAGTCAATCTTGGCGGGAAGGGATGGGAGGTCAGGGAGTCAATCATGGATGGAAGGTCGGGGTCAATACTGCCTGGGACGTCAGGGATCAATCCTTGCTGGGATTTAGGGGGTCAATCCTGACTGGGAGGTCAGAGGGTCAATCCTGATTGGGAGGTCAGGGGTCAATTCTGGCTGGGAGGTCAGGGGGGTCATTCCTGGCTGGGAGGTCGGGGGTCAATCCTGACTGGGAGGTCGGGGGATCAATCCTGACTGGGAGGTCAGGGGGATCAATCCTGACTGGGAGGTCAGGGGGTCAATCCTGACTGGGAAGTCAGGGGGTAAATCCTGACTGGGAGGTCAGGGGGTCAATCCTGACCGGGAGGTCAGGGGGTCAATCCTGACTGAGAGGTCACGGGGGTCAATCCTAGCTAAAAGGTGGGGGTCAATCCTGGCTAGGTCAGGGAGTCAATCCTGGCTGGAAGGTCAGGGAGTCAATCTTGGCGGGAAGGGATGGGAGGTCAGGAAGTCAATCATGGATTGAAGGTCGGGGTCAATACTGCCTGGGACGTCAGGGATCAATCCTTGCTGGGATTTAGGGGGTCAATCCTGACTGGGAGGTCAGAGGGGTCAATCCTGATTGGGAGGTCAGGGGGTCAATTCTGGCTGGGTCAGGGGGGGTCATTCCTGGCTGGGAGATCGGGGGAGTCAATCCTGACTGGGAGGTCAATCCTGACTGGGAGGTCAGGGGGTCAATCCTGACTGGGAAGTCAGGGGGTCAATCCAGACTGGGAGGTCAGGGGGTTAATCCTAACTGGGATGTCAGGGGGTCAATCCTGACCGGGAGGTCAGGGGGTCAATCCTGACCGGGAGGTCAGGGGGTCAATCCTGACTGGGAGGTCAGGGGGTCAATCTGCTAGAGGTGGGGTCAATCCTGGCTGGGAGGTCAGGGAGTCAATCCAGGCTGGAAGGTCAGGGAGTCAATCTTAGCGGGAAGGGATGGGTGGTCAGGGAGTCAATCATGGATGGAAGGTCGGGGTCAATACTGCCTAGGACGTCAGGGATAAATCCTTGCTGGGATTTAGGGGGTCAATCCTGACTGGGAGGTCAGAGGGGTCAATCCTGATTGGGAGGTCAGGGGGTCAATTCTGGCTGGGTCAGGGGGTCAATCCTGATTGGGAGGTGAGGGGCTCAATTCTGGCTGGGAGGTCAGGGGTCATTCCTGGCTGGGAGGTCGGGGGGGGTCAATCCTGACTGGGTCAGGGGGATCAATCCTGACTGGGAGGTCAGGGGGTCAATCCTGACTGGGAGGTCAGGGGGTCAATCCTGACTGGGAAGTCAGGGGGTCAATCCAGACTGGGAGGTCAGGGGGTTAATCCTGACTGGGAGGTCAGGGGGTCAATCCTGACTGGGTCAGGGAGTCAATCCTGGCTGGGATGTCAGGGAGTCAATAATGACTGGGAGGTCAGGGAGTCAATCCTGGCTGGGAGGTCAGGGAGTCAATCCTGACTGGGAGGTCGGGAAGGGGTTAATCCTGACTGGGAGGTTGGGAAGGGGTCAATCTTGACTGGGAGGTCGGGATGGGGTCAATTCTGACTGGAAGGTCAGGGAGTCAATCCTGACTGGGAGGACTGAGGGTCAATCCTGGCTGGGAGGTCAGAGAGTCAATCCTGACTAGATCAGGGGATCAATCCAGAATGGGAGGTCAGGAGGGGGTGATCAATCTTGACTAGGAGGTCATGGGGTGAACCCTGGCTGGGAGGCCAGAGGGTGAATATTAGCTGGGAGGCCAGAGGGTGAATATTAGCTGGGAGGCCAGGGGGTGAACCATGGCTAGAAGATCAGGGGGTCAGTCCTGGCTTGGAGGTCTGGGGGTCAATCCTGGCTTGGAGGTCAGGGGTGCCGGATCAGCCGGGCTGTGGTTCGCACGTTGGACTACGTGCGGCCAGCAGTAACAGCCTCGTTGATCAGGCCCTCATCCACAGGGAGGCCTGGTCGTGGACCGGGCCGCTGGAGCGTTGGTCCCCGGAATACCCTCCATGTAGGGGAAGATTAAATTTTGGCAGGGAGGTCAGGGAAGTCAATCTTGGCTGGGAGATCAGGAGGGGTCAATCCTGGCTTGGAGGTCATGGGAGGTGAACCCTGGTTTTGAGGTTAAGGGGGAGAACCCTGGCTGGAACGTAAGGGGGGGTCAACCCTGGCTGGGATCCCAGGTCAGGGGTCACTCCCAGGAAGACGGAACCACTCTCTATCGTTTCACATAATTACACTAATGTTAGAGGTGGTGGCGGAGGCCTTCTTTAGGATCCACAAGAGTCCTTCATTACTGCTACATCCTCAGTACTAGCATCTTCATTTTAAATATAACTAAAGGATATTTCGAGAGTTCTCTTATATTAATAAAGGATAATAAATGGTGGCATAAACTCAGTGGTAGCGCCTCTGGCTCATAACTGAAGGACCAGTGTTTAATTCCGGGCGAGTTGAGAGGCACTGCTACGTCCTCATCAGTGTTCACTTGGGTATCTTTATTGTGGAAACGTTTCGCCAGACAGTGGCTTCCTCAGTCCAGTAGTGAGGAAGCCACAGACTGGCGAAACGTTTTCGCAACAAAGATTCCCAAGTGTTACTCAAGTGTCTCAATCACTAACTTGTCAGTTCTCTGAATCATTTATCTACACTCTGTGTTCACCCAGCACTTAATGAGTACCAGGGTGTTAGTCAACTGTACCTTACATGGAGCTCAGCTCAGCTCTGAAATAAGCTGACGTACAAAAACACCTCTTACCTTGTAAATTCAACGGCACCAAAAAATGCTATTTCATTAGGATGCTATTTCAATTATGTTATTTAAATAAGATATGAAATCACTCTTACTGCACAATTTTGGGAATAAAGTATTACAGACATCATTAATTAAAATGTGTCCATAAATTAGCCACAACATGAGTGGAACATGACAACGCTCCACACATCGTCAAACACAATAATTAACAGTAGTACTTTAGTTGTCTTCACTCAACTGAACCATTCAACATTTAACTTTTTACTTCCTACGTCAGAAAATATTATCAGCAGCACCACCACCGTCCAGCAGCACCACCACCGTCCAGCAGCACCATGGTAGTAGTGCAACCCCTTGGTCACGGTAACCAGCAGTGGTGGCACCCTCACCACTAGCAGTGATGGTGCCACCCTTACCACTAGCAGTGATGGTGCCACCCTCACCACTTGCAGAGATGGTGCCACCCTCACCACTAGCAGTAACGGTGCCATCCTCACTAGTAGTAATGGTGCCACCCTCACCACTAGCAGTTACAGTGCCACCCTCACAACTAGTAGTAATGGTGGCACCCTCACCACTAGCAGTTACAGTGCCAACCTCACCACTAGCAGTTACAGTTTCACCCTCACCACTAGCAGTTACAGTGCCAACCTCACAACTAGTAGTAATGGTGGCACCCTCACCACTAGCAGTTACAGTGCCACCCTCACCACTAGCAGTTACAGTTTCACCCTCACCACTAGCAGTTACAGTGCCACCCTCACCACTAGCAGTTACAGTTTCACCCTCACCACTAGCAGTTACAGTGCCACCCTCACCACTAGCAGTTACAGTTCCACCCTCACCACTAGCAGTTACAGTGCCACCCTCACAACTTGTAGTAATGGTGCCACCCTCACCGCTAGCAGTTACAGTGCCACCCTCACAACTAGCAGTAATGGTGCCACCCTCACCGTTAACAGTAATGGTGTCACCCTCACCACTAGCAGTAACAGTGCCACCCTCACCACTAGCAGTAACGGTGCCATCCTCACTAGTAGTAATAGTGGCACCCTCACCACTAGCAGTTACAGTGCCACCCTCACAACTAGCAATAACCGTGCCACCCTCATAACTAGCAGTAACGGTGCCATCCTCACTTAACACCAGTAGAAACCAACAAGAAATAAATTACTCACCAATATGGCTGCCTTCATTTCTAGTGGTCGACAAGTGTGGACGCACTCACCTGCAATGAAGAGATACATATTACCTGATAATATATACATGTAAAAAAATGCACAGGGCCTGCATATCTGTGACATTTGAGCAGCCATAACACAACTTACTGGGAGTGAGTAATAGTAAGTACAGATTAACTGAACCCAATTAAAAGCAAAGACGCCAGAATATTAGCAAACACTGTGTCAACACCCGTGGTCCGTAACTCTTCACTCATCTATCAGCAGATATAAAAATTATTACCCAAGCAGAGGTAGAAACGTCCAAGATAAACACTTGACAAGATCAAACGAAGTTCAGAGTGTTTGTGATGGCAGACATGTAGGTCTGCGGTGATGGCACACATGAAGGTCTGCGGTGATGGCAGACATGTAGGTCTGCGGTGATGGCAGACATGTAAGTCTGCGGGTGATGCCAGTACGAAAGCAAAAGACTTGGCAGACGGTGCAACGTACCCCCAGTGAAAAGTAGGGGCGTCACTGGTACACTAAGAGAAAACACAATAAGTGTCCGGGACACAAGACTGTTCAACACCCTCCCACCAGCCATTAGGGGCATTACCAGTAGACCTCTGGTTGCCTTCAAGAGGGAGCTGGACAGATACCTAAAGTCAGTGCAAGATCAACCGGGCTGTGGTTTGTACGTTGAACTACGTGCAGCCAGCAGTAACAGCCTCGTTGATCAGGCCCTGATCCACCGGGAGGCCTGGTCAAAGACCGGGCCGCGGGGACGTCGATCCCCGGAATGCCCTCCAGGTAGACTCCAGGTAGACATGTAGGTCTGCGGTAATGACAGACATGTAGGTCTGCGGTGATGGCAGACATGTAGGTCTGCGGGTGATGGCATGCATGTAGGTCTGCTGGTGATGGCAGACATGTAGGTCTGCGGTGATGGCATATATGTAGGTCTGCGGGTGATGGCAGACATGTAAGTCTGCGGGTGATGGCAGACATGTAGGTCTGCGGGTGATGGCAGACATGTAGGCCTGCGTTGATGGCAGACATGTAGGTCTGCGGTGAGGGCAGACATGTAGGTCTGCGGTGATGGCAGACATGTAGGTCTGCGGTGATGGCAGACATGTAGGTCTACGGTGATGGCAGACATGTAAGTCTGCGGGTGATGGCAGACATGTAGGTCTGCGGGTGATGGCAGACATGTAGATCTGCGGTGATGACAGACATGTAGGTCAACGGGTGATGGCAGACATGTAGGTCTTCGGGTGATGGCAGACATGTAGGTCTGCGGTGATGGCAGACATGTAGGTCTGCGGTGATGGCAGACATGTAGGTCTGCGGGTGATGACAGACACGTAAGTTTGCGGGTGATGGCAGACATGCAGGTCTGCGGTGATGGCAGACATGTAGGTCTGCGGTGATGGCAGACATGTAGGTCTGCGGTGATGGCAGACATGTATGTCTGCGGTGATGGCAGACATGTAGGTCTGCGGTGATGGCAGACATGTAGGTCTGTGGGTGATGGCAGACATGTAAGTCTACGGGTGATGGCAGACATGTAGGTCTGCGGGTGATGGCAGACATGTAGGTCTGCGGTGATGGCAGACATGTAGGTCTACGGGTGATGGCAGACATGTATGTCTGCGGGTGATGGCATACATGTAGGTCTGCGGTGATGGCAGGCATGTAGGTCTGCGGTGATGGCAGACATGTAGGTCTGTAGTGATGGCAGACATGTAGGTCTGTGGTGATGGCAGACATGTAGGTCTGCGGTGATGGCAGACATGTAGGTCTGCAGTGATGGCAGACATGTAGGTCTGCGGTGATGGCAGACATGTAGGTCTTCGGTGATGGCAGACATGTAGGTCTGCGGGGATGGCAGGCATGTAGGTCTGCGGTGATGGCAGACATGTAGATCTGCGGGTGATGGCAGACATGTAGATCTGCGGGTGATGGCAGACATGTAGGTCTGCGGGTGATGGCAGACATGTAGGTATGCGGGTGATGGCAGACATGTAGGTTTGTTGGTGATGGCAGACATGTAGGTTTGCGGGTGATGGCAGACATGTAGGTCTGCGTGTGATGGCAGACATGTAGGTCTGTGGTGATGGCAGACATGTAGGTATGCGGGCGATGGCAGACATGTAGGTTTGTGGGTGATGGCAGACATGTAGGTTTGCGGGTGATGGCAAACATGTAGGTCTGCGGGTGATGGCAGACATGTAGGTCTGCGGATGATGGCAGGCATGTAGGTTTGCGGGTGATGGCAGCAACCTGGTTTATCATGGAAGAGAGCAGTGTGGCCACAGGCTGGGTTGCCCGGGTATACTATGCAGTAATTCTAAATTTGTCACACCAACGTGTCATCAGTTTTGTGTCTTATAGTTTGTAATATTCAACAATTTGAAATGTAACTTATGGCCACGAGGGTAAAAGTAATTTCCTTACAATGAATATTGAACTTATAAGTTTGCTATAGGTTAGTTTAGTTAAGTTTAGGTTAGGTTGAAGGGGGTACATGACCAATATTACCTAAAATAACTAAACCTACCTACGAAAACAGCTATACATTGTACTTATTTGTATACAAGTCCCCAGTCTATAAGGAAATTACTCTTATTTATGTGACTATACGTTGGTCATTAAATAAGTGTGTTACATATGAATCTAAGGAGAGGTGATGACAGGTACGTCACAGGTATATTACGAACATGAGAGGCTGATGACAGGTACGTCACAGGTATATTACGAAAATGAGAGGGTGATGACAGGTACGTCACAGGTATATTACGAACATGAGAGGGTGATGACAGGTACGTCACAGGTATATTACGAAAATGAGAGGTTGATGACAGGTACGTCACAGGTATATTACGAACATGAGAGGCTGATGACAGGTAAAGTAATTTTACAAAAATTTAACTTTGGTAAGGTAGTAAAGTAGGTTATTAACGAAATGACAATATGACCAATTAACTAGATTACGAAAACAGCTATACATGTACTACTTGTTATACAACCCCAGTTATACAGGAAATTACTCTTATGTATTGACTAAAATTAAGTGATGACAGGTAGTCACAGGTATATTACGAACATGAGAGGTTGATGACAGGTACGTCACAGGTATATTACGAACATGAGAAGTTGATGACAGGTACGTCACAGGTATATTACGAAAATGAGAGGGTGATGACAGGTACGTCACAGGTATATTACGAAAATGAGAGTGATGACAGGTACGTCACGGTATATTACGAAGAAGTTGATGCAGGTAGTCACAGGTATATTACGAAATGAGAAGTGAACAGGTACGTCACAGGTATATTACGAACATGATGAGAAGGGAGACAGGTTTTTGGATGCACAGGTACGTCACAGGTATATTACGAACATGAGAAGTTGAGACAGGTACGTCACAGGTATATTACAACATGGGAAATTGATCACAGTACGTCACAGGTATATTACGAACATGAGAAGTTGATCACAGTACGTCACAGGTATATTACGAACATGAGAAGTTGAGCACAGGTACGTCACAGGTATATTACGAACATGAGAAGTTGATCACAAGTACGTCACAGGTATATTACGAACATGAGAAGTTGATCACAAGTACGTCACAGGTATATTACGAACATGAGAAGTTGATCACAAGTACGTCACAGGTATATTACGAACATGAGAAGTTGATCACAGGTACGTCACAGGTATATTACGAACATGAGAAGTTGATCACAGGTACGTCACAGGTATATTACGAACATGAGAAGTTGATGACAGGTACGTCACAGGTATATTACGAACATGAGAAGTTGATCACAAGTACGTCACAGGTATATGGATTCCTTCATCCAGAGTAGACAACAATGATCCCGATTAATTAATGTGGCGTTCAAAGACGTCTTCAAGGTGAACCTCTCGTTACTTTATGACGTCACGTGTGCTCCAGAGAGCCACGACCAGTCTACACTATTATTACACTAGTAACAATACCAAGAGCAACACTATTGAAATACCTGCCACAAATTAATTTTCTGATACACAAAGTGTGATTAGCTATACAAATTATTAAAATATGGAAAAATATAATTGTAATATTTTACAAACTGTCATGAATGGAGATGCAAAGTGGGTTATCACTTTGATCTCAAGGTGGTTTAAAAGTGGAGTGAATTTGACGAAGAAATGGCGAGGGCAAATACAGTACACAGCTTCATAAGTAGGCATGATAAGGCGCAAGTATCCAGAAATCAGTAGTATCAATTTGAGAAAATAGTCCAGGATGGACGAAGTGGCAGGATTCCTCTTCAATTCACATGCAAACTCGTATGATTCATCCAGTGACGGCACCAGCAAACTCTGGGAATGCGCGCGCGCGCATACGCACACGCACAGGAAGGAAACAACGTGTGTTTGTCCGAGAAGAGGTGTCAGAGTGGGTGCATATGTCGAGTGGGGTTCCACAAAGGTCAGTCCTAGGTCCGGTGCTGTTTCTTGTATATGTGAATGATATGACGAAGGGAAAGATTCAGAGGTGTCCCTGTTTGAGGACGATGTGAAACTAATGAGGAGAATACAAGCGGAAGAGGATAAGGTTAGGTTACAAGGGGATCTGGACAGGCTGCAAGCCTGGTCTGACAAATGGCTCCTGAAGTTTAACCCCAGCAAGTGCAAAGTTATGAAGATTGGGGAAGGACAAAGGAGATCGCAGACGGAGTACAGCCTAAGAGGTCAAAGGATGCAAAACTCACTCAAGCAAAAAGGATCTTGAAGTAAGCATCATACCGAGCATATCGCCTGAGGCGCACATTATCCAAATAACTGCTGCAGCATATGGGTGCCTGACAAACCTAAGAAAAGCATTTCGTCATCTAAGTACAGAGTCATTCACGACACTGTACACCGCGTACATCAGGCCCATACTGGAGTATGCAGCACCAGTATGAAACCCACACCTGGTCAAACACGTCAAAAAAATTAGAGAAAGTGCAAAGATTTGCAACACGACTAGTCCCGGAACTGAGGGGTTTGTCCTACGAGGAAAAGTTAAGGGAACTCAATCTGACAATACTGGAAGACATCAGGGATAAGGGGGCCATGATAACAACATATAAAATACTGAGAGGAATTGACAGAGTGGATAGGGACAGAATGTTTCAGAGATGTGACACAGCAACAAGGGGTCACAACTAGTAGTTGAAAACTTAGATAAGCCACAGGGATGTTATGAAGTATGTCTTCAGTCATAGAGTTGTCAGGAAGTTGAATAATCTGGAGAGTGATGTGATGGACGCAGGATAAATACATAGCATTAGGAAGATGTATGATAAAGCTCATGGAGCAGGGAAAGAGTGGGCCTAGTAGTGACCAGTCAAGAGCTATGAATCGACCCCTGCAACCACAATTAGGTGAGTACAATTAGGCGAGTGCGCGCCACACACACACACATACATACACACACACACACACACATACACACACAAGGCTTTCGATACAGTAAGACACAAGAAACTAGCTGAAAAGCTAGAGGAGCAGGCAAGAAGAGCAGGGAAAGTACTGTAATGGATCAGTGAATACCTGACAGGAAAGAAACATGTGCTGGTACGTGACGAGGTGTCAGAATAGGTGCATGTGTCGAGTGGGGTTCCACAAGGGTCAGTCCTGGGTCCGGTGCTGTTTCTAGTATATGTGGATGACATGACAGAAGGGATATATTCAGAGGTGTCCCTGTTTGCAGACAATGTGAAGCTAATGAGAAGAATACAAGTGAACGAGGATCAGGTAAGCCTGCAAGCCTAGTACGACAAATGGTTCTTGGAGTTTAACCCCAACAAGTGCAAAGTCATGAAGTTTTGGGAAAGACAAAGAAGAAGACCGCAGGAGTACAGCTTAAGAAGTCAAAGGCTCCAAAATCACTGAAGGAAAAGGATCTTGGGATGAGCATAATACCGAGCACATCTTCTGAGGCGCACATCAACCAAATAACTGCTGCAGCATATGGGCGTCTGACAAACTTAAAATAACGTATCGAAATCTAAGTAAGAAGTCATTCAAGACACTGTACACTGTGTACAGTACGCAGCACCAGCAGGGAACCCCACCTGGTAAAACACGTCAAGAAATTAGAGAAAGTGCAAAGGTTTGCAACAAGCCTAGTCCCGGAGCTAAGGGGTATGCCCTACGAGGAGAGGGATAAGAGAAATCACTCTGACGACACTGGAAGACAAGAGAAATAGAGGGGACATGATAACGACATATAAATACTGAGCAGAACTGACAAGGTGGATAGGGACAGATTGTTACAGAGACGGTACACAACAATAAGGGGTCACAACCGGAAGCTGAAAACTCAGATGAGTCACAGGGATGTTTAGAATAATTTCTTCCGTCAGAGTTGTCAGGAAGTGGAACAATCTGGAGAGTGATGTAGTGGAGGTAAGATCCATGCATAGTTTTAAGAAGAGGTTCGCTAAAGCTCATGGAGCAGGGGGAGAGTGGACCTAGTAGCAACCAGCGAAGAGGCGGGACCAGGAGCTATGACTCAACCCCTGCAACCACAACTAGGTGAGTACACACACACACAGAGCCACGAACCTTTTCCAGTCCTACAATCACTTTGCATCGTGCACGACAAAGGCTGAACTTGTTTCAAGTGATAATCACGACCCGTGAAACTTAACCTGAGGTGACAATCTAAACTGAGTGGATACCTAACTGTGAACAAGAAGACTGGCCTCAAGCAGTTATTACAGGTACTCCACACTCGTGTTATTTGTTAGTAGTGTTTAAGTCATTACATGTCACGTGTGCAGCTCTTCCTTGACTGAGAGAGAAGGATCTCAATACTCACGTGTATTAACGAAAATATAACCACTTGCATACATACAAAACGGGCAGCAACAGCCTTGTTAATCAGCTTGGTTGTGATGGCTATCACCCTCCCTCCCTCCTTCTCTTTCCCCCTCAAGTTAACAGTGAAAAATATTTAGGATAACAAGACTGAAGATAATGCGGGGGATGCCACAATAAATACTGGAGTCAGACTTTCAAAGGAACTGAGGCAGAATAACAGCTCTTGGTTAACAAAATACAAAAATAGGAGCTGCCATCCATAACATGTAGAGGCCTTCCAGCACTACTGGATAAATACATCCATCCTTTGAACTCAACTAACCACTTCTCAACACTTAAGTGACAACCTCATGAATATACAGATGCATTATCCACACACATACACACACACACACACACACACACACACACACACACACACACACACACACACACACAGTGGTCCAGAAATTGGCTCCTGGAGTTCAACCCCACCAAGTGCAAAGTCATGAATATTGGGGAAAAGCAAAGAAGACCGCAGACGGAGTACAGTCTAGGGGGCCAGAGACTACAAACCTCACACAAGGAAAAAGATATTGGGGTGAGTATAACACCAGGCACATCTGCTGAGGCGCACATCAACCAAATAACTGCTGCAGCATACGGGCGCCTAGCAAACCTAAGAACAGCATTTCGACATCTTAATAAGGAATCGTTCAGAACCCTGTATACTGTGTACGTTAGGCCCATACTGGAGTATGCAGCACCAGTTTGGAACCCACACCTAGCCAAGCACATAAAGAAACTAGAGAAAGTGCAAAGGTTTGCAACAAGACTAGTCCCGGAGCTAAGGGGTATGTCCTACGAGGAGAGGTTAAGGGAAATCGACCTGACGACACTGGAGGACTGGAGAGATAGGGGGGACATGATAACGACATATAAAATACCGAGAGGAATTGACAAGGTGGACATAGACAAAATGTTCCAGAGATGGGACACAGCAACAAGGGGACACAGTTGGAAGTTGAAGACTCAGATGAATCATAGGGATGTTAGGAAGTATTTCTTCAGTCACAGAGTGGCCAGGAAGTGGAATAGCTTGGGAAGTGATGTAGTGGAGGCAGGATCCATTCATAGCTTCAAGAAGAGGTATGATAAGGCTCATGGCGAAGGAAGAGTGACTCAGTAGGGGCCAGTGAAGAGGCGGGGCCAGGAGCTATGACTCGACCCCTGCAACCACAACTAGGCGAGTACACACACACACACACATAGTCTAGAGAAAGATATAGTGGAGGCAGGAACCATACATAGTTTTAAGACGAGGTATGATAGAGCTCATGGAGCAGGGAGAGCAGAGACCCAGTAGCGGACAGCGAAGAGGCGGGGCCAGGAGCTGAGTCTCGACCCCTGCAACCACAATTAGGTGAGTACAATTAGGTGAGTACACACATACATACAACAGGCCTAGTGTCTAATCGACATGTGCCTAGGACAAAATGGTAACTAAAACACACACACACACATAGCTTTAAGACGTAGCCTCACCCAATATAGCCTCGCCCAATGTAGCCTCACCCAATATAGCCTCACCCAATATAGCCTCACCCAGTGTAGCCTCACCCAATATAGCCTCGCCCAATGTAGCCTCACCCAATATAGCCTCGCCCAATGTAGCCTCACCCAATGTAGCCTCACCCAATGTAGCCTCACCCAATGTAGCTTCACCCAATGTAGCCTCACCCAATGTAGCCTCACCCAGTGTAGCCTCACCCAATATAGCCTCACCCAGTGTAGCCTCACCCAATATAGCCTCACCCAGTGTAGCCTCACCCAATATAGCCTCACCTAGTGTAACCTCACCCAATGTAGCCTCACCCAGTGTAGCCTCACCCAGTGTAGCCTCACCCATTGTAGCCTCACCCAGTGTAGCCTCACCCAATGTAGCCTCACCCAATACAGCCTCACCAAATGTAGCCTCACCCAGTGTAACCTCACCCAGTGTAGCCTCACCAAGCGTAGCCTCACCCAGTGTAGCCTCACACAATGTAGCCTCACACAATACAGCCTCACCAAATGTAGCCTCACCCAGTGTAACCTCACCCAGTGTAACCTCACCCAGTGTAGCCTCACCCAGTGTAGCCTCACCCAATGTAGCCTCACCCAGTGTAGCCTCACCCAGTGTAGCCTCACCCAATACAGCCTCACCCAGTGTAACCTCACCCAGTGTAACCTCACCCAGTGTAGCCTCACCCAGTGTAGCCTCACACAATGTAGCCTCACCCAGTGTAGCCTCACCCATTGCAGCCTCACCCAGTGTAGCCTCACCCAATGTAGCCTCACCTCATGGAGTAGGGAGAGAGAGGACCTAGTAGTCAGTGAAGAGGTGGGGCCAGGAGCTAAGTATCGACCCCTGCAACCACAATTAGGTGAGTACAATTAGGTGAGTACATACACACACCGGGGACACCGCGTGCGCGAGTCACAACTTTTAGTGCTCCGTGAATATGTGTTTTTAGGGCTACCCAAGGGTACTGCAGGGGTCATTAAGCGTGTCAGGGGTAGTGAACAATCCTTGAAGCGATTTACAAGTTGCCCTGAGCCACATAAGTGTGGGGAGAGCCACAATTTTATAAGTGAACCATAAAGTGATATTTTGTGGTGCAACTCAGAGAGGGCAGGCCTAGTGTGCTCCAGGAGACGGTGCCACATGTCACCCAAGAAAGATAATAAAGTGAAATAAATGTGTGACCAGTGAAAGAAATACAGTGAATAGATTATATTTTATATCGACAAGAAACGGAAGTGGATATACACCAGGACATCACATCGAGTTGGACAATCTACAGGCTGCAACAGGTTGCATCGCAAGTATTCACTTATGAGTTGTTTTCGAGGAGTCGGGTGTGAGTTCCATTTTACCACCAAGCTGTTTGTGAATGGTCCAGCTGTCCTAGTACGATAAAGAATGGGATATCAAGTACTCAATAACGAATAGCAATTAGTAATTTATAGTAGAACAGGGCGAGCAGACAGGTGTCTATTAGACTAGGAAAAAGTAAAAGCATAGAGGACATAAACTAGGTTGGTGTGGGTCAGGTCAGGTAGAGGAGCACTGTAGACTACATGTCATGTGTCACACGCAATCTCCACATACACACTCATACACCATAACACAATCCCACCTTCTACTTTTCACACACTTAATAAACCCACACTCATATAGTTCCACACACACACACACATTCACACTTACACATTCCCACATATACAGACCCACACACACTCTCTCCTCCCTGCACCCTCCCCCACCTCTCTCCCAATCCCTTCCCTGATCCCCTCTCTCTCTCCCCTCCTTCTCCCCTCCTCTCCCTCTCCCCCTTTGCTTCTCCCTCCTCTCTCTCCCCATATTCCCCCTCCCCACCTCTGATTCTGCCACTGTCTCCAGCTTCCTCCTCTCCCTCCCCCGCCCCCCCACACACACACTGAGACCGACACATCACAAAACCACACAGAAATACGTAAGTTTTTCATTCTGTGGCAACCAAAAAAATGGGTTGCCAGAGAGGACAGAAAACCAGCGGACTGGGGGATGAGTCTGCGAAGGAAGATTGGGTAGCAGAGCTCATGAAAAGGGAACATGAGTGGGAAAGGAAGCTAGAAAACCTTAGCATGAAAATGGAGGAGAGGATAGCTGCAGAGAGCAGGAAGTGGGAGATGCAAGTCACAGCAGAAGAGGCTAAGATACAGAGATTAGAAGAGGAACTGAAAAATCTGAAACAGCCTAAAGAACTTAAGAGCAATGTTTACATGACATCAGAAACTGCTGCCTCAGTCACAAACAAGGGAACTGTAGGGAACGAAGGAGGGAAACTGTAGGCAGAGGCCCTATCAGACCATCGTGGAGCCCGAGAAAAAAAAGAAAATCACATAAGGAACAATTGAGGGGACTGTAGAAAATGAAAGAGCTAAGCTATACGTAGAGGCCCTAACAGACCACAGCAGTGCCCAGGGAAAGCTGAGAAGGGGAAAATGACAGACCACTGGGACCAAGGACAACAGATAGTGAAGAGATTGAGGAAAGGAAAGCTGCAATGGAGGCAACTAAATCGAATCAGGGGATACATAGGGATATGCAGTGGGAGAATGAAAGGGAGAGATGTCTTTGTTTATGGGCTCCAGGAAGTTGAAGGGAAAACTCACGAAGCAAGAAGACATGGGGAGAAAAAAGCGATTGAAAGCATCATGAAAGCAATAGATGACATAACCCAGCTGGCAAATTTTCTGAGAACAGGGGGGTTTGCAAGACGAAGAATCCAGCCAAAATGATTTTCAAGGCAGAATCGGCTCGAAACAGGATCCTGCTGGAGAAAGCAAGACTAAGAGACATGCCAGCGTACCAGAAGGTGTATCTTGACTGCGACAGAACACGAGAAGGCAGAAATTGAAAGAGGGGGACAAAAACGAAAGGAGGAAAAGAGGTGAAGATGGAGATGAACAGAACCCAGACTCAGGAGGAAGATCAAATACAACCTCCCTCATAAATACCTACTGAAGACCCCCAACCAGGACAACCCCAATGCAACCAAACATTCTAACCCAAAACACACATGCAATACCCAATGCCCCCACCCACCTCATTACAAACTCCACCTTCACAGCAACCACCCATAGTTCCTCATCAGGTCTCCCACTTCCCCAACCCCAACGTACCCCTAGTCCACAGTTTTAGAAAAGAAGTTGAAGGTTTGGTATACAAATGCAGATGGAAAAACAAATAAGTGTGAAGATTGGCATGAAAAAATCAAGGAGACATCCCCAGACATAACAGCACTCACAGAAATGAAATTCACCAGGATGATAACAGATGCAATCTTTCCACCCGGATATCATATCCTCAGGAAAGATAGATGGAGCAGAGGGGAAGGAGGAGTTGCACTGCTCATTAAAAACCAGTGGGGTTTTGAGGCAATGGATGGAATGGGCAAAAGGGACTACATAGGAACAATCTAGTCTGAGGGTCATAAGGTGATGATTACAGTAATGTACAACCTGCCACAGAACTGCAGTAGGCCAACAGAAGAATTCGACTAGAGCAATAGAGCAATGGTAGACACACTAGCCGAGGTGGCCAGAAGAGCTCACATGGGGAGAGCAAAGTAAATAGTTATGGGTGATTTCAATCACAAGGAGATTGACTGGGAAAACCTGGAGCCCCATGGGGGTCCCAAAACATGGAGAACCAAGATGATGGATGTGGTACTGGAAAACCTCATGCATCAACATGTTAGAGACACTACCAGTTTGGATATCGAGAATATCACGTACGAAAGGCCCTTGGAGCTAGTGATCATGTGGTTCTGTACTTTGATTACATAGTTGAGCTACAAGTGGAGAGAGTAGCAGGAATAGGACGGGAAAAACAAAATACAAAAGGGGGGACTACACAGGCATGAGAAACTTCCTGCAAGATGTTAGTGGGAGAGAGAATTGGCAGGAAAACCGGTAACAGAAATGATGGACTATGTGACAACAAAATGCAAGGAGGCAGAGGAGAGGTTTGTTCCCAAGGGAAACAGAAATAATAGGAAGACCAGAACGAGTCCTTGGTTCACCCAAAAATGTAGGGAGGCAAAAACTAAGTGCGCTAGAGAATGGAAAAAGTACAGAAGACAAAATAGGGAGACTCAGCGACAATACAAAAATGACAACATCGAAAGTTAAGTCTGACCCGAAGCTGTTGTATAGCCACATCAGGAGGAAAACAACAGTCAAGGACCAGGTAATCAGGCTGAGGAAGGTGGGGAGTTCACAAGAAACGACCAAGAGGTATGTGAGGAGCTCAACATGAGATTTAAAGAAGTATTTACAGTGGAGGCAGGAAGGACTCGAGGAATTCAGAATAGGGAGGTATACCAACAAGTGCTGAATGAAATACACACAACCGAGGAGGAGGTGAAGAAGCTATGTGAACTTGATACCTCAAAGGCGGTGGGACCAGACATCTCTCCGTGGGTCCTTAGAGAGGGAGCAGAGAAGATGGCAAATGTAGTCCCAATTTTTAAGAAAGGAGACAGACACGAGGCATTAAACTACAGACCTGTGTCACTGACTATAGTATGCAAAGTCATGGAGATCATCAGGAGGAGAGTGGTGGAGCACCTAGAAAGACACAAGCTTATAAACGACAATCAGCACGGTTTCTGGGAAGGAAAATCCTGTGTCACAAACCTACTGAAGTTTTATGACAAGGTAACAGAAGTAAGACACGAGAGAGAGGGGTGGATAGACTGCATTTTCTTGGACTGCAAGAAGGCCTTCGACACAGTTCCTCACAAGAGGTTAATGCAAAAGCTAGAGGATCAGGCACTACTGCAATGCATCAGAGAATATCTGACAGGGAGGCAACAACAAGTCATGGTATGTGACGAGGTGTTAGAGTGGGCGCCTGTGCTGTTTTTGGTATATGTAAATGACATAACGGAAGGGATAGACTTAGAAGTGTCCTTGTTTGCAGATGGTGTGAAGTTAATGAGGAGAATTAAATCGGTCGAGGATCAGGCAGGACTACAAAGAGACCTGGACAGGCTACAAGCCTGGTCCAGCAACTGGCTCCTTGAATTTAACCCTGCCAAATGCAAAGTCATGAAGATCGGGGAAGGGCAATGAAGACCGCGGACAGAGTATAGTCTAGGTGCCCAAAGACTGCAAACCTCACTCAAGGAAAAATATCTTGGGGGTGAGTATAATACCGACCACATCTCCTGAGGCGCACATCAATCAGATAACTGCTGCAGCATACGGGCGTCTGGCAAACCTAAGAATAGCGTTCCGATACCTCAGTAAGGAATCGTTCAAGACTCTGTACACCATATACGTCAGGCCCATATTGGAGTATGCAGCACCAGTTTGGAATCCACACCTGGTCAAGCACGTCAAGAAATTAGAGAAAGTGCAAACGAGACTAGTCCTAGAGCTAAGGGGATTGTCCTACGAAGAAAGGGTAAGGATAATCGGGTAAGGAAGACTCCTATGAGTCAAAGGGATGTTAGGAAGTATTTCTTCAGTCATAGAGTTGTCAGGAAGTGGAATAGCCTAGAAAGTGACGTAGTGGAGGCAGGAACCATACATAGTTTTAAGACGAGGTTTGATAAAGCTCATGGAGTAGGGAGAGAGAGGACCCAGTAGCAATCAGTGAAAAGGCGGGGCCAGGAGCTATGACTCGACCCCTGTAACCACAAATAGGCGAGTACACATTGTCACAGGGCAAGTACCTGAGGTGTGGAAGACAGCAAATGTAGTCTCAATTTTTATGAAAGGGGAGATACACAGGCAGCATTAAACTACAGAGCAGTGTCACTGACATGTAGAGTATTATGCAAATATCGCAAACCAAGCGATAAAGGATGCAAAACAACCAAGGGGGGAGTAGAATGATAGCTCTAGGCCTTTCGTGTTGCAATCAACACATCATCAGGAGTGTGCAAAATTGAAGAAAAGAGGAGGATGTCCAAGCAAGTACGTTCCCAAAGGACGTTTTCACTGGAGTCCTGATGATGTGTTGATTGCAACACGAAAGACCTAGAGCTATCATTCTACTCCCCCCGTGGTTGTTTTGAATGTAGAGTATATAAAGCCATGGAGAAAATTATCAGAAAAGTGGTGGAGCACCTAGAAAGGAACGAGCTTATACACGATAACCAACACGGTTTCAGGGAGGGAAATCCTGTGTCACACACCTACTGGAGTTTTACGACAGGGTAAAAGAAGACTGCATTTTCTTGGACTGTAAGAAGGCTTTCGACAGTTCCGCACAAGAGATTAGTGCAAGAGCTAGAGGAGCAGGCAAGAATAACAGGAAAGGTACTGCAATGGATCAGGGAATACTGACAGGCAGGAGACGAGTGATGGTAAGTGACGAGGTGTCAGAGTGGGCGCCTGTGACGAGAGGGGGTCCTAGGGCCGGTGATGTTTCCAATATATGTGAATGACATGATAGAAGGAATACATTGAGAGGTGTTCCTGTTTGCAGACGACGTGAAGCTAATATGGAAAATTGAAGCGGACGAGGATCAGGTAGAATACGGGGATCTAGTCAGGCTGCAAACCTGGTGCGACAAAAGACTCCTGGAATTTATACCTACCAAGTGCATAGTTGTGAAGATTGGGGAAGGTCAAAGAAGACCGCAGACGGAGTACATGCTACGGGGTCAAAGGCTGCAAACCTCACTCAAAAAAAAAAGGTTCTTTGGGTGAGTATCATACTGAGTACATCTCCAGAGGCGCACATCAACCAAATAACTGCTGCAGCATATGGGCGTCTGGCAAACCTAAGAATAGCATTTCGACACCTAAGAAAGAAGTCATTCAGGACATTACACACCGCGTACGTCAGGCCCATATTAAAGTATGCAGCACCAGTAGAGAACCCGCACTTGGTCAAGCAAGTCAAAAAACTAGGGAAAATGCTGAGGTTTGCAACAAGATTAGTCCCGGAACTAAGGGCAATGTCCTATGAGGAGAGGCTAAGGGAAATCAACTTGACAATACTAGAGGACAGTAGGGATAGGGAGGACATGATAGCAACATAAAATACTGAGAGGAATTGGTAAGGTGGATAGGGAAAAAAATGTTTCAGAGATGGGACACAGCAACAAGCGGTCACAAATGGAAGTTGGAAAACCAGATGAGTCACAGGAATGTTACAAAGTATTTCTTCAGCCAAAGAGTTCTCAGGAAGTGGAACAATCTGGAGTGATGTAGTGGAGGCAGGATCCATACATAGTTTTAAGAAGAGGTACTATAAAGCTCTTGGAGCAGAGAGAGTAGATCTAGTAGCGATCAGCGAAGAAGCGGGGCTAGGAGCTGTGAATCGACCCCTGCAACCAAAGACAGGTGAGTACACAAACACACACACACACACACACACACACACACAGGTATGATAAAGCTCATGGCGCAGGGAGAGTGACCCAGTAGCGGCCAGTGAATAGGCGGGTCCAGGAGCTATGAATCGACCCCTGCAGCCACAACTAGGTGAGTACACACCAGGTTAACAGCTGGTAAGGCTCGAATGAATTAATGGTAAGTAGTTAATATTACAGGCACTCGTGTAGTAACTAGCAAGCAATAGTGTCTATGAACAGTTTCACAATCAGGCGAGAAGGCAATGAAAGGCAGGAAAGTACATTGAAGATGAACATTTATAGTTATTTTTGCATGTGTAAGATCCTAGCAGGCTGGGCTGATCACCAGTGAAGGTCGTGTTGACATAATTATAAATATTTTCTTGAGACAAGTATAAAAAATTAGTGAATTTTGTGAAGAGTAAACAGAGAGAAGACCAGGAATGCAGTGTATAAAGATGTCAAATGCCAAATAATAAAGAGTCAATAAAGAAAAGAAACGCTGATTGGAGAGGCATCAAGAGGAGAGTGTTTTCATCTCTAGGAACCAAGATCGTCAGATGGAATACCAATACCAAGACGAGGTTCGTCACGGCTTCGGCAGGAGGAAGAACTCGCTTACATTGTAGCAGCAGGATAGTCAGTGATAGGCTCTTTTCTGTATTTACATGGGAACACTTGCTGTACTACGCAGGTATACAAACAGGAATGACACCTCATAATGTGTTTAGTCATAGTCAGCTGGAAAAGTTGACAGACTTAATTTGAACAATTAGGGACAAATGCACTTACACACACGCCGCCAACAACAACAACCACACACAGCCAACAACACACACACGTGCGCATACACACAAACCTACATACACGCAAACACGTCTCAAGCATACAGAATGAGGTACACACCAGTTGAATATCTGCCACAGCAAACATGCGTCTGGTAAATCGAAGATTAGCTTCCAGGAAGTTAAACAAGGAGACATTCACGATACTATACGACATATGTCAGAGTATGCAGCACCACCGTGAAACCCGCACGTAAACAAGCATATCAAGAAACAGAAAAAAGTGCAAAGGTTTGCAACGACACTGGTACAAGAGCTAAGAGGAATGAACTTTGAGAAGAGGTTAAGGGAACTAAACCTGACGACACTAGACGACACAAGAAGTGTCATCTAGTGTCCGGGGTGGTACCTGAATGAGAAAGTAACGAGTAGGATTCCGTATGAATCAGTATTATAATTGTTACTGTTTGTAATAAATGTGAACGACTTACTCGAGGCGATCGCGTCCTATTTGTGCAACTAATGAGAAGAATAAAAACTGGAGCAGACACTGATAAACTTCAGGACCTCAACAAACTACAAATAGTCAGACAAGAGTGTTCTCGACCTCTTGCAATTAGCAAGTTCCTGCTAATTGCAGGAGGTGAAGGTAGATCAGAGAGTATAGCAGAAATGGAGAGAAGTTAAAAGTATCAGAGCGAAAAGGATCTGGGAGGTAAATGTAATACCAAGCATATCACCAGAAAAACACCTGAACCGTATAACATTCAGGAACTTTAATATAGAATCCTCCAAAACCTGATATACAACACAGGTTAAACCACTGAGCATGTGGCCACATCAAGAAGCCCACAACTGGTAATACATTTGAACAATCTCGAAGAAGTCAAACAATTTGCTTCAAAGTTAGTACCAGAACTGAGACTGAGACGAGCTATGAGGAGAGGCTGAAGGAAGTAAACCGCAATAACATAAGAGAAGGATAAAACGAGGTATGATTACGAGACAGAAGATCCTACGAGGGAAACCTATGACAGAAAAGCACAGACTGTTCGAATTAACAAGACCAGGATCAAGGAGACTCAGATGGAAGCTAAAAACAGATGAGCCACAGTGATGTAAGTATTTCTTTAGCCTCAGGGTGTTTAAAAGTGGAATGATTTAGATGAGGCAGTGGTGGAGGCAAACTCAATACACAGCTTCAAGAACAAATAAGGCCCAAGAGGCCACAAATTGGTGATACCACACACACACACACACACACACACACACACACACACACAAGAAAATTCACATTGGTCCATCGGAAAAAAAGGTAAAAGATGGGCGCACACAAGACAGTTGGGAAGACATCCTCAAACGACACGTAGTCCATAAGAGAAAATCATTTAGGTGTTGTAAAGGAGGAGCAAGTCATGAAGGAGCTGGCAAGGAGCTGCAGCTTGCCGCAGTTCCCACACACACAGTCTCCTCGCGTAATCAAAGTGCTACAAAAACCTTCGAGCACACAAGGAATTCTGGGTTATTTTCCTGGTCCATGCGAGAGTTTAGTTAGTTGCAGCGTCGCTAGAACAACCTGCACCTTCAGCAGCAGCAGCAGCAGGGGCGATGGTGGCGGCGGCGGCGGCGGAGGAGAAGTCGGAGTCGGTGTCGGTGTCGGAGCCGGAGTCTAGCACCACCACCTCCAGAGACCTCACCTGTCTAACACCACAACCTCTGAAACCTCGCCTGTCTAGTACGACCACCAGAAACCTCACCTGTCTAGCACCACCATCATCAGAAACCTCACCTGTCTTGCACCACCACCACCACCAGAAACCTCACCTGCCTAGCACCACCACCACCAGAAACCTCACCTGCCTAGCACCACCACCACCAGAAACCTCATCTGCCTAGCGCCACCACCACCAGAAACCTCATCTGCCCAGCACCACAAAACCAGAAACTTCACTTGCCTAGCGCCACCACAATCAGAAACCTCAACTGCCTAGCATCACCACCACCAGAAACCTCACCTGCCTACCACCACAATCAGAAACCTCACTTGTCTAGCACCACCAACACCACCAGAAACTTCACCTGCCTAGCACCACCACCAGAAACCTCACCTTTGTTGCACCATCAACACCACCAGAAACCTCACCTGCCTAGTACCACCACCAGAAACCTCACCTTTGTTGCACCACCACTCCCAGATACAACGCCTTTGTTGCACCATCACTCCCAGAAACCTCACCTTCAGTAGTAGCACCACCAGGAATCTCGCCTCCAGTAGCACCATCCCCTCAACAAACCTCACCTCCAGTAGCATCACTCCAACAAACCTCACCTCCAGTAGCACCACCCCACAACAAACCTCGCCTCCAGTAGCATTACATCCAATACAAACCTCACCTCCAGTAGCACCACTCCACAATAAACCTCACCTCCAGTAGCACCACCCCACAACAAACCTCGCCTCCAGTAGCATTATATCCACTACAAAACTAGCCTCCAGTAGCACCACTCCACAACAAACCTCACCTTCAGTAGCATCAACCCCACAACAAACCTCACATCCAGTAGCACCACCCCACAACAAACCTCACCTCCAGTAGCATTAACCCTAACAAACCTCATCTCCAGTAGCACCACCCCACAACAAACTACATCTCCAGTAGCACCACCCCACAACAAACCACATCTCCAGTAGCACCACCCCACAACAAATCTCATCTCCAGTAGCACCACCCCACAACAAACCACATCTCCAGTAGCACCACCCCACAACAAACCTCATCTCCAGTAGCACCATGTTACGATCAGGGCTTCATCTATGAGCCTGTTTTGGCCCCCTCGTAACAACACGTCGACTCAGGCTCTATTCTAATTGTTCTTTAGAAAATAGCCACCTTTTATTTATAATGGGATTATTAGATTGATCCAACTTAGTAAAAGGCATGCCCTTTAATACATACATAAATACTTAGAGTATGTTACAAAGTTCTCTTTCAGTGTAAAGCAAAGATACACTATAAAAGTGTAGCAACTGATATAGTCTCAATAACGACACAGGTATATTAGATATCAGTCAAGACTAAGTAATATTCCTTGAGTTGGGAATTTGTATTAAGGCTGAGAGCCTGGATCAACTCATGAGAGAGTATATGATCATCAAGAGAGCGAATCTACTCCCAACCAGGAGAGGGTGTGTGAACCTACTGCCAATACCACGGTGTGTTAAGCTCAAGTTAGGTCGGTCACGTGACAGAGGGGGGAGGCCGGCTGGTACGTAAACAAGTAACCGGGAGTATGACTAGTGGTCTCCCACTACATGACCGGCACAGTAAAACTTTTAACCTTGTAAAACATAAAATTACCATGTAACCTCCTACCTAAAACATAGCTAAATCAAATAATAGTATAAAGTAAGACATTTTCGTTTTAGCTAATAACGGAAATATCTCCCAAAATACCATTATGATAAAAATACACACAATATACAAGGTTGGTCAAGGGTATACCCGTAACACCTCCCCTCACGACCACAGGTCGCACCAAACAGAATATCAGAAGCCAAAAACCTCCTACATATAGTAAAATTACTGGAATATGAACACAATAATGATAAAGTTTAGAAACTTCTTACTTGATGTCCAAATTTATCTCACATTACACAGGAGATACTCTCATTTAACATATAAACAAAGTACTACTGCGTCTCCATTTTTGATAACTATTTCTTCTCCGTACAAGGGCAGTGTAGTTAACAGTGCGGGGACTCCATACAACGCCAGGTTAATGTTGTGATGGTACAGGCATCGCCGATATAGCAGCCAGGCATAACTTGTTTTTGTACATGGAGAATAATAGAAGGCAGCAGTAAAGAGGTGATAATCCTATCCTAGCAGCTTGAGTGGCTTCAAGGTGTATAACTGAAGAGTGGTCATGACACTCCACCTTAGCTCAACACTCCGCATCATCAGTCTAGCTAACACGTAACCTCATAACTGTTGAAATACAAAAAACATTAAACATGAGAATACGTATATAGATAAATAAATGGACTAATAAGAAGTTACTCTATGGAACTAACCATCAAGTACTTTAGTAACTTTACTTTTAAATTCTCAATTACAATCAAGGACGCAACAAAGCGTCAGCTTATAAGTTGAAGGTATAGACAAAAAACATGGTTTGTGTGTGTAGGAAGGGGGGTCACTCGACCGCTCAGGTCGGATGGACATCAACTCGATAAAGTACAAACTTAAAGACCACACAAGAGCAGTCACCAACAGACAAGCTCTTGGACCTCGACCATGAGGAAACGTTTACTGACAGACAACACAACACTACGAGGGAGGTGCACTTGTAACACCAGAACCTGACCATATACAAAGTGGAAGAAAACTAACCAGAATCTGAGTGAAGACTGGACCTCCACCAGCTCTACGAGAAGGAGCGGGATTCCTTCTACAACTATCATGACAAGTCTTGAACAATAGTAGAACGTTGAAACACTGACAACGGACCGCTATCCACCGCATCTTGTTAAACTCACAGTGCAGAAACGGCAGAAGCTCCAAGCGTCAGACTCAGGATTACCATTGCTGAGTCTTGCTAGCATCATAGACGAATAATGTCGCCTAGTCAACACCAGCACTTTCCTCTAGAGCACTGAAGAAGTGAGAGGGTCCGGTAGTGGGAGCTCACCAGACTGCTCCAAGACCGGAAAAGTAAAGAGGTTGTGACACCACAGACATTACCTCTTGAAATTCTTTTCAATAATAATTTTCTAAATAGCAACCGTTTGCTAAACACTAAAAGTTGACACCAACAGATACATGATGAACATATAAATAACACTAGATCAGTCAAAACACTTTACCAGTGAAGACTGAAGTCGGCGAGAGACAGCTTGACACAGTAGATACACCATGAACATATAATTAACAAATGTTCAATCAAAACACTCAATAAAACGAAGTTGGTGAGAGCTTGATACAGTAGACACATCATGAACATATAATTAACACATGTTCAATCAAAACGCTAGCTCGATGAAGTTTACTGAAGTCAGAGAAACAGTCAGAGAGTTTTGAACAGTCGGTTAACCATCAACTGTCGGAGTCTTTTATTCAACCGGGCCACAAACTGTGGGCCAGACACTGTTGAACAGTGGCGTACGTGGCAACCAAGAACACGGCGCCAACACAGCGATGAACACAGACGAGGGTGATGACGAAACAAATGGAAGATGAACCCAGGTGGGGGCAGCGTTGCCTTTCACACAAACGCGCCTCACCTTAATCTTCTGAAACCTTATGCACGTGCAGCATACAGCCATTTTCTACTCAGAGACTCACCATATACCAATCTGGCGGAAGTACCAGCAGACCTCTGCTCAGGGACTAGTTTGTCAGGCTAGTATGTCAGAAGGGCGCTGACTTATACTCATGACACAGCTCCACCAGTGTCATCCACACCAGACTTACAAGGCAGAACCGTCAATCAAATTCTGCTCCAATACTCACCAGTTTAGTGGAAAAATAAGCAGACGTCTGCTCAGGGACTAGTTTGTCAGACTAGTATGTCAGACGGATGCAGACTTCTGCTCAGGGACTAGTTTGTCAGACTAGTATGTCAGACGGATGCAGACTTATGCTCAGGGACTAGCTTATTAAACAGGGGCTAGTGTGTCAAAAGTATACCAGCTTTTGCTCAGGGACTAGCTTGTAATATAGAGGCTAGTGTGTCAGAAGTATATGCTGACTCCTGCTCAGGGACTAGTTTGTCAGGCTAGTATGTCAGGAGGCGAAGGCAGGTTCCTGCTCAGGGACTAGTTTGTACTATAGAGGCTAGTGTGTCAGAAGTATACCAACTTCTGCTCAGGGACTAGCTTGTAGCATAGAGACTAGTGTGTCAGGAAGCATGCAGAAAACACTAATGCTGGGAGTGAAACCTATACTCAGGCATCACGAACAACAACGTCTTGAAGTAAATACGAAGAGCATCTGACTCTTCCTGAAGTGTCGGTCGCGTCTCTACATTCATGTCAGTCTACTGGACATGAACACCTCCAAAATGACTTCTTCCAGGCGACGAAGGAGTTCCAAACGAGATACTCAGAAGAAATGCAGCAGCACGAGACAATATGGCGAGAAAACCGTAGTTTTCAAAGCATGTCTAAGGTTCAGACGAGCCGCTTCTCTAAGCGTCCTCATAACTGAGTCACAACACCAGTTGCTGAAGCAACGATTCGGACAATAACAGACAGGAAAACAATCGCTGGCTCACACATGAGGAAAGCAATACGAGAAAACACATGAAAACACATGTCGCTTGCCATAAGTTCCTCTGACAAGTCCGACTCAGTGACTTCGACGTAAACATCCTGTCAAGAGCACTGTTAATCTCTTCGTGACAGTTTGACATTCTTTACTACTTCCTTAGGCAAATTCCTTTGAAGAATTCTATGTGGTATCACCCAAGACTAACATGTCACCCGTGACTAACATATCACCTGTGACTAACATATCACCTGTGACTAACATATCACCTGTGACTATAATGTGTCACCCTGACTTCTTTGTAAGAGTAGCCCTCAGTTTTTTTTTTCTTCCTCATCTCCGCTGAACACTTGTTCAGGAGGACCAGAGGTGATAATCTCACACCGCACATTGCTTCCATAAAAGCTTGAACAAATATGAGCTTTGCTTCTCATATTAGCTTTTATGTCTGCAATACAGACAATAAGAACAACAGCTCTACAAAGATTTCTATATGCAGAAATCGCACAGAGGCACCAGCATTAACAGCTAGAACAGTAGCTGAACCAACAATGCCAACAGCAAGGCTGCAGAACAGATTAATGAAGTCCACATTAATCTGCAGTGAACATTAAGGAACTTGAGAGTAGGTTCTGTTCCAAAATGTCATCACTAACTTGTTTTCTTTCAACACACGGTACCAACTAGAATGATATACTTTGTCCCAGGACAGCAGTGACTCACAAAATGACTGAAAGATTCTTGGCCTTAATACTAAGGGCGAAAACAACAGCACCAACCATGCTAACTCCCGTCATGTGGATACTCAGGAAACAAGGTTACAGGTACTGCGAGGAATGTCCAACAACAGAGAGGGAGACAAATCAATCACCAGAGCTCCAACTGTAAAGGAAGACACCTACCAAGAACTCGCCAAAGTCAATCCTTTCACTCTGCCCAATAATGGTGTCGCCAATACCAAAAGCAAAAGGGTGAGAGACATAGTTACTTATACCCTGTGGTTGCTTATCTTCTGGGAGAGTGGTAAGCGAGAGCCAAACATCAGTAGCCATCATTGTCGGGAGACAAACACAAGTTAGCAACTTCCCCTTCTAGATACTTCTCTGTACAGACTGTCAAGTATAAAGTTGAGACCTAGCTCCCCTATCTGATGGTTTAGAACTTCTGCATGAAGGTGTACTTGAGCCTCAGATGATCCTGACATTATGAAAATAAGTTCATAACAAGAATGATAATATCGCCTAAGAAATTTTAGATCATATCTCCATTTACCTCGGATCAAACATCCCGGACAGGCCCCCATTTGTTACGATCAGGGCTTCATCTATGAGCCTGTTTTGGCCCCCTCGTAACAACACGTCGACTCAGGCTCTATTCTAATTGTTCTTTAGAAAATAGCCACCTTTTATTTATAATGGGATTATTAGATTGATCCAACTTAGTAAAAGGCATGCCCTTTAATACATACATAAATACTTAGAGTATGTTACAAAGTTCTCTTTCAGTGTAAAGCAAAGATACACTATAAAAGTGTAGCAACTGATATAGTCTCAATAACGACACAGGTATATTAGATATCAGTCAAGACTAAGTAATATTCCTTGAGTTGGGAATTTGTATTAAGGCTGAGAGCCTGGATCAACTCATGAGAGAGTATATGATCATCAAGAGAGCGAATCTACTCCCAACCAGGAGAGGGTGTGTGAACCTACTGCCAATACCACGGTGTGTTAAGCTCAAGTTAGGTCGGTCACGTGACAGAGGGGGGAGGCCGGCTGGTACGTAAACAAGTAACCGGGAGTATGACTAGTGGTCTCCCACTACATGACCGGCACAGTAAAACTTTTTAACCTTGTAAAACATAAAATTACCATGTAACCTCCTACCTAAAACATAGCTAAATCAAATAATAGTATAAAGTAAGACATTTTCGTTTTAGCTAATAACGGAAATATCTCCAATATACCATTATGATAAAAATACACACAATATACAAGGTTGGTCAAGGGTATACCCGTAACACACCACCCCACAACAAACCTCATCTCCAGTAGCACCACCCCACAACAAACCTCATCTCCAGTAGCACCACCCCACAACAAACCACATCTCCAGTAGCATCACCCCCAACAAACCTCACCTCCAGTAGCACCACCACCACTACAAATCTCACGTCCTATAGCACCACCACCACAACAAACCTCACCTCCAGTAGCACCACCACCACAACAAACCTCACCTCCAGTAGCATCACCCCCACAACAAACCTCACCTCCTGTAGAAGCACCGCCCTACGAACATCACCTCCTATAGAAGCACCGTCCCCACAAACCTCACCTCCTATAGAAGCACCGCCCCACAAACCTCACCTCCTATAGAAGCACCGCTCCACAAACCTCACCTCCTATAGAAGCACCGCTCCACAAACCTCACCTCCTATAGAAGCACCGCTCCACGAACCTCACCTCCTATAGAAGCACCGCTCCACAAACCTCACCTCCTATAGAAGCACCGCTCCACGAACCTCACCTCCTATAGAAGCACCGCCCCACAAACCTCACCTCCTATAGAAGCACCGCTCCACAAACCTCACCTCCTATAGAAGCACCGCTCCACGAACCTCACCTCCTATAGAAGCACCGCTCCACGAACCTCACCTCCTATAGAAGCACCGCTCCACGAACCTCACCTCCTATAGAAGCACCGCTCCACAAACCTCACCTCCTATAGAAGCACCGCTCCACGAACCTCACCTCCTATAGAAGCACCGCCCCACAAACCTCACCTCCTATAGAAGCACCGCTCCACAAACCTCACCTCCTATAGAAGCACCGCTCCACAAACCTCACCTCCTATAGAAGCACCGCCCCACAAACCTCACCTCATATAGAAGCACCGCTCCACGAACCTCACCTCCTATAGAAGCACCGCTCCACAAACCTAACCTCCTATAGAAGCACCGCTCCACGAACCTCACCTCCTATAGAAGCACCGCCCCACAAACCTCACCTCCTATAGAAGCACCGCTCCACAAACCTCACCTCCTATAGAAGCACCGCTCCACAAACCTCACCTCCTATAGAAGCACCGCTCCACAAACCTCACCTCCTATAGAAGCACCGCCCCACAAACCTCACCTCATATAGAAGCACCGCTCCACAAACCTCACCTCCTATAGAAGCACCGCCCAACAAACCTCACCTCCTATAGAAGCACCGCTCCACAAACCTCACCTCCTATAGAAGCACCGCCCCACAAACCTCACCTCCTATAGAAGCACCGCTCCACAAACCTCACCTCCTATAGAAGCACCGCTCCACAAACCTCACCTCCTATAGAAGCACCGCCCCACAAACCTCACCTCCTATAGAAGCACCGCTCCACAAACCTCACCTCCTATAGAAGCACCGCCCCACAAACCTCACCTCCTATAGAAGCACCGCTCCACAAACCTCACCTCCTATAGAAGCACCGCCCCACAAACCTCACCTCCTATAGAAGCACCGCTCCACAAACCTCACCTCCTGCAGAAGCACCACCGCCACCATAAACCTACCTAAAGAACATTCTGAAAGTCATCTTCAGTTTTCTACTGCACTAATGCACTGTGCTCCATACTCACACCAATAGTTCATCATTTGAAGGTAGAAATTGAACATACAGAGCCTCAAAGAAAATTGAACGAGGAAGAATTTCAACCTGAAACTATTCATTTTGAAAGACATTCTGCTTGTGAACAGCAGTCCACTGAACAGGGCTGTTCAATTGGCGGCCCGCGGTCCGAATCCGGACCTTCTGAGTGTTGTAGTTGGACCGCGGGCTTCAGGAGAAAGCTTAGGTAAATAACAGGTGTTACCACGTTCAGGATCAGGTGGTACACAAGATCGGGATTAATACATTATTCTATCTGAATGTAATACAGTATTCTAGCATAGCTAAATAGTGATATTTTCTTCCATTCAATAGTAATTCATATTGGTAATTATCACTTGTGAAATGAAGTTGACTTTTTTGGCATTTTGGAAAAAAAGAGTTTGGCCGCATATGGGCTGGGAAGTCTGGCCACCCTGGTGCAACTTTGAATTTCGGGAAAGGTTGTGCATTTGTGTTTGTGCAAGGTGTGATTTCTGGTTTTCTTATTTACTTTTTAGTAAGTTTGATTTTAATTTGCTGTGCCCACCTCTTTTATGAATAAGTACGTTGGTGGGGTATTTAGTATTGAATCAAATTCTGTTGTAGTGTAACTTTTATTATATACAATTCTGTTAAGCAGTATATATATACTAATTTTTCAGTTTAAAAACTCCATTTAAAACAATTTGAGTAAAAAAAAGAACTTGTTCGATATAATGTAAAAATTATTTTTTACCTACTATTTATTTTCATATTTTGTATTTTTTTATAAGACGAGGACTGAAAATGATGTTCATAGAAAATGATGAGTACACTGACCTGTACTCGGATTTGTTGCTTTTCATAACTGTGTGTAAAAAATGTATCCGGACCTTTGCATACATTGGTACTTGTCCAAGTGGACCTTTGCTCATAGTAGAGTAGCCCTGCCATAGAACGTGAACAATACTTAACGTTCAACCCTCTTCAATGGTCCCCAAGCTCACTGAGAGTGATTTAGATACTCTAATGCATTCGAGAAGCAATCTCGTGCTTTGAACTGGCCACACTAGTATTAGGCAGCTTTAAGGGGTGCGTGACCCCGCTGCACTGACAGCTAGAACACCAAGTTTAACAGCATCCTTGCTTTTTGATCATGGTATAAATTATGAGATTGTTAAATAAACTCTCCTTAAAACACATAATTTAATTCCTGTGAGTTATCAGCGAACATTTCATAGCATACAAAGTAAACCAAATCAAACCTGTTTAGAGTTTGTTTGTGAAAAGCAAATACCTCTAGAACGTTGGAGATCCATAAATGCACAATTCTCTGATACTGTTTCAGTTATTACAGCAAGAACACTTCTATAACAGTATGCCTCGGTATATACAGCGATATCTCATAGATCATACTCAATCAGATAAGTTCTAAAGACAGAAAATTATAAAACAAATCTGGTAAAGGTTGGTGTAAAACAGCTGACACCAACACAACACTCGTGCAGCTGATCTGCTCCTCCAGCAAGTTCTCGTACCCAGCGTACTGAGGCTCACACTTCAAAATCTGTCTCAGGTACAAGAAAGAAGTCAGGTAAAGTGGAAACGAAACTGTACTCATTGCCATAAAAAGACATACTAGAGAATATTGTTTCACTCTAGAAAGAAATATTTGAACCAGGATCGTGCGGCCCGGGGTCCATCCATTCTCCTTCCCAGCAATAAGGACATCTCACGAGTTTTGGCATCTTACCAATTGTTGCACTTTCACAAATTGATTCATCTTAAGTCGACAATCAATCTAGATGATTCGAGTTTGGAAAGTTGTCTGTTGATAAAGTTGAAAGAGCCATGAGTGCTGACAGCGTTGACACAGCGATGCATCCCACTCTTTTAAGAGAAGATATATTACCTATATCAGTTGACACCTACAATAAAATAGATGTTCATATTAGAAGCTTATGGTGGAGCTGTGATTAAAGTACCACTCTATAAGTTTACATCAGCACTGTGTATGTCACAGTAGGAATAGCAGGTGTATTTCCTATCAACTAAGCCGGATTGTTGATTATAATGATGCGATAGAAATTAAAATTTGTAAGGAACAAATGTTACTGAAAAATGCCTCTGATGAAACTTATGTGTTGAACGCTGAGAGAATCCTACGTTATTACCTCTAAGTGCTATAATTAGAACGATGCCAAGAGTTAAACAGACATTCTTGCCACATATAAGGTCAAATGAAAACAATAACTTGGATTTAAATTTGAAATTCAGTGAGGTGCTACGCACAGCATCTTAACCACAGACATCTAAACGTGTGTCTAGCCAAGGCACGTCAGAGTTCAAAGCTTTACTTATGAAGACTTGATTAAGGATCAGTTTATTGATCAATCACTACATAGACTGAGATATATTGCTGTGAAAAAGGAAGCAGCAAAGGATCTCGATAACTATTATTATAGTAATGATATTCTTATGGAAACGTTTACTCTTGACTCCCCAGCTGACTGTCTTGCCACCACGGTTAAGCATTGTGTAGTTTTGCCAAACACATTCGTGAGCAGACTATTGACTTTCCACCATGAGAGATTCGGCTGCATCAGGAAACCATCTTTACTTCTAGAATTTTTCGTGAGGCTTTATATTACCCAGGAATTAAGTCTGTGCTTTCAACAAGTTATCACCCACAAACTCGTTAGACATTACATAGACAGTACATGTTCTCATGTGTGCATGGCACATAATGTATGTGGAACCTGGTTAGACATTTAAAATAATGTAGCTATAGAGAATTTTTAAAGTGTGCTATTACCTAACGTATATTACACTCTAGTAGAGCACTAGATAAAAACTACAGACCAGTAGCCCTAACTTCTCACATCACAAAAATAATCGAAAGAGTGATGAGACGGTAGATTATAAATTTCATGGAGCAGCACAATCGGCATAACCCGAACCAGCATGGCTTCAGAACAGGACGATCATGCCTGTCGCAAATGCTGAACCGCTATGACAATATTACGGAGGCGTTGGAAAACGACCAAAATGCAGATATTATTTACATAGATTTCGCCAAGGCGTTTGACAAATCCAGTCATGGAGTGATAGCGCACAAAATGAGGATCATAGGCATTACGAGGAAGGTAGGCAGATGGATTTTCGAGTTCCTAACACACAGAACACAAAAAGTAGTAGTAAACAGAGCAAAATCCAGCATCAGAGAGTAAAAACCTCAGTTTCCCAAGGCACCGTCCTGGCATTTCTGCTGTTTCTCATCCTCATAGCAGGCATAGATAAAAACACCCGTCACAGTTTAATCTTTTCAACATACCACTACAAACTGGAATAGTGCGATAAGTGGAAAATGGCAAATGTAATACCTATTTTCAAAGCAGGTGACAGGTCCTTAGCTTCGAACTATAGACCAATAAGCCTTACCTCCATAGTTGGAAAATTTATGGAATCAATAATTGCCGAAGCAATTCGTAGCCATCTTGAAAAGCATAAATTGATCAACGAATCTCAGCACGGTTTTACAAAAGGGCGTTCCTGCCTTAAGAATTTATTAACTTTTTTAACTAAGGTAATTGAGGAGGTAGATCATGGTAATGAATATGATATAGTGTATATGGACTTCAGTAAGGCTTTTGATAGAGTCCCACATAAGAGACTATTGAGGAAAATTAAGGCACACGGAATAGGAGACTCTTTTTTCTGGATAGAGGCATGGTTGACAGATAGGCGGCAGAGAGTTTGCATAAAAAAAAGAGAAATCCGAGTGGGGAAGCGTCACGAGCGGTGTTCCACAGGGGGTCAGTGTTAGGCCATGACTAGCTTGTGCTAGTGGGTCTGATGCCGTGCTCCTTCTTAAGTGAATGTGACGTGACCTAACTAGGTTGGGTCATTGGCTTAAAACGGTGGGAGACTTGGACCTGCCTTGCATGGGCCAATAGGCCTACTGCAGTGTTTCTTCTTTATGTTCTTATTAGAGTAGGTAGGATGTACTTATAAAATTCCTTTTCTATGATAGCAGAAATGTGAATATGATTGGCTGCTGTGCTGCTACTTTGTTAATTATCATCAAAATTAAGCGCTAAACCCACAATCGTCAAACAGTATTGCAACAGAAGTTTGCCAATTCTGGAGCATGCTGGGTAATGTGTCAAGTTCACCTGGGTGACCTGTAGCAGTGACAATCGCTCTCTTGGCTCTCAGAGTATGTTCTCATTGATGAGCCGAGACACACATTTTGTGTTATTAGACTTATTTTAGCATGTCGTGAGACATTCATTATAGTTGACATCCAGAGTCTGTTTCAGACTCGTATCTGCGCATTGTAATAGTCGGGATTAGGAAGTTGCTGAACTCAGATTCAGTAATTTGGAATTTCAAAGACAGTAGAGGTCGTTGCATGAATTTACCCATTCATACAAGCCAGACACAGGCTAGATGCCAGGAAGGGCGCCCAAATCTGGCGTTGTTAAACCACAACAAGACACACCACCACACGATACACACCACCGCACAACACATACACCACCACACGATACACAATGCCACACAATATACACCACCACACGATACACAATACCACACAATATACACCACCACACGATACACAATGCCACACAATATACACCACCACACGATACACAATACCACACAATATACACCACCACACGATACACAATACCACACAATATACACCACCACACGATACACAATGCCACACAATATACACCACCACACGATACACAACACCACACAATATACACCACCACACGATACACAATACCACACAATATACACCACCACACGATACACAATGCCACACAATATACACCACCACACGATACACAATACCACACAATATACACCACCACACGATACACAATACCACACAATATACACCACCACACGATACACATACAACCACACGACACACATCACACGACACACCATCACACGACACAAACCATCACACGACACACCATCACACGACACACACCATCACACGACACACACCATCACACGACACACACCATCACACGACACACACCATCACACGACACACACCATCACACGACACACACCATCACACGACACACACCATCACACGACACACACCATCACACGACACACACCATCACACGACACACGTAAGCACACAACTCACCACTACAACACATGTAAGCACACGACTCACCACTACAACACATGTAGGCACACGAGACTCACCACTACAACACATGTAGGTACACGAGACTCACCACTACAACACATATAAGCACACGAGACTCACCACTACAACACATGTAAGCACACGAGACTCACCACTACAACACATGTAGACACACGAGACTCACCACTACAACACATGTAAGCACACGAGACTTACCACTACAACACATGCAAGCACACGGGACTCACCACTACAACACATGTAAGCACACGAGACTCACCACTACAACACATGTAAGCACACGAGACTCACCACTACAACACATGTAAGCACACGAGACTCACCACTACAACACATGTAAGCACACGAGACTCACCACTACAACACATGTAAGCACACGAGACTCACCACTACAACACATGTAGGCACACGAGACTCACCACTACAACACATGTAAGCACACGAGACTCACCACTGCAACACATGTAAGCACACGAGACTCACCACTACAACACATGTAAGCACACGAGACTCACCACTACAACACATGTAAGCACACGAGACTCACCACTACAACACATACAAGCGCACGAGACTCACCACTACAACACATGTAAGCACACGACTCACCACTACAACACATGTAGGCACACGAGACTCACCACTACAACACATATAAGCACACGAGACTCACCACTACAACACATGTAAGCACACGACTCACCACTACAACACATGTAGGCACACGAGACTCACCACTACAACACATATAAGCACACGAAACTCACTACTACAACACATGTAAGCACACGACTCACCACTACAACACATGTAGGCACACGAGACTCACCACTACAACACATATAAGCACACGAGACTCACCACTACAACACATAAAGCACACGAGACTCACCACTACAACACATGTAAGCACACGAGACTCACCACTACAACACATGTAGGCACACGAGACTCACCACTACAACACATATAAGCACACGATACTCACCACTACAACATATGTAAGCACACGAGACTCACCACTACAACACATGTAAGCACACGACTCACCACTACAACACATGTAAGCACACGAGACTCACCACAACACACACCTCATCACCTTCACGTCAACACAGTCCACCTCATACACAATAACACCAACAAAACGGAAGGTAATGGATGGTTATGAATTGTAGTGCAGTTAATTAATGGAGCGCTGCATATCATTGTATTATCACAAATATTTTGGTTCACCAAGTCATTTTTAATATCCCATTGAGTTTATATGCAAATATAGTTATGTTTGAATATAAAAATATATGGATATTTAAATTGTGAATGCATGTTTGTACTCACCTAGTTGTATAAACTTTTGTTCGTTTGTAGGGAACAATTCATAGATACTGACCCTAGTCATTCCTGACCTCTAGGGCCCTATCATACCTACTTACACAACTGTGCCAGTGAACTTATCAAGTAAATCGCTCCAGCACTTGGAACTAATCTAGCAAATACTAGTACCTACTAAGGCCTGGTCACAAACCGGGCCGCGGGGGCGTTGACCCCCGGAACTCTCTCCAGGGAAACTGAGCAAAAAAAAAGAAAAGTGTGCATTCATTCTATAGTGGTGTTATACTCACAGGCCTATAGTGCCGTGTGGAAATAAATAACACAGTATCAATTCCTGTGAGAGGAAAGAAAGTCCCTCTGATAATAATAGAGTGTAATACTTAGTGGTATAGTGTATATCACAGTGGTAACATAGTACGCTGAGGTCAGTCGGCAGTACACTGAGGTCAGTGGTCAAAAGAGGTCAATCTGTCCTAAGATGTCTGGGGATTAGCACGAGGTGTTACTGAGCACCATGGCCTGCTGTAGTGTTTTCGAATCTCAGGTTAAAGTGTTGAAGGAGGTTCTACTTCTTTAGGAGGAGAATATGAGACTGAAACTTTGCCTAGATGGGTTTGTGTGAGATGGTTGGAGCTGGTAAGGAGGAAAAGGTTACCAACAGTGAGTTGGAGAGTGACAGCTGCTTTAAATGGCAAGTGGTTCACACTTCAGGAAGCATCAAGATAAGGAAGGTTAATAGAGAAGATTTGAAGGTAGGCAATCGATTCTCTGTTCACCAGGACGAGTGTACTTCAGTGGTTAGTGAGGTTAAAGGTACCACTGACTCCCCTGCTATTCAAGGTAAGAACATTCTGGTTGTGGAAGACTCCCAGGTAAGATATATGAACCATGCTTTTTGTAACAGATAGAAAGGTGAGACAGAGAGTGTGCTTCCCAGGAGCTGGTGTTGGTGACATAGTGGGTTGGTATTGTAAAGGACCAGGCAAGTATGGGCCAACAGGCCTACTGCAGTGTTTCTCCTCTATGTTCTTATGTTAACTCGATTGAGAGGGCCATTGCTGACGTGTCTAGGACTTTATACTGATAGATTATAGAGGCATTGATGTGTGTGGGAACCAATCAAGCTGCAGTAGGGTTGAAAACAGCAGATATTATCAGGATACCTCAGGGATATGTTTAAAAGACAATATTCAAAATAAAGTTGCTAGTAAAGGCAAAGCAACTGATCAACAATCAAAGAGAGACAGTAGAGGGCAGCGAGTGACTAGCTTCCTTAAGGTTTACTATACTAATAGTAGGAGTTTAAGAAATAAGATAGATAAGCTAAGATTACTTACAAGTGCAGGTAATATAGATATTATTGCCGAGCGTTTTTCCACTATTATTCCCTCTTCTGTCACCTGGCTCCGTTATGTTGACGACATTCTCATCATAACTCCCAGACGCTTCAACGTTCAAGCTCTCCAATACAAGCTCAACCAGGTCGAGCCATCAATCCAGTTCACACTAGAAGAAGAAGTCAACAACACTCTTCCTTTCCTTGATGTTCTTCTCTGCAGAGCTGACCATGAACTTCGTTTTAAAGTCTATCGAAAACCTACCAACCAACACGATCTTCTCCACTTCTACTCTCACCACGACACCAAGACTAAACGTGGTGTAATTATAGGCTTTTTCGTGTGAACACTCAGAATCTGCAGCAGTGAGTTCCTTGAGAAAGAATGCTCCCTTATTGAGCAAGTTTTTTTCTAAACTTCACTATCCTCATCACTTCATTAGAGACTGCAGACGACGGGCATTAAACATCGTCAACACACCCAGAGAAGACACTGCTGAGAAGAGATACATAGTCCTCCCCACCAACTCCCTTACCAAACACATTTCCAACATTTTTTCCAATACCTCATTCCGAGTATCTACCTCCACATCCACCACCATCAAGGACATTACCAGTAACAGACAGGACAAGCTTCAATCCACGGCAGGGGTATACACAATTCCTTGTAATGACTGCAGCAAATTATACATCGGCGAAACATCCAGAGACCACCAAACACGTATTTCAGAACACCAGTACGCAGGCAGATCTGACGACCCAAGAAATGCCTGTGTTCAACACCAAAATTCACACAACCATTTAATCAACTACAGAAACGCAAGACTCATCGCCAGAGAAGACAACACTCAATACCGAAGAATCCTGGAATCATCACTTATTTGTATATCCAACAACTTCAACCAGAACAACGGCTTCTACAACATAGCTGAAACTATTGCCAAGAAACTTCTTCATCGCTATCCCACATAGAACTCAAGGATGGAACACTGCAGGTCCTTTAAGTTACCCGAGGTTTTAAACTATCACCCTACTTTGAAGACTGTCACATGCAGCTTTCTCCACCTGACCCAGCATTCTCCACCTGACTAAATCCTATATATACCCTTGTTTCTTTTATCCAGGTAGATCTGTTTGTGACTCGATAAAGCCCACTGCGTGGGCGAAACGTTGCCAATAAAGGATCACATTATACTGCTTATGTGTTTATCTTTCTCCAGGATGATTTGAATAGAGTGATGCAGTGGTCGGAGAAGTGGCAGATGCAGTTTAATAAAGACAAATGCAAAGTTCTAAATGTTGGACAGGAAAATAACCATGCCACATATAAACTAAATAATGTAGATCTTAATATTACGGATTGCGAAAAGGATTTAGGAGTTCTGGTTAGCAGTAATCTGAAAACATTACCCTTCAAGCTGGAGTCCCCCAGGGATCTGTGCTCTCTCCTACCTTATACATCCTTTACACTAACGACATTCCTGACCCAGCACATTGCACTACACTCACACTGGCTTACGCAGACGACATTACACAACTCATAGCACATGAACAATGTAGATACCTATCACTCAGAACACAACGTGAGGTAGACAGGATTAGTGCATGGGAGATCCTCTGGCGAATAAAAACCAATGCAAACAAATCAAAGATTACATATTTCTTCAAAAGAGGAAACCGCAGACCAATGCCTGTCTACCTAAGAACTACCACTACACGAACACCCATTCCACGTACACGAAACACTACAGTCCTTGGAGTTACCTTGGACTCCAGACTGAGAATACACACCCACATAAACACTAAAAGAGTTATGGCCAGTAATGCCCTCGGTAGACTGCTCAAGCTCAGAGACTCACACCCAAACACCAAACTCCACCTGTACAAGGCTCTCATAAGACCACTCATCACATACACACCTCTTGCCCTCTCTCTTGCTGCCAAAACAAACATCTTGAATCCAGAACCGAGCATTGCGGTGGGTGCTAGGAACGAAGTGGGATGACTTCGCCACCAGCGAGTCCTTACACAACAGGACTGGCACCCCTGCACTGAACGTGTTCTGGAAAGAACTCAGTGATAGACAAATAGAACGACTTGAAACCTATCAAGACACATGGACAACCTTCCTAGACGAAACCATCAGACAACCAGACAACAACCTAAATCTTTTTCAATCTATTGATAATCCTGCACCTACTCCTCTATACGTCTAAAACTATCCCTCTTATCTAACTCCTAACTTCTACCCTGCCCTCTGCAGGGGTGGACCTTTAAAGACGTCCTTTGTACCCTTAAAAGACCCTGATAACCCCTAAAAATCAATGCATTTGGGATAAAGCAGTACAAAAAGCAAACCAGCAATGACGTTTTGGTTGCCGCCCTTTGGAAAAAGTGTCGTGCCTCCCGAGCCAAGTCCAGTAATACATTGAGCAAGTCAACACAGCAGATCATCACACCCAGGAACGCCTCCTTCCATCATGCCAACCAACGCTATACTGCTGGGTTTAGCCCTGGCTCTTTCCCTTCAACTATCGAAATTCCTCTCACCTACTATTCTTCACCTATCCAAATCTCCATTTTCACCCTCATGGGTCTTACCTGAGAGTATTCAGTTCAGTTCAGTTGAAAACAAGACAATGCATAAGTGTTCGCAATAAAGCGAACAGAATCCTTGGCTTCATATCAAGAAGTATAAATAATAGAAGTCCTCGGGTTGTTGTTCAACTCTATATATCCTTGGTTAGGCCTCATTTAGATTATGCTGCACAGTTTTGGTCACTGTATTACAGAATGGATATAAATGCTCTGGAAAATGTTCAGAGGAGGATGACAAAGTTGATTCCATGTATCAGAAATCTTCCCTATGAGGATAGACTGATAGGGGGGATATGATTGAAGTGTATAAATGGAAAACAGGAATATATAAAGGGGATGTAAATAGCATACTAAAAATATCCAGCCAAGACAGGACTCGCAGCAATGGTTTCAAGTTGGAAAAATTCAGATTCAGGAAGGATATAGGAAAGCACTGGTTTGGTAATAGAGTTGTGGATGAGTGGAACAAACTCCCGAGTACCGTCATAAAAGCTAAGACGTTGTGTAGTTTTAAAAATAGGTTAGATAAATACATGAGTGGCTGGGTGTGAGTTGGACCTGACTAGCTTGTGCTAGTATGTATGATGCCGTGCTCCTTCCTTAAGTGGATGTGACCTGGACCTGACTAGGTTGGGGTAATGGCATAAGCCGGTAAGCAACTTGGACTTGCCTCGCATGGGCCAGTAGGCATGCGGCAGTGTTCCTTGTTTCTTATGTTCTTATGAATGTTGTGGTGTTAAATAAGAAGGAAGTTATAGGCATGGAATACTACACACACAACCCGCACATATAAAAGGGAGGAGCTACGACGACGTTTCGGCCCGACTTGGACCATTTACAAAGTCACACTGTGTGTATTGTTCCAGTCACGGTATTGTGCCTTTTTTGTTATTTATAGGCATGGAAGATAACTCGTGTTGTAAACAGTTGCCAGCAGTCACCTGGACTCTACCACGCAAGTCAGTTCATTTTAATAATCTTCCTACAAACTGCTAGTTTACCTTATGTACAGTCTAGTGATACAGAGTACAATTTTATGGAAATACTGAAGGTGTACAATCTTGTGGAAATACAAAAAATGTACAGTTTTGGGAAATATGATAAAAATTGTAGAGTTGCCAGTGAACTCTCTCCAGGTTTACTCCAGGAATGCAGTGTACACAACAGAAAGCCAATTCTCTTCTAGTAAACCTTACACCAGTCATTACCATAGCTAATAACAATGACACCATAGTGCCTAGTGTGGTGGAGTGAGAAAAAATCTAGATTTTTATGGAAATATAAAAAGCGTACAGTTATTTGTGGAGATACGTAAAAATTGTAGAGTTGCAAGTGGTTGCATTATACACAACAGAAAACCAAATACAGTAAACTTTCTACACCAGTCGCTCTACCATAGTTAACAACAGTGATACCATAGTATTTGGTGAGGAGTTATAAAAAATCTTGAAAAAGTTTAATACAGTGATGCACAAAAGCCCAAAATCTCAGGCTGTAAATATGGTGCCAGCTGTCACCAGTACCCTCAACATGTAGAAACTGCCAGCGGTCACCAGTTCACCCAACGCGCAAGTCAAATACTTTTACCAGTACACTTTCTAAAACAAAATACTTTTATAGTAGACTTTTACACTAGCTAGTCTACCTAGATCTGTCAAGGGTACCAGGAGTAAAGTCTGATGTATGGGACACTGTAACTATAATCCATAAAATTATATATACCAAACTACAGTATATCCAACACTGAAAAAATACCATCATGAAAATTTATGTAATCTGCAGCGACAGTAACAAGTGAAGTCTCACTTGGGTTACGAGCAGAGTCTTTGTGGAAAATGGTCCCCTGGGACGTGCAGACTTTCAGCAATCAACCACTAATGATATTAAATCAGGAAAATGTTTTTGGGTCTGCCCAAGCGAAAGACACCTGTGGGAGAAAATTACATCTATACTAGAAGACAGGAACACCAACAACAAAAATATCCTTCTTAGAAAACTTGACAGTCAGTTGGGAAAATAAAAGAAGTGTGTCCATATTGGACTGTCACCCCTGATGCTGTCTTGGAGGACAGTACTTGTAAGAATACAGAAATGAAAGAGTGCACCAGATGGAGACAGTGGTCCTGGTGAAGAAACAGGTAAAGACAAAGACATACGAATTCCAAGGTTACCAAATAGCAATACTGCTGGAGATAGAAAAAAAAGGGGATGATGATGCTTCGGGGAATAGTACTGATATATTACCAGTACAGGTGATGTAGACAGTGGTCAGAAAAAAATACACCAGTAGGGAACACAGCCACAAAAAATCCTGGCAAACAGAAATCAAATTATTCAAATTCTATGCCATGGGTATTTATAGGCATGGAATATCTGGAAAAACAGGTGGGACGTGAAATTTTGACCATCCCAAAAAGCCCCTTCACCCACATGCCCGAAGGAGAATGCAACTCCTCTTCTTGTAATTTATTTCACCCTGAAATGTGTTACTCTTCAGGCCATGAAAGACAATGCTACAGCACATACTGTAAGGCACACCATCCAAGGGAAACAAGAAGACAGAGATCCATCAGACTATGGAAAACAAACCTGGGTAGCCACAACCACTCCAGAGACAGCTTTTTTTAGTGTCAGGAAGAAAAAAAGGCTGGCAAGAAATGACAGAAATCTTACACCAATTCAAAACACTTCTGGAGTGGAGGCACAGTCAGTGGCCTCCACTCCAGAATAACAGATATTAGTGCCAGCAAAGCCCCCCTACATACCATTAATACAGGGTCGAAAGCCATCAACAAGAAAATACCTTTCATCAGTGGACTGCTCACAGAGTCAAACACATTGTTTGCAGCTTTCACAGAGACCCACATAAAGGATCACTTTAACAACGAAATATTGATCCCAGTTTATTACCTATTCAGATGAGACAGAGTAAATGGGCAACAAGGGGGTTGGCCTGTACGTCACAGAGTCGCTCATTTGCTTATAAGTACTAAACACCTTAAATGATGTAGTTGAAGTTTTGACAGTAAGGATTGAAAACCAAAACCTTGTCATTGTGGTGGTTGTATACAAGCCTTCTGATGCAACGTCCCAACAATTCCAGGAACAGCTTTTGAAAATTGACCACTATCTGGAAAATCTTCCAACTCATGTCCCGAACATCTTGCTGTGGGGTAATTTCAACTTAAGACAACTAAAATGGAGGAATGTAGCAAATAACGTTTTAACAGTGATAACCCCAGGAGGCAGCTCAGATGAAAAGTCACACACACATGACCTATTAAATCTCTGCAACAAATTCACATTAAGCCAGCAAATAATAGAGCCAACAAGTATCAACAGTATCAAAGATAATACACTCAGATCACAGCATAACAGAGGTACAGACATGTATGCGCAGGGCTCCTGACCAGCAAAAGGTGATCAGTTATGAGGGTGCCTTCTCAAAATTCAACTTCAATAACAAAAACATACAGTGGGATCAAGTCAATCATGTCCTAAATGAAACAAGATGGGAAGACATCCTAAACACGGATCCCGAACCGCTGCCTAGAAAGAATTAACCTTGTGGCACTTGAGGTATGCTCATGGCACATTCCTTTAAGAGCAGATGTAAACTAGAGACGCTCCCTATACAGGTGAAGGCGAAGAATCACACAGCTGCTGAAAGGGGCCTGTATATCTGTGTTACAAAATGCGATATCTATAAAGTATAGATATCTCCAGAGAATACCAGGTTAACCTATTGATCCCCCTCTAGCATCTAGCCTGTTTCTGGTTTTGTAACAGTTTGTCACAGTTTTATCCTTTAAAATTAAGGTAAATTTTAATAGTGCTTTAGGATTGCAACTGATAGGATACTAATGAAATAAAAATTGAAATGTTTATTAACAAAGTTGTCTAGGTGGACAAAATCAAAGTAGTCTGATATAATTCGGTATATAAGCTCCTACACATCTGTTGTAGTGCAAAGTTAAATTGAAGGCACATTTCATATCAGTATGACTCGTAAGTACCGTCTGGTACATTGTTATTAAGTATAAAAATAATACTAGCAAATACAAGCGTGTGTGAGAATGTGTATGTGCTCAAAGTTGTTTGTTGTGTCTCAACAAGACTAATTTGACTTAGACTTAAACAGTGACTGACTAAACGTCCTCAAATAATTAATCTTCTTGACCAACAACGCAATCAAAACAGCTTGCTTGAATATGATGAACCATTCCCCAGACAACAATAATGTACACACACAACCCGCACATATAAAAGAGAGGAGCTTACGACGACGTTTCGGCCCGACTTGGACCATTTACAAAGTCGTCGTAAGCTCCTCTCTTTTATATGTGCGGGTTGTGTGTATATTGTTCCAGTCACGGTATTGTGCCTTTTTGTTATTTATTTAACAATAATGTAACAAGCAGCAGCACAAAGTCAGGAACAAGGAGACAAAATAACGACGCTAACTGGAGACCATCAGCAGATCCTCCATGAAAGTCATAAAACTCCCTTAATGCTGAATCTAAGTTCAGCATAATCAAATCCCCGACTACAACGATGAGTAGATGCCACACAAAATAGATGAGAAGCTTTAGCCTCCGGGGCTATTCTCATAGGAATAGCCTCTGTTTTTCATTGGGAAATGTTGCATCTCCTGCCTCGTCTTTTGCTTTCGTAAGGAGTGATTTTTTCGTGTGCAAGTTAGGTACTAATTCCTTTAGAATTTTCCAAGTGCATATTATCATGTATCTTTCTCGACTGTGTTACAGGGAATACAAATCAAGAGATTTCACCAGTTTCCAGTAATTTAGGTGCTTTATCATATTTATGTGTACCGTGAAAGTTCTCTGTACATTCTCCCAGGTCAGCAATTTCGCCTGCCTTGAAAGGGGCAATAGGTGTACAGCAGTATTCCAACCTAAAGAGAAGAAGTGATTTGAAGAGAATCATGGGTTTGGCATCCCTAGTTTTGAAGGTTCTCATTATCCATCTTATCATTTTTCTAGCAGATGAGATAGATACGTTGTTGTTGTCTTTGAAGGTGAGATCCTCTTGACATTATCACTCCCAGGTCCTTCACATTAGTTTTTTTCGCTCTATTGTGTGGTTAGAATTTGTTTTATACCCTGATAAAGTTTTAATATTCTCAAATTTTCCATATCTTAGTTGAAATTTCTCTTCACTGAACTTCATTTTGTTTTCTGCGGCCCATTTAAAGATTTGGTTTTGCGCTTGGAGTCTTGCAGTTTCTTCGATGGAGGACGCTGTCATGGTAATTCGGGTGTCATCCGCAAAAGGAAAACACGGAGCTATGGCTTACATCTCTATGTCAGATATGAGGATGAGGAACAGGATGGGAGCGAGAACTAACCTTGTGGAACAAAGCTTTTCAATGTAGCCGCCTCTGTTCATTATTACTCTTTGTGTTCTATTTGTTAGGAAGTTACAGATCCATCTACCAACTTTTCCTTTTATTCCTTTATCACACATTTGTGTGCTATTACACCGTAGTCACAGTTGTCGAAGGCTTTTGCAAAGTCTGTGTATAATACATCTGCATTTTGTTTATCCTCTACAGTATCCAGGACCTTGTCAATTGTCATAGTGGTCCAGTAGCTGAGACAGGCAGGCGCGATCTGCTCTAAACCCGTGTCGCCCTGGGTTGTGTAATTAATGGGTATCTAGGTGGTTGGCGTTCTTGCTTCTTAGAACCCTTTCAAAGATTTTTACGATATGGGATGTTAGCATTATCGGTCTATAGTTCTTTGCAATTGCTTTACTGCCACCTTTGTTAAGTGGGACTATGTCTGTTGTTTTTAGTGACTGTGGGATGATCCCTCTCCATAGAATATTGAAGACACGTGGCAGGAGCTTCTTGCAGTTCTTGATGAACACGGAGTTCCATGAGTCCGGGCCTGGGGCAGAGTGCATGGGCATGTCATTAATTGCCTTTTCGAAGTCTTGTGGTGTTAGGGAATATCAGAGATTTTTGAAATGACCAAATTGTGAGTCTAGGTCATAAAAAAATAATTTAGATTGTAGACCCTTAGTCTAGTTAACGGCTCGCTGAACACCGAGACGTATTGGGACTCAAGTATTTCACTCATTTTTTTGCTGTCATCTGTGTAGGACCCATCTCGTCTAAGCAGGGGTCCAACACTGGATGTTGTTTTCACCTTAGATTTGGCATAAAAGAAGAAGTATTTTAGGTTTCTTTGAATTTCATTGATGGCTTTAAGTTCTTCCTGAGATTTTTGTCTCCTTTAAGATTCCTTAGGCTTAAGTTCGATATTTGTTATTTCTCTGACCAGTGCCTCCCTTCGTATTTTAAGATATACTAACCCCCTTTCAGCAGCTCTGTGAATCTTTGCCTTCGCCTGTATATGGAGTGTCTCTCTCTTTCTAGTTTACATCTTCTCTTTCTCTTTCTTAATGGAATGTGTCTTGAGCAGACCTCAAGTGTCACAGAGTTATTTTTTTCTAGGCAAAGGTTCGGATTTGTGTTGTTGTTTAGTATATCTTCTCAGCTTGTTTCATTTAGGATATGGTAGACTTGTTCCCATTGTATGTTTCTGTTACTGAATCACATTTTGCTGGTCAGGAGCCTTGCGCATACATATCTGTACTTCTATTATGTTGTGATCTGCGTGTATTGTCTTTGATACTGTTATATTACGTATCAGATCATCGTTGTTAGTGAAGATGAGGTCCAATGTATTTTCTAGTCTTGTAGGCTCTATTATTTACTGGTTTACGGTGAATTTTATGCAGAGATTTAATAGCTCATGTGTGTGTGAATTTTCATCTGAGCTGCCTCCTGAGGTGATCTTTGCTAAAACATTATTTGCTACACTCCTCCATTTTAGGTGTCTCAAGTTGAAATCTCCCAGTAACATGATGTTTGGCGAAGGAGTTGGGAGACTTTCCGGACAGTGGTCAATTTTCAAAAACTGTTCCTGGCATTGCTGGGAAGTTGCATCCAGAGGCTTGTATACAACCACAATGACATGGTTTTGGTTTTTGATCTTTACCGCCAAAACTTCAACTACATCATTTGAGGTGTTTAGTAGTTATGTGCAAAAGAGAGAGACTATGACATACAGGCCAACCCTCCTTCCCCCTTGTTGGGTGTTTAGTCTGTCGGTGCACAAGATGAGTTTATCAAGGACAGTGCACATGCCTTTTTAGTTCATTTTTTCCATACCTAAGCTGTTGGAACTTATCACCACTGAACATCATGTTATTCTCCACTGCCCACTGGAAAACACTGCTTATATCTTCCTGCAATTTTTCAATGTCTTCTACCGAGACGACTTTCAGGCTTATTTAAGTATCATCTGCAAATGATGATACAAAACTGTGACGAGTGTTTTTATCTACATCTGCTATGATAAAAAACAGAAGAGGTGCCAGGACAGTGCCTTGGGGAACTGAGCTTTTTACCTTCTGTGTTTGAAACCTGAAAATCCATATGCCTACCTTTCCATCTATGCCTACGACCCTCATTTTGTGTGCAATAACCCCATGATAGCATCTGTCAAACGCCTTTGCAAAATATGTCTATCACATCTGCGTTTTGGTTTTCTTCCATCGAATCCGTAATTCTGTCATAGTAGTTTAGCAGTTGTGACAGGCATGATCTTTCAGTTCTAAAATTGTGCTGGTTTGGGTTGTGCATATTGTGTTATTCCGTGAAATTTGTGATTTGCCACCTCATCACTCTTTCGAAGATATTTGTATGGGAAGTTAGGGCTACTGGTCGGTAGTTGTTTCCTAGTGCTCTTTACTACCTCGTTTATGCAAAGGAGATATGTCTTTACTCTTTAACGACTCTGGGATTTCTCCCGAGACCTTAAAAAATACTGCATTTATTTTTTATAAATATGGAATTCCATGATTCTGGTACTAATATTAGCCAGTTAGTTGGTCTGCCAGGTCTATAGATAGAATGAAAGAGGTTTCTAGATTCTCCATCCAAACATCTTTTAGAATTTCGCTCATTTCCTGTTCATCGTCAGTATATGAACTTCCTGTTATTAATGGTCCAATTTTACAGGTAGTAAATATTTAGGGTTTCTTGCAATATCATGGATGGCTTTTTGTTCTCTTTGTGCTTCTTTTTTTAGATATGACAGCTTAAGTTTTTGCTCTAACTCTGTGACCTCTGGGCTAAGAACAATGTCGTTGTCACACATTCACGTTAAGCAATACGGTAACATTTTTTTCCTTCTGTACAGTTTTCTACGTTCTCTATATCTGATCTACATTTCTTCAATTGTACATATATAATAAAGACCTTGTATGATTCTGTGTTCCTTTTTTCAGGCGAGGCTTTAGGGCGCTCATGACTGTTTCTCAGGATTTTTCTGATAGCTCTTAGTTAATTTTGTCGCAGTCAATTCTATGATTGTTGAAGTTAAATTTACTGAACACTAATTCTCGTACATTATTTCTTGAGGTCCTTACTCCTGATTTTTATGCTCGTTTGTATTTATATCGTATTGTAGTCAGAGTATATTATTGTTATGATTATGTGACTTATTAGTTCCTCGTTGTCTGTGAGGATCAAATCTAGTGAAGTTTCATTTCTAGTGGGATCAGTTATCTGTTGGTTCAATGCAAACTTTTCACGAACCCTGATTATTTCCTTGACATGTATCTGTTGAGTTAGTGTACTTTCTATTTCTGGTACAATGTTGTGATGAACCATCTTTCATTTTACATTTGGAAAGTTGAAATCGCCAACGAGGTTAATATTTAGTGTGGGATTTTCCAGCCTTTCAAGACAATTAACTATCTCCCTTATCTGACTTGTGAATTCCTCAGTTGTTGCTGACGGTGGTTTATAAACCAGGATAATTACCAAATTCTGTTTCACAAAGAGTATCCTTCACACAGAGCCCTACTCTTCCCTGTCACCTACTAACTCCGTTACATCTATACATGTTACAATTTTTTAACGTTATCTCTCAGTCCAAAACATTCCTTGTATGTGTTTCTGTCAATGTTCCAAACATGGCCTTCGTTTCTGTGAGGAGTCCACTAATATAAGTAACTTTGTCATTTTTATTTGATTTCAGACCCTGAATTTTTTGCAAAAAGGAAGCAGGATTTACCATTTGAGATGTTCTGGTTAGTACCACTGGTGATGTACCACCTTGTCTGCTGAGTGTATGTCTGGCTTTATTTGCCCCACTGTTGTGCACTTCTGTACCCCTGTTTGTCCCTTTTTTGGGTCTGCTTGTTTCTCTTTTCCTCTAAAAAGAATATTTTTCATTTTTCATACCTCTTCTTTTCAGTAGCGCCACGTGTCTTCTACGTGGTAGTCTGGGCAGCTAAGGTCATTCTCTGAGCTGTTTTGAGGCTTTGCACATCTCTGGATGGAAGTACCTGCATTCCTTTTCAAAGCGACACTTCCCCCTTCAAAACCATATCTGGATATTTCTGGTACTGATACCAACGTTTTCTCCCATATATGATCATCCCTTCAGCGGGGTATTTGCAGACGTCCTGGCTGACCATATTTACTGTGGTAGACTCGGCCTCGCTTTCTGAGAAGTAATCTGGATTTTCTTGTTTACTTTTACCTGAGTATATTTATCTAGGTTGTTCTTTTTCTTGTTTTTCTGCTACTATCGTCTCTTCCTCTTTTGTATTCTTCTCATTGTCTTGTATCCTTATTTCCCTCTCTTCTTCCCTCCCCTGAGTATGTCTCCACCCTTATTTCAGCTCCGAGTTTCTTCCAACTCTTTTAAATATTTCTGGTAAGCTTTTCAGGAAATTTCTTACATTTTCTAAGTTTTCGATTTTCAATACTTCCCTTACACCTGTCTAACCTTCCATCTCTCTCGGGCAAATCCAGAAACATCTTTCCCGTTTATTTATGTCGCTTTTGTTTATGCCTGTCTTCCACTTATATTCCTCAATGATATCTTCCCTCATTCTACGTCTCTCAAGAGAGTGAAGGTTCTAGGCTCTCAATCTATCCTCGTATAAGAGATTCCTTATAGTAGTAGTTTAATTTTGTCATCCTTCTTTGCATGTTTCCCGATGCATTTATATCCATTCTGTAGTATGGGTGACACCGTCACCTCACTGGTCCTCAACAGCTCATAGGAACCTCCTCGTCTCCTGATCCTCACCTTCATGAGTCCTCACTTACCAAGAAGCCTCTCCTCACTTCCTCCTTCAACCCCTAACCCTCCTTACTTCCATTCCCACAATTACTAGACAGTAAAATAATCCTATTACGACCTCTTCAAGCCGCTTAAACTCTTTCTTCTACCGTGTTTCATCCTCTATTTCCTACCATTTTCATTCTGCCCTTTCACCTTTTATTATTTTCGGTTCTCTCTCCACATCACACAGGTACCTATCAATAATGTTATTACAGACACACACTAGCGCAGGTAGTATGAAAGGGGAAACAATTGAAATTGGTTCTAGAAAACGTTACCCAGTTTTAAGAGCAGGTACGATATTACTCAAGACATCAGTAATATAAGTCGGTGGATGAAAATTCAAGAGGAGGGGACAGGGACCAGGAATCGACCTCCTGGAAACAAAATAATGAATGTACATCGAGTACATTATCAAATATATGTAGAAACTTGGAAAGGTCTCAAGGTTTGCAACCAGACTAGCACTAAAACTGAACGGCCATGGTTAAACAGTCCGAACTGCGAGAACCAGGAACTAAGGAACTCAGGTGGAAGCGTTAAAGATAATTTTTTCAGTCCCATTGTGGTAGAAAAGAGGAGTAAGCTGGCTGAGGAAGCGATGGAGGCCTTTATATAGGTGGCTTAAGAAGTACACTCACACTGGCGGGGTTCCCTTGGTCTCACTCGCATCACTTCGTCATTCACCTAATGATACGACAGCTACACTTTCTCTTTATGCCACTACACCTTCACGCAGACATAGCTGTCTCCTCCTCACACACTACTCTGTCGACCGCGGGTGTCACGCACACCAAGTGACATCAAGCCGTAGAGGCAATGCACCCAGGGAGCACAAAGGTCGGTCGGTCATGGGTTTCTCTTTATGTCTGACGATCATTAATAGCGCCATCTTCACCCTTCTCAGGGGGCTCATTCCCTGTCCCACCATGACAGGAGGTAAGACAAGAGCCCATTACATTCGTCTCGACAATAGAGGAAAATAAATGCAAAAACTCTATCAAGAAAGTTAATAAAAGGTCAAAATAGCAGGAGTGGGAGCTCAACACAAATAATTGCTTTGTAAAATCATGGACGCATCAGAGTACTTTCACGCCAATTATATACTCTTATGCAAATAGCGCCTACATAATTAACCTGACTGCTGAGCGTCACATACACACACACACACACACACACACACACACAGCACCAGTCTGGAACCCACACCTGGTCAAGCACGTAAAGAAACTAGAGAAAGTGCAAAGGTTTGCGACAAGGTTAGTTCCACAACTCAGGGGACTGTCCTATGAAGAAAGGTTGAGGGAAATAGGACTAACAACACTGGAGGAAAGAAGGGTCAGAGGAGACATGCTAACGACATACAAAATACTGCGGAGAATTGACAAGGTAGACAGTGACAGGATGTTCCAGAGAGGGAACACAGAAACAAGGGGACACAACTGGAAGCTGAAGACTCAGATGAGTCAAAGGGATGTTAGGAAGCATTTCTTCAGCCATAGAGTAGTCAGGAAGTGGAATAGTCTAGAGAAAGATATAGTGGAGGAAAGAACCATACATAGTTTTAAGACAAGGTATGATAAAGCTCATGGAGCAGGGAGAGCAGAGACCCAGTAGCGGACAGCGAAGAGGCGAGGCCAGGAGCTAAGTCTCGACCCCTGCAACCACAATTAGGTGAATTAGGTGAGTACAGCGTCGCCAAGCACCACAGTCAAAACGACACATCAATTAGTAACGTGAGTAAACAGTATGTAGTTAAGTTTTAACATTGATATTATAATGTCTTGGTACACAGTTGTCTTAACTAGTTACAAACAAATAACAGGTCTATACAAAAGACGCTTTCCGGTGGTTTTTAAATGATGCGCCATTTGACAAACTTTTGCAACGTAAATAAGAATGACACCAATCAGTATTTTAAACATTTTAGTAATTTGGTTACCACAACGAGAATTTAGTGTATAATGGGAGCCACTCCCTTGAGATATTCAAGTCCTCCAATGAGATACACCAAGGAGGCCTATAAGCTTATTCTCATCATACTGAATAAAGGAACTTGTGTTAACAATGCAGTAATACTGATAACATGATACCGAATGTCCCGTATGCTGCTGCTTTGTAGTCCCTGATTGACAGTCGTATCCAGCACCGTCAAGACGTCACAGCCTGGTGAAGAAACTTGTCCAGTTTTCTCATGAAGACTTCTACACTTGTTCCAGAAGTGTTTCTGATATCTTCTGGTAAGATGACGAATAACCTGGGACCACGAATGCTGATACAGTGTTCCCTATTGTGCCCACCACAGCCCTGCTTTTCACTGGGTTAATTTTGCACTTCCTCCCATATCTCTTACTCCAGTATGCTGTTATGACAGTGTGTAGAATTGGGACCAGGCCCTCGAGTACTTTCCAGGTATATATTATCCACTCCAGTGAGTACATATTCAAGACTTAAGGCGTTCTCAGTAATCTAAATATTTTACTGGCTCTATGTGAGCCGTAAACGATCTCTGTATTTGTTCAGGCTCTGATATTTCTCCTGCCTTCAACAGGGTCGTCAACACTGAGCAATATTCCAAATGAGGGAGCACTAGCAGTCTGAAAAGTGTCACCACTGGCCTTATTTCCCTTGTTTTGAAGGTTCTCATTACCCACCCCGTCATCTTCCTGGCTGTTGTGATCTTTGTCTTATTATGCGCTTTGAAAGAAAGGTCACGTGACATAATTATTCCCAAGTCTTTCACGTGTTCTTTTTGATCTATTTGATGATTCTCTTGAGTTTCGTATACAGTGTTCCTTTTGAGTTCTTCATTCTTTCCATACCTAAGCAGCTGGAACTTATCACCACTGAACGTCATGTTGTTCTCCACTGCCCACTGAAAAACACTGCTTATATCTTCCTGTAATTTTTCAGTGTCTTCTACCGTAGCGACTAATCCTGTAGAATTTGGAGAAAAAAAAAACAGAAAACCTGTGCACTCCTGCACCCCGTGTGCCAGATTCATGGAATTCCATATTTAAAAAGACCTGCAAAATACAACTGGCACGAACACTTAGTATACTTTGGAGAAAGCACTTAGATCTAGGTGAAATACCAGACATACCTCCTTTGAATTAAGGAAGCAGTGGAGTGTTAGCCAAAAACTACAGACCAGCAGCCCTAATATCGCACATCATAAAAGTCTTCGAAAGGGTATTGAGACGCCAAACTATGAATTTTATGGAACAGCACAACCTGCCAACCTAAACCAGCATGGATTGAGAGCGGAAAGAGCATGTCTATCGCAACTACTAAACCATCATGACAGAATTACAGAGTCATTGGAAGAAAAACCAAAGCGCATATTTGGCATACACGGATTCTGCAAAGTCATTTGACAAATGTAATCATGGGTTGATTACGCACAAAATGAGGCTGACAGGTATAACAGGGAAAGGAGGAAAATTGATATTCAACTTTGATAAACAGTAGTAGTAAACAGCAAAATCCAGCAATAGCAAAGTAAAAAGCTCAGCACCCCAAGGCACAGTCCTGGCGCATTTACTGGTTCTTGTCCTCGTAAGGGACATAAAAACACTAGCCACAGTTTCCTATTATCATTTGCAAATGACACCAAAATAAGCATGAAAATTACCTTGGTAGAAAACATGGAAAAACTGCAAAAAGATATTAACAAAGTCTTCCAGTGAACAGTGACAACTTCCAACTGATTGCACATGATATAAAAAAATCAAAAGGGACACTGTATATATAACGGAAGAGGATCACCAAATAGAACACGTCAAGGGCCTTTCTTTAATAGAACACAATAAGGCAAATGTCACAGCAGCCAGCAAAATGACGCGGTGGAGATTGTGAACTTAAAAAACACAGGAAATAGTGCCAATGGTGATACTATTCAAATCGCGTATTGTTCAAAGTTAATGGTTCCATTCAGAGCAAGAAAGGTATCAAAGCTGGAACATATACTGAGGTCATTTAAGGCCCCATAAAGCGAGGAACAGTATTTAAATTACTGTAATACTTCAAGCCATAAATATGTACTCGCTGGAGAAAAAGGAGAGAGAGAGAGAGAGAGAGAGAGAGAGAGAGAGAGAGAGAGAGAGAGAGAGAGAGAGAGAGAGAGAGAGAGAGAGAGAGAGAGAGAGAGAGAGGAGAGAGAGAGAGAGAGAGAGGGGGGGGAGGTAGGGAGAAACAGAGAGAGGAAGAGACAGAGAGGAGCCGGGGCGCTGTGGGCACAATGAAAAAAACCCACTGTATCAACATTATTGGTCCCAGACTATTTAACATTTTACCAGAAGATATCAGAAACACTGCCGGAACAAGTGTATGTCTTCAAGAAGAAACTTGACAAGTACCTCTACTAAGTGTCAGCTTAACCAGGCTGTGATGGATATGTGGGCTAGAGGGCTGCTAGCCAACATATCCATCACAAGACAACAGTGCATAAGTGTTCGCAGTAAAACTAACAGAATCTTTGGCTTCATATTAAGAAGTATAAATAATAGAAGTCCTCAGGTTGTTCATCAACTCTATATATCTTTGGTTAGGCCTCATTTAGATTATGCTGCACAGTTCTGATCACCGTATTACAGAATGGATATAAATGCACTGGAAAACGTACAGAGGATGATGACAAAGTTGATCCCATGTATCAGAAATCTTCCCTATGAGGATAGACTGAGGGCCCTGAATCTGCACTCTCTAGAAAGGCGTAGAATTAGAGGGGATATGATTGAGGTGTATAAATGGAAAACAGGAATTAATAAAGGGGATGTAAATAGAGTGCTAAAAATATCTAGCTTAGATAGGACTCGTAGTAATGGCTTTAAGTTGGAAAAGTTCAGATTCAGGAAGGATATAGGAAAGCACTGGTTTGGTAATAGAGTTGTGGATGAGTGGAACAAACTCCCGAGTACCGTCATAGAAGCTAAGACGTTGTGTAGTTTTAAAAATAGGTTAGATAAATAAATGAGTGGTTGTGGGTGGGTGTGAGTTTGACCTGACTAGCTTGTGCTACTAGGTCAGATGTGCTCCTTCCTTAAGTGAATGTGACCTGACCTGACTAGGTTAAGTCAGTGGCTTAAGCCAGTGGGAGAATTGGATCTGCTTCACATGGGCCAGTAGGCCTGCTGCAGTGTTCTTTCTTATGTAAGGGTATAAAGGACGAGAAATATGAGATCCTCTACAAGAGCAGACTTAAGGCGTTTATTCTGGGAAACAAGGACATAAAACATATACAGAACCAACTAGTAAAACACAACTATCAATGTATCCTTCAACACTCATAACATTTATATTGATAGAATTACCAACAATGTTGCCACAATAAAATGTCACATTAGTTGCATTTGTGTCCTTTTACTTAACATAACGTTTATAAGTAGGTGATATTGGTTAGGGTGTGCATACGCTTCTCAAACACATACATTAGCTGCTCTTTTTTTACTCACTGCCCAACAACATGACTGAGTACCGAAACAAGTAAATCAAATATAATCGGCAAATAATTACCATTAATGAGAGGCATAAAATCAGATAAATCTCAATTCCATTTTTATGGTTTCAATAAGTTTCAGTAATAATAATAAAAAACCTAGCAAATTTTCAACGATGTCTGGGTCCGTCCTGGACCATTATCAAGTCACATTTGACACCTGACAATGCCCCAGGAAGAACCAAAACATCAGGTACAGTTTCCTAAATGTGGGATATTTGTAAAGTTTCATTATTCGTGTAACCCAACAGTATGGGTAATTACCTCACAAAGGTTATTACAAAATTTACAAGCACTAAATATAGATTATTCCTGTTAAAAAAAAACTAGAAAGTCCATTAATTTATTTCAGGAGAATGAGCTCAATTTAAAATATTTACAGCAATTACACTATGACTATTGAACAGCCTGGGAATTACTTTTTTTAATTCACGTCATCAATAGCGAATACTTAATTTATAAATTGAATAAACAAGACGATGGTGTGGTTGATGATCGCAGGCGCACATATGACCTACCTACAGCTGACCAGTGTAAACAAACACAGCTGACTGTAACATGAGGTAGTGACGTAAACATGACGTCACGAGATAACACTAACGACCAACACAAGGTGATATAATGAAGTTACTACCTAGTTGAACATGCAATAATGATGGTAAAAAACACACATGTGCAACACTTTGGCATCATTGTGGAGACGTTTCGCCAACTACTGAAGACATAAGGTAATAGTCTGAAGTGATCAGTACCTCGGCCTTGACAGGACGTTCAATACTAACAGACTGTTCAACTGAACATCTCACTTCAAAGCTGCGGGACTGATCTCCTCGAGGTACTACTACAAGTTGAAGACTTAGACACTTGTGCAACATTTGGGGATCTTCATTGTGGAAACTATTCCACAATAAAGATCCAAAACGTTACAAAAGTGTCTAATTCTTCAACTTGTCACTTTTCTAAACCATTTACATTACTTCAAGTCTTCTACCGTCTCGAGCATTATTCTTTGAATTGAACTGAGAAAACCACTGGTTGGCGAAACGTCTCCACATAAAGATGCCCACGTGTTGCACATGTGTCTTCCTTATCTATTTGTCAGTATTGTATACTACTAACATATAATAATGATTATTCACGAAGCAGCAAGAAACTAGAGTATTAACAGGTGAACCCGGACAACACAATTTATAGGGTCATCACCATTACAACAGACGCGATAACAGGAAAATATCTAACAAAAAGGCACAATACCGTGACTGGAACAATACACACACAACCCGCACATATAAAAGAGAGGAGCTTACGACGACGTTTCGGCCCGACTTGGACCATTTACAAAGTCACACTAACACACAAAGACGGGGGAAGTGGTATTTATAGGCAGGCAGACAGGGGAGGGTACCAGAGAGTGGGGTAATAATGGAGTAAGTAGTGGAAGTGGTAGTAGTAGTAATAGTAGTAGTGGAGACAGTCATATTCTAGAGGAGCACTGCAATGAGGCTAGCGGCCCACAAGGGTGGGACGAGAACACAGAGGGAGGAAAGGCGAATAAAAAACAAAAAAACAAAACAAATACAAGGCAAAAGAAAAGAAAAGAAAGAAAGGAAAACCCATAGGAGAAAAAAGGAGAGGAGGGAAGAGATAAAAGGGGAAGGAATCAGGTTAAGTCACGGGTGTTCTGAAATTTAGAGCATTTAACAATGTAATGAGAGAGGAAAGCATCAACAGAGACAAAGCCAGGGCTAAGATTCATACATGGAAAGTTGTGTATAAGGGAGGATTCAACCAGGCGGCGACTATGAAAGCTAGACGTAGGGTAGACAGTTTTAGCAGAAGACCAATCAATAGGATGACTGTGATCTCTGACATGACAGAAAAGAGCATTATTAGTGTCGGCAAGCCTAACACTATTTTTGTGCTCCCTGAGTCTGTCAGAAAGAGATCGGCCAGTTTTTCCGAAGTACTGAAGAGGACAGGAGGAGCAAGAAATAGAGTAGACACCAGGAGAATCTGTGGAGGGAGGGGAGGTATGAACTAGATTAGTGCGAAGAGTGTTAGTCTGACGAAAGGTGAGTTTGATGTCTAAGGAACGGAGAGAGTTGCTGAGATTAGAGAGACCAGAGATGTAGGGAAGGCAGAGGACTGGAGAGTTCTCAGGAGTAGAGGGTTTAGGAGAGAAGAAAGTCCGTTTGGCACGAGAGAAAGCAGAGTCTATGAAATGGGAAGGGTAGCCCAGGCGGGAAAATGAATTATGAAGAGTGGAAATTTCTGCTTCAAGAAACTGAGGATCACAGATACGGAGAGCACGGAGAAAGAGGGAGATAAGAACACTCTTCTTGACAGAGGAGGCATGATAAGAGAAGTAATGAATGTACATGCCACTGTGCATAGGCTTGCGGTACACGGAGAAGGCAAAACCTGTAACTGAGCGGTGGACATGAACATCAAGGAAAGGAAGCAAAGAATTAGATTCCCAATCAGCTTTAAACTTAATGGAAGGGGCAAGATTATTAAGAGCATCAAGAAAAGGTTGGAAGAGACTTAAGTCATGAGGCCAAAGAGCAAAGATGTCATCTACATAGCGGAGCCAGAGTGAAGGACGTACATCAATAGTGGGAAGAAGGACAGTCTCGAAGTATTCCATGTAAAGATTAGCAAGAACAGGAGATAGAGGAGAGCCCATAGCGACACCAAAGGTTTGAGAATAATATTTACCTTGAAAGGAAAAGGAGTTAGAGTCCACACAAAGGCCTGGTTGAATCCTCCCTTATACACAACTTTCCCTGTATGAATCTTAGCCCTGGCTTTGTCTCTGTTGATGCTTTCCTCTCTCATTACATTGTTAAATGCTCTAAACTTCAGAACACCCGTGACTTAACCTGATTCCTTCCCCTTTTATCTCTTCCCTCCTCTCCTTTTTTCTCCTATGGGTTTTCCTTTCTTTCTTTTCTTTTCTTTTGCCTTGTATTTTTTTTTTTTTTTATTCGACTTTCCTCCCTCTGTGTTCTCGTCCCACCCTTGCGGGTCGCTAGCCTCATTGCAGTGCTCCTCTAGAATATGACTGTCTCCACTACTACTATTACTACTACTACCACTTCCACTACTTACTCCATTATTACCCCACTCTCTGGTACCCTCCCCTGTCTGCCTGCCTATAAATACCACTTCCCCCGTCTTTGTGTGTTAGTGTGACTTTGTAAATGGTCCAAGTCGGGCCGAAACGTCGTCGTAAGCTCCTCTCTTTTATATGTGCAGGTTGTGTGTGTAAGGAAAATATCTGAACTAAAAGATTCACCTCCGGGAATACAATGAAAAATAATCTAATAACGAAACAACCTTGCTAAAAAATTATGTAATATAAAAAATCTTAACTTTCCTAATCTAATCTGTATAACTATGTACCATGTTTTTCTTAGGAAAAGGAGGAAATCTTAAGAGGTAATTTTTATATTTCTTCGCTGGACGGACTTCACTCAACTCTAGAATGATCTGTAATAGATTGTCACTATAGACCTTGGTTAAAAATATACCTGTAGTTTGTTTAGTTAGAATAATGTACGCACAACATTAGTGTGGGGAAGCTTCCAGTCATGCTGGAGATCAGTTTGGGGAAGTTCGCCAGTGATATCAAGTATCGGCACTCAATTTACAGTTACGTGCTTCACAAACTTCAATAGACAAGCTCAGTTTTTCTCTTCAACTACTATACTCGCAAGACATACACTGGAAACATGCAAGAAACATGCAAATTTGTTTTAGCTAAGAAATCTAGAAGACAGTCGACCACCATAACAGTCGCTCCCCAACCTTGGAGGTGAACGGGTGAGCTGTGGTGTCCCCTAGCGGTGAAACAGAGAAACTTTGTTTTCACCAACATAGCGGATGGTTACTGGCGATGTGTGAACACTGTTTGCATCGATTTGATTCAGGGAGCTGTGTATCGCGATAATGCAAGATACTTATGGGATCCCAAGTGCAGCTTTATATGGGATTTTCCTGAATGGGGCTGCCAGGATCTTCGTAAAGTTTGCCTCCACCAGCGCATACGAGAAAATTGTGGAGAAGTTCAAGGAAAAGAGTATTGTCATCAACACAGGGCTTTAGGTACGTCTGCGCAATGTATCTGCATATTATTCTTGGAATCGAATAAGGAACATTCCATTTGAGGCGGTTGAAGAGGATGTCAGGCGTGTCTTCAGTCAGTACGGGGTCATTCATGCGGCCACCGTGGGACGGTGGGCCCAGGAAATCTACGCAGGTATGCCGGAGGGGCCTTACTCCCTCAAAATGACCCTGAGGTGGCAGATCCCGTCATATGTCCTAATGAAAGGCTTTTTGTACACAGGTATACGTAACGTATGCTGGACAGCTAAGGACGTGTCATCTCTGTGGTACCCCGGGTCATGTGGCAGCGTCGTGTGAGCGACGTAGGGAACGACAGCAGAGCAGGGAAGGTGGAGTGTTTCGTGACGAGACAGTCGGGCGTGAGGAACCCATAACTCGAGTGCCATCAGCTGCGACGGTTGCCTTGGCAGATGCATCCATTGAGGGCAGTTGGAGTGCAGCTGTTGATGCGGCTGAGGAGGAGGCAGTTTTGACCTTAACACCAGTGTCGCATGTTGTGACGCAGGATCCAGGTCGGGATGACGAGCAGGCGGTGGTGGAGTCGGTGTTATCGGTCCCCAGTTTGGAGGAGATCCAGAGGATTCTCGAGCACCAACTACCAAGCAAGTTATTAATTCCAACGGTGGACCCACCTGTGGAGTTGGAGAGTTCAGTGTGTGTGGACAGTAGTGGTGCGGACTTTGCTGACCGCGGGTCTGTGGTTACAGCGGAGGTGGGAGTGCATAGAGAGGATAGTGAAGGCGAAATGAAAGTGGCGGGAGTATCCCGCAAACGGCCTAGCAGTACAGCTGAGGATGATGTGCTAACCCCAGGCCAAAGGTCGTGGAAAATGGATGTGGCCAAAGATAGGAAGGTTGCACAGCTGGGGAAGAATAGTGGGGCTGGCGGGAAGGTTTGTCGAGGAGTCAGTGGAATGTCAAGAACAGGTGTGACAGGATCTGTACGACATAGTGGTAAACCCCCATTGATGTTTTCAGGTGTTTCAACAAGAATGTTAATTACCTCCGGAAGGAGGTAAAGAGGAGATGGGTAGAGATAACACTCAGACGCATGAATGTTGACATTTGCTTCTTTCAGGGGCACAATAATTTCAGGTGTGGACGAAACTTACGATTGACAGGTTATACAGGGAGTTCTGAAAACCTCAAGGGTGGGGTTGTTGTGGGGATCCGTGAGACCAGCCCCTTCAGGTTGAAGGTGTGGGAGGAGGGGGGAGGGGGAAGGATTGTTAGCAATCGTCGGGTGAAGGAAGAGTTTGTTTGCGATTTTTTAGTTTACGCTTTGCAGGGTCTCCCTTTAGGAAAGGATGTGGAACCTAGGGGAGCGGGTTGCGCATTAGGGGTCTTGAGGGAGGTGTTGCAGGCGGTCGGGGGTGGTGGACATAGTTGAGGGAGGTGGGTGGCAGGTGGAACACACTTATATTAAACGGGGTTACGCAGCATGGCTGGATCGGGTTTATGTGTCGGGTGTGGTTCGGGTCGGTGCTGTATCTTGTGAGGATCTGGGTTACTTGGACAATAGATGTTTTTTGGCTGAGCTGGGGTGACAAGGAGCGATGAGGATTTACCCTAGCTACTGGAGATCATCGGGAGATTTTTGTGGAATGGTGGGGATGGTTCTGGGATGGGGGTCGGGGGATTGGTGACGTGGTGGATTGGTGGCACGTGAGAGCGAAAGTGGCCATCAGGGAATTCTACAAAAGGGTGGGAGGGAAGGAGGCACGTTTTAGGTTGGGGATGCAGAGGTATTTGGAGGGGCAACTAAAGGAGTGCTATGGGGGAGCAGGGAGATATCCATATGCAGAAATTGAAAATCTTAGGATGCAACTGCGGGACATACAAAATGAAGGTTTTCACGCTTTGAGGGTGCGAGGGGGTTTAGAGGAGGTACTTTGGGAGGATGAACCCTCAGCGCTAGTTTTACATAAGTTTCAAGTCCGGAGAAAGGGGATGACTTTTATGTCATTAGCGGCTGAGGAGGATTTGGGAAGGTATAGCCGTGGGCAGGTAATTTGCACCACAGATGCCATGAGTTGCTACACTGACAAGTGGTTTGAGCGCAAATTGGGATGGAGGGAAGGTGATGGGCACGTGTGAGATGGTTTTGGAGGGTATCCTTTCGTGACTAGGTACGGAAGAAAGGGAGCTAATGGAGGGATGTATTACTGAAGAGGAAGTGTGGCAAGCAGTGAAAGAGCCAAAAATTGGGAAAAGCGCTTGGTATCGATGGGATTTCGAGGGACTTTTATGTGGCCCATTGGGAGGTTTTACGACAGGCATTGGTCTGGGTATTCAATGATATGAAGTTGCGGGGCAGGATGGGCGGGGAGCTAGATACGAGGATCGTGGTTTTAGTGCCTAAGGGAAGTGGTGGTGGGACTCTTTGGGCGTATAGGCCAATCACATTATTATGTGCTGACTATAAAATTTTTGAGCGTATTTTAGCAAACCACATGAAGAAGGTTTTGGGGAAGTTATTGGAGGGTGGGCAATATGGGGTCCCAGGACGCAGCATGAGGGAGGGACATCGCAAAATTAAACGTTTCATTGAGGGTAGGGGGCGGGGGGTGTCATGGGGCTGGATTGGGAAACAGCCTGCCACAGTGTTGATAGGGGCATGTTAATGGGTATACTGTTGAGACAGGGGTTTGGAGAGGAGGTGGCAGGATGGTTGCGCACTTTGTATGCAGGAGCTAGAGTGAGAGTACAGGTGAACGGGAGGGTGGGGTCCATGGTGAGCATGGAACGGGGGTTGCGACAGGGGTGACCCATATCACAGCTTCTGTTTGCGTGTTTGCAGGACCCCTTTTACAGGCTGGTGTCAAAGGGCGTCAGGGAGGAAGGTTGTGAGCTAGGAGGAGGAACGAGGATTATTGGTTACGTGGATGATACCACCATTTTAGTGGGTAGCGAGGAGGGATTGGGGAATGTCAACAGACTCATAGAGGTTTTTGGGCGGGCAACAGGTATGCGGGCGAATAGGGCAAAATCGAAGTCGTTAGAGGTAGGAACATTGGGTCGTTGGGGCAGAGGTTCGGGTGGGCAACAGTAGATAGCTTGAAAATATGCAGGGTGGCTTTTGGTAATGTGGCGAGCATTTCGCATGAGATTAATTCCTCGGCGGTGGTCGATGCGGCTTTAGGTAGGCTGGCGGGTTTGAGGCCGGGTGAGGTAACCCTCTTGCAGAGGACGATTGTTATTAATTCTTTGGTGTATAGTAAGCTTTGATATGTTGCCGCCATATATCCCCTCCTGGAAACAGACATCCAGGGCTTGCAGAACAGAGTTTTGCAGTATATTTGGGGTTTTGGGAGGCATTGGTTATGAAAGGTGGTAATGACAAAGGTAGGGAAGGGAGGTATGGGTCTGATACCTTTGAATAGGAGATTAATGGGGTTATACGTCAGGCAGGAATTTATAGCGAGGGGTGGGTATCGGGGGGCAAGGGTGGATAGAGTCATGAGAGAGGTTAGGAGGTGGTGGCAGGGTCAGAACCTGTCGGTGTGTGAGGCGATTCTGAGGCATATCCTGGTGGTCCCGGATCCTGGACGGGTAAAGTTGAGGAGTTTGGATATAGTGAGAATGGGGGACGTGGGGGTGCTAGGGGAGGAGGTTTATCCAAGGTATAACTGGAATGTTACGTGATACTGGTTCAGACAGCTGAAGTTGCCTCCCAGAGTGCGAGAAATAGGGTATCATTCTCTTCACGGCATTCTCGCATCCAGGGCGCAACTTTTCGTGATGGGTTTGGCAAGTGATGGGTTTTGTACGCTTTGTGGAACGCCGGACACGGCTTTTCACATTGTGTACTTCTGCGAGGGTTTGGGGAGAGTGAGGGAATGGTTCACTGGGATAATTCAGGGGGTTTATCGGTTGTGTGGATTTTGTTTAGACGTGGTGGGATGTCCAGAGGACGTGCGGCGTGGGGTTATGTATTTGGTTTTAGATTACATTTATGTGTCATGGGTAATGAGGGAGGTGAGAAGCGAGACGCGGATCTGGATCTGCGTAAGGTAAGGTGTGGGATAGAGATTTCTCGGAGGGGTATAAGCAGCTATCGATGGGAACATTACTAGGTTAGTTTTTGTATAGGTTTGGAGGAATTGGTCTCCGGGGGGGGGTGAGGAATAGGGAGTGCAAGCGGTCAGGTGGAGTGCATGTATAGGGGGTAGCGGGAGTGGGGGCGGGGGCAGGGGTATATTTTCAGATGTTTTGTAAAAATTGTATAATATGTTTTTAAATAAAACTCCTTGGTAAATAAAAATAGATATATTTAACCTTAGACACTATATTCACAGGGAGATGACACAGTTCTCAAGTGTTAACATGTATGTTGCTCGGTATCAACACATCAAAATGCATTAGCCGGCAGTACATAAGAACATAAGAAAGGAGGAACACTGCAGCAGGCCTGTTGGCCCATACTAGGCAGGTTCTTCACATTCCATCCCACTAACAAGATATTTGTTCAACCCAATCTTCAATCCTACCCAAGAAACAAGCTTTGATCACTCTATCCACTCACGTGCAACTCCCACTCAAATCTAACCCCTCTCACTCATGAATTTATCTAACCTAAATTTGAAACTACCCAAGGTCCTTGCTTCAATAACCCTACTAGGCAGACTGTTCCACTCATCAACACAATACTCTCTGGCAAACCCACATAACCTTTCACTTAAAAAAAATATTCTATAAGAGACCCGTATATAATCCAATTTAGCCCTTAAAATATATGTAACGTATTAGTACGCAACTCACGATTGTGTACAACGTACTAGTACGCAGTTTTCCTACCTTCAAATCTGCCAACTGCCAATACTTTTGACTTCAACACAACTCTTGGGGGTCTTCTATGATCTACTCATAAATTTGAAAAAAAAAAATCTAAGGTCAGAAGGGCCTACACAGTGTCAGGGTTAACTACACAGGTTATTACTGTGTGTCCGACGTGCCAGCACACCTAACTAGCATAAGCGAACAATGAGCTGTTGTTCCACCAGCCTCCCTACTACAAAGGTGTGGAAGTGGCACGAAGATGAATTATTCATTCCAAAGTTTTACAATTTCATGATACTAACGGTGGGATTCAGCCACAAAGCACAATAAGTAGATTTTACCCAAGATAACGCAGTCAAGTCAAACAATGTGTCTCATTTCCATGTTTTGATCAGTATTACACCTTATTGTAAATATAACTTTTACAGTGGTCTGGAAGGTACACAAGTTTTATGGACACAAAGAATGTTTACATGGTATATATTTATATGGTATATATTATATATGCTAATATGGAACATATTTAGGTTCCAAAGAATATCCCTCGAACCTAAATATATACCATAAATAATTAACCTAGGATAATCCAACATAGTCAAACAATGGAACTTATTTTCATGTTTTGAGGAGTATCACATCTTAAAACAACTGCAATAAGTATTCCTTGTATACAGTGTTACATCAAAATAGTAAAAAACAGAATAAAAAAAGTTATTTCAGCAAAATATACTGTATATTCCAAGTGGATCAATGTGAGGTAAAGTATTTCCCCAGGTCTGAACTGCTACATCTTTAAACACATCTAATTTTATAAGAAACTAGTGTACATAGTGTACATAGTAATAAACAATAAAAGCAATTAGAAACACTGAACCACAATCATAATTTGGAGTCAATAAATTTTAAAACGTAAATATCTCATTTACACCGCTGAAACCAACGAAGGATAATTTTTTTGCCAACTTCAATACCATAAAATCGTTAGTTTTTATCAGATTCCACTCATTTTAGTCTTATTCTGTTAAAAAAAACATTATTTCATTCTTTTAGAAAAAAATTAAATCTTCCCACACATTAATTTTTTTTTCTCCGGGTATGCAACAGTTTAGGGCTGGGGTTCCCACCCTTGGGAACATGTACCCCTAGGGGGACATTTGCACTTCTCTAGGGGTACATAAGAGTCTGAGAGTATGACCAGACGAGCCTGGCCCATGGCCTGGCTCAGAGAGTAGAGAAACTCTCGAAACTCTTCAATGGTATATAAAATGTATATACTGCTGAACAATGTACAATATACACTGTGCTGCAGTGTACACCATAAGTAATGTAGAACATAAGCAATATAGAACACACTGGTTACATATCAGCTGATAAGGAGTGCAGTCAACTCGGCAAGCTCTTCTCCCTCTCTCATTCATGTTACAAAGTTACATATACGTATGTAGAACTTCAAAATTAATAAACTCCTAAAAATCATACCGAAGGTGTTCTAGTCTAGTCTAGCGACTTATACGAGGGTAGCCGGCAGTTCTATGCTTCAGTTATCTACAAGCACTAGTCTAGCGACTTATACGAGGGTAGCCGGCAGTTCTATGCTTCAGTTATCTTCAAGCACTAGTCTAGCGACTTATACGAGGGTAGCCGGCAGCTCTATGCTTCAGTAATCTACAAGCACTAGTCAAGAGACTTATACGAGGGTAGCCGGCAGTTCTATGCTTGTTATCTACAAGCACTAGTCTAGCGACTTATACGAGGGTAGCCGGCAGCTCTATGCTTCAGTTATCTTCAAGCACTAGTCTAGCGACTTATACGAGGGTAGCCGGCAGCTCTATGTTTCAGTTATCTACAAGCACTAGTCTAGAGACTTATAATCTACAAGCACTAGTCTAGAGACTTATAATCTACAAGCACTAGTCTAGAGACTTATAATCTACAAGCACTAGTCTAGAGACTTATAATCTACAAGCACTAGTCTAGAGACTTATAATCTACAAGCACTAGTCTAGAGACTTATAATCTACAAGCACTAGTCTAGAGACTTATAATCTACAAACACTAGTCTAGAGACTTATAATCTACAAGCACTAGTCTAGAGACTTATACGAGGGTAGCCGGTAGCTCTATGCCTCAGTTATCTACAAGCAGTAGTCTAGCGACTTATACAAGGGTAGCCGGCAGCTCTATGTTTCAGTTATCTACAAGCACTAGTCTCTAGACTTATACGAGGGTAGCCGGCAGCTCTATGCTTCAGTTATCTACAAGCACTAGTCTAGCGACTTATACGAGGGTAGCCGGAAGCTCTATGCTTCAGTTATCTACAAGCACTAGTCTAGCGACTTATACGAGGGTAGCCGGCAGCTCTATGCTTCAGTTATCTACAAGCACTAGTCTAGCGACTTATACGAGGGTAGCCGGCAGCTCTATGCTTCAGTTATCTACAAGCACTAGTCTAGCGACTTATACGAGGGTAGCCGGCAGCTCTATGCTTTAGTTATCTACAAGCACTAGTCTAGCGACTTATACGAGGGTAGCCGGCAGCTCTATGCTTCAGTTATCTACAAGCACTAGTCTAGCGACTTATACGAGTGTAGCCGGCAGCTCTATTCTTCAGTTATCTACAAGCACTAGTCTAGCGACTTATACGAGGGTAGCCGGTAGCTCTATGCTTCAGTTATCTACAAGCACTAGTCTAGCGACTTATACGAGGGTAGCCGGCAGCTCTATGCTTCAGTTATCTACAAGCACTAGTCTAGCGACTTATACGAGGGTAGCCGGCAGCTCTATGCTTCAGTTATCTACAAGCACTAGTCTAGCGACTTATACGAGGGTAGCCGGCAGCTCTATGCTTCAGTTATCTACAAGCACTAGTCTAGGGACTTATACGAGGGTAGCCGGCAGTTCTATGCTTCAGTTATCTACAAGCACTAGTCTAGCGACTTATACGAGGGTAGCCGGCAGCTCTATGCTTCAGTTATCTACAAGCACTAGTCTAGCGACTTATACGAGGGTAGCCGGCAGCTCTATCCTTCAGTTATCTACAAGCACTAGTCTAGCGACTTATACGAGGGTAGCCGGCAGCTCTATGCTTCAGTTATCTACAAGCACTAGTCTAGCGACTTATACGAGGGTAGCCGGCAGCTCTATGCTTCAGTTATCTACAAGCACTAGTCTAGCGACATACGAGGGTAGCCGGCAGTCTATGCTTAGTTATCTACAAGCACTAGTCTAGGACTTATACGAGGGTAGCCGGCAGCTCTATGCTTCAGTTATCTACAAGCACTAGTCTAGCGACTTATACGAGGGTAGCCGGCAGTTCTATGCTTCAGTTATCTACAAGCACTAGTCTAGCGACTTATACGAGGGTAGCCGGCAGTTTATGTTCAGTTATCTAAGCACTAGTCTAGCGACTTATACAGGGTAGCCGGCAGTTCTATGCTTCAGTTATCTACAAGCACTAGTCTAGGACTTATACGAGGTAGCCGGCAGCTCTATGCTTCAGTTATCTACAAGCACTAGTCTAGCACTTATACGAGGGTAGCCGGCAGCTCTATGCTTCAGTTATCTACAAGCACTAGTCTAGCGACTTATACGAGGGTAGCCGGCAGTCTATGCTTCAGTTATCTACAAGCACTAGTCTAGCGACTTATACGAGGGTAGCCGGCAGTTCTATGCTTCAGTTATCTACAAGCACTAGTCTAGCGACTTATACGAGGGTAGCCGGCAGCTCTATGCTTCAGTTATCTACAAGCACTAGTCTAGCGACTTATACGAGGGTAGCCGGCAGTCTATGCTTCAGTTATCTACAAGCACTAGTCTAGCGACTTATACGAGGGTAGCCGGCAGCTCTATGCTTCAGTTATCTACAAGCACTAGTCTAGCGACTTATACGAGGGTAGCCGGCAGCTCTATGCTTCAGTTATCTACAAGCACTAGTCTAGCGACTTATACGAGGGTAGCCGGCAGCTCTATGCTTCAGTTATCTACAAGCACTAGTCTAGCGACTTATACGAGGGTAGCCGGCAGCTCTATGCTTCAGTTATCTACAAGCACTAGTCTAGCGACTTATACGAGGGTAGCCGGCAGCTCTATGCTTCAGTTATCTACAAGCACTAGTCTAGCGACTTATACGAGGGTAGCCGGCAGCTCTATGCTTCAGTTATCTACAAGCACTAGTCTAGCGACTTATACGAGGGTAGCCGGCAGCTCTATGCTTCAGTTATCTACAAGCACTAGTCTAGCGACTTATACGAGGGTAGCCGGCAGCTCTATGCTTCAGTTATCTACAAGCACTAGTCTAGCGACTTATACGAGGGTAGCCGGCAGCTCTATGCTTCAGTTATCTACAAGCACTAGTCTAGCGACTTATACGAGGGTAGCCGGCAGCTCTATGCTTCAGTTATCTACAAGCACTAGTCTAGCGACTTATACGAGGGTAGCCGGCAGCTCTATGCTTCAGTTATCTACAAGCACTAGTCTAGCGACTTATACGAGGGTAGCCGGCAGCTCTATGCTTCAGTTATCTACAAGCACTAGTCTAGCGACTTATACGAGGGTAGCCGGCAGCTCTATGCTTCAGTTATCTACAAGCACTAGTCTAGCGACTTATACGAGGGTAGCCGGCAGCTCTATGCTTCAGTTATCTACAAGCACTAGTCTAGCGACTTATACGAGGGTAGCCGGCAGCTCTATGCTTCAGTTATCTACAAGCACTAGTCTAGCGACTTATACGAGGGTAGCCGGCAGTTCTATGCTTCAGTTATCTACAAGCACTAGTCTAGCGACTTATACGAGGGTAGCCGGCAGTTCTATGCTTCAGTTATCTACAAGCACTAGTCTAGCGACTTATACGAGGGTAGCCGGCAGTTCTATGCTTCAGTTATCTACAAGCACTAGTCTAGAGACTTATACGAGGGTAGCCGGCAGCTCTATGCTTCAGTTATCTACAAGCACTAGTCTAGCGACTTATACGAGGGTAGCCGGCAGCTCTATGCTTCAGTTATCTACAAGCACTAGTCTAGCGACTTATACGAGGGTAGCCGGCAGTTCTATGCTTCAGTTATCTACAAGCACTAGTCTAGCGACTTATACGAGGGTAGCCGGCAGCTCTATGCTTCAGTTATCTACAAGCACTAGTCTAGCGACTTATGCGAGGGTAGCCGGCAGCTCTATGCTTCAGTTATCTACAAGCACTAGTCTAGCGACTTATACGAGGGTAGCCGGCAGCTCTATGCTTCAGTTATCTACAAGCACTAGTCTAGCGACTTATACGAGGGTAGCCGGCAGCTCTATGCTTCAGTTATCTACAAGCACTAGTCTAGCGACTTATACGAGGGTAGCCGGCAGCTCTATGCTTCAGTTATCTACAAGCACTAGTCTAGCGACTTATACGAGGGTAGCCGGCAGCTCTATGCTTCAGTTATCTACAAGCACCAGTCTAGCGACTTATACGAGGGTAGCCGGCAGCTCTATGCTTCAGTTATCTACAAGCACTAGTCTAGCGACTTATACGAGGGTAGCCGGCAGCTCTATGCTTCAGTTATCTACAAGCACTAGTCTAGCGACTTATACGAGGGTAGCCGGCAGCTCTATGCTTCAGTTATCTACAAGCACTAGTCTAGCGACTTATACGAGGGTAGCCGGCAGCTCTATGCTTCAGTTATCTACAAGCACTAGTCTAGCGACTTATACGAGGGTAGCCGGCAGTTCTATGCTTCAGTTATCTACAAGCACTAGTCTAGCGACTTATACGAGGGTAGCCGGCAGCTCTATGCTTCAGTTATCTACAAGCACTAGTCTAGCGACTTATACGAGGGTAGCCGGCAGCTCTATGCTTCAGTTATCTACAAGCACTAGTCTAGCGACTTATACGAGGGTAGCCGGCAGCTCTATGCTTCAGTTATCTACAAGCACTAGTCTAGCGACTTATACGAGGGTAGCCGGCAGCTCTATGCTTCAGTTATAAACAAGCACTAGTCTAGCGACTTATACGAGGGTAGCCGGCAGTTCTATGCTTCAGTTATCTACAAGCACTAGTCATGAGAGTTGAGTTGGTGTTATTTGTGAACATAGTTACCTTGCGTAAAAATTTTCAGGTAAGACGTACTCATATTTGTAATTATTTTTATACAACAACCACCACCATCATACTCGCTACTCTCTCTCTCTCCCTCGAACTCCACACACGCACGCACGCATGCACGCACGCACGCACGCACGTGTTAGGAAGTGGAATAGCCTAGAAAGCGATGTAATGGAGGTTTGATAAAGCTCATGGAGCAGGGAGAGAGGACCTAGTAGCAATCAGTGAAGAGGCGGGGCCAGGAGCTATGAATCGACCCCTGCAACCACAAATAGGTGAGTACACACACACACACACACACACACACATACGCACGCACGACACACACACACACACACACACAAATACATTTGTTATTAATGAAATTCATTGTCTTTACACGTATTGTTTTTGTTATTTATAGTAAACTTAAATATTATTTCTACCCTTCAGTTATATAAGCAAAAAACGGAAATATTCAGACACAGTTGGGATTTACATCCATAGTAAACAACGGTGTCGATATTCCACAGTGTGTACTTTGTCAAAAACCATTGGGCAATGATTCAATGAAGCCAAACCTTCTCACTCAACATTTGGAGAAAACTCATCCGGAATTCGAAGACAAAGATCTTGACTTTTTCAAGCATAAAGAAGCAGTGCTCAAGAAACAACGACTGGACCCAAGTAGTTATTTTGCAACAAACCTGTGCAACAGTGAAGGTATCCTATGAAGTTTCACTTATAATTGCCAAACAAAAGAAAGCTCATACCACTGGAGAAGACCTGGTCCTTCCAGCAGCTAGATATTTTGCAACAAGTGACTGGTGAGATTTGTAAGTCTGAAATTGGGTTTGCAATTCAACTTGACGAGTCCACAGATGTTACAAATTGTGCTCATTCAATTACTTGTAATTGCTCGGTATATAGGAAATGAAGGCACTAAGGAAGCCTTATTGATGAATGCAACACTAGAAGCAACAACTAAAGCAGATGATATCTTTCAAATGGTAGATTCATAATCATGGTTTAAAATGGGAAAATCTGAAAGTCTGAACAACTGATGGGACATCAGCAATGTTAGGACCAAGGGGTGGCTTCAGAGCTCGTGTCATGAAGTAGCTCATGTTATTTATGCATTGCATGATCCATCGGTGTTCTTTGGTATGCCTGGTGGTCAAGATGGTTAACCATTCAAAATGTGTATACTCTTAATAGTCGGTTATTTAAACTGCTGTGTGAAGATTTTGGTGGTGCCCACAGTGTACGCACTCTTGTTACATGCTATTATGCTCTGGCTTTCCCGTGCAAATGTCACAAAAAGTGTATATGAGCTTCGAAGAGAATTGCTGAATTTTTTTCAACATTCTAACAAGTCTGAAGATTTTGTCACTTCCTTGAAGGATCACTTCGTCCTTTTTAATCTTTCTTACCTTGTTGATATCTTTAATACTCTAAATATGCTAAACCAGAGTAATAAAAAAAATTGATATAACAGTTTGTGAATTTACGCCTAAGTTCAGAACATTTCTTGCAAAACTTCGCGTGTGGAGAGGAAATATTCAGTGTTGGCTATGTTTAGTACTGTGACAATTTCTAGATCAGAATCTACAATCTAAGACTGACATATTCAAAGAATTAATCACTGAGCATCTTATGAAGCTGGAAGAGGAACTTAAAGGATATTTCCCAAACATTATTGAAGATGAATTAGTGTATCTTCGGAATCCTTTCACTGCAAATGTTCAACCATCTCATTAGTATTAGTGTGAGGGAAGAGCCGGTACTAATTGGGGTTAGGGTTGCTCAGACAGCCAGGAACCATTAGCATATTACTGCCTGCACTTCCATCTAGCGGGCTGAGGCGAAACTCCAGTTCCTGGTGTCTGATGTGCTTTAATTTATACTCGTGGTAGTATTAACCTTACCTGGTGTGGGTTGAAGTCTGCAGAGTCACTTCACCTCCACTTTTCTCCTGATCACGTAAGGTGATCTACCACGAGTATTTCTGTTCGTTGTTTTTATTTTTGTGGTTACCAGTAATGCCATTAAGATTGAATACCACCCTTCGTCTTTCTTAAATGTTGTACTTATATTACTTTTGGTAACCAGTTTATTTTCTTTATTATCAGCTCTGCTGCTGGCCTGGTCATCCAGGGTAGACGCCTAGATATAGGAGCAACATACTAGTCTATGGGACTTGCAGGATATAACGACTACTTCTCACCTCTAACATCATACTTGTGGAGCTACAACCAAGTAGTAACAGGAGATTCCACAACATCGGATGACTACCACCACCACCCAGGATAACCTACATAATTTCTTCAACCATCTGAAGACCATCCTGGGCTTTACATCTTACCAGAACCACAACGGCCAATTTTTATTATTTAATTTTAATTAAAAGGCTTAAAAAACTTATCTTCATTATTAATCCTAGAGTCGTTTATTTATTTTTCCATTCTTTTTGATCAGGCGGAAGGCGTTCCCCCTGACAATTATTATTTAGTTGTTAATATATTATTTTGACAAGTTTTGTGTACTTTTACTCATTAGTCATAATTAGTGTATATAACAGATATGTATGGGACAGATCAAGATATTCTATAAATTCACTGAGTTCAAGTTATTGATGTTATCAATAGTATAAAATCCTTATATATTCTCTAAACATGCATATTTCAAAATATAAAATCAACAATTTTATCATTTTTTGATTATCAGGGGTACATGGAAACCTGTCAGGATGCCCAAGGGGTACAGAGAAACAAAGATTGAGAACCCCTAGTTTAGGGAAGAATAATCTGCGGTAGACTCATACAACATTTCACTTAAGGGTGAATACTCTACGGAAGATCCACATACAATTGCACTTAGAGGACGTCCCCTTCAACAAGTTTACATTTACGCACAACTCATGTTATGATTGCTTTTCATTTCACAGCTCACTCAAACAAATTTCACAGCATTTAATAGTGGCCCTAAACATATTTTTCATGAAAAAATAATAAGTGGTAGTTCAAATGTTTACAAATGAAGCTGAGCGTAAATCTTGTGTGTGTACAGTGAATATACACACACAATAGTTGAAGTAGACACAAATGCAAAGCAAAACTTTTATTAACACAATGCTGTACAGGAGAAACCTGGTTTCAATATAAATTGAGTATTTAAATTTATTACGACCAGTGTGTACAGTGATGCTGCTCATAAATCACTAACGTAGAGGACCTAAGACCTCACATTTTGACAACTACAACAACAATTTTAACAAGGATTGTAGTAGCAATAATAATAACACACACTCCTCAGCAGGTAACAAGACACGATGACAACAATGAAGCTGCACCACCATCAGAGGCGCGAGGCTGCATATTACTGTAGCAGCTGCTCCTGAGCTCGTGTGACCTACAACAAACATTGTACACATCACTGAACAATGATAGCAAACACTTTAAAGCCATGTTACCTAGGATTGTGCAATTGTTGTGAATCCATGTGTTTAGAAATCTTGCTTTATAAAACTCTTTCAAAGAGTTTAATAAAATGGGACGTCAGCGTTATCGTCCACATAGTTTTGCTGCGATTGGTTCACTGCCACCTGTGAGGTGGGATTATATCCGTGGTTGTTAAAGACTGGGATGCCTCCTGTGTCCGGATTCCGTCTCTATATAGCAACGGATGATTAAGATTTCATAATTTATACGTGGGAAATATACAATAAAACAATTTATTGAAGTGAGAGATGAGAAATGTAGAATAAATTCAATGACAAGTAGGGGTGCCAAAGACAATTAGAAAACACTCAACATCCGTGATACAAAACTCATTACACTTTTACCAGCAGATAAGAAGAATATTGCCGGAATGAAGGTGGATAATTTCATGAGAGAACTGCTAAGTTACTGTAGTACATGATCAGCCATAGAATGTTATGACTTCGTGGGACTGCTGGTAGCAACAAGGAAGCTTGCTTTCAAGCTGAGTTACAGATGGGTAAACAAGTCGTCTATCACAAGTACTGTAACTGGCCATTTACATATATTGTAACCTGGGTAACACAAGAGGAGTTTACGTACTGCAGGCGCAGAAACAGTGTTCCACCAGCCTCTGCCACTATCCTAACATGCTCTGCAACACATTTAATACAAGTAAGGTGGAGGTTACATAGTGGAGGTATTGTACTCCACCAGCCTCAGCCAAAACTCTTATATATATTCACTCCGCCTCTCCCCCATCTCAGGTATACTTCACAGCAGTCGCAATAAGTTTACATTTTCTTTTAATTAATGGATACCAAGTTTAATTTTAAATAAATTACCTCCATTTTCTGGGGTGTATTTCATGGTAAATAGTTTCAAAGACTAGTTTGCCGAAACTAGAACTGTAAGTTTGTTGGTACGAGGTGCAAGTACTAGTGTGGTGCTCACCTGGCAGTAACTCCTCCTCACACACTACTTCAACACAGTGTTGTTTTTAATGTTCTACCTGGCTACAGTCTCTGACCCCCCAGCTACTAGACGTATTACTTCTCTTTAAGTAATATATCTTTTTGTTAGTGCTGAAGCGAGTGTAATGATGCACACAGAGGTCCACTAGAGGGTGGCCAACTAGTATTTCCCACCTTCTTAACTTTCATATTTTTACGTCAATACACATCTTATGGTTACTCTCATAATACTTCAAGTTTATTGTATGTACACCTGCGAGTACTAGAATAATAGACTCTATCATTAGTCAATTTTTAAGGTTGAACTTAAAATGTGTTGCGTACTAGTGCTAAAAATCTCTGCGTCATTTTTAATGCATCGCCTCGTCTTGGAGGCTCACCTCCAGATAAGTAAAATCTTACATTTGTTCTTATTTCCCCATCTGGCGCTGACACTGAACACCTGACAACCACTTCAACATTTTCTGGAAACTGTATTTTGATAAACATTCTCAGGAAACCTGTGGGTGTTTCGATGTTATATATATATATATATATATATATATATATATATATATATATATATATATATATATATAGGTAGTAGGTTGGTAGACAGCAACCACTCGAAGAGGTACTACCGTCCTACCAAGTGAGTGTAAAAAGGAAGCCTGTATTTTGTTTTACATGATGGTAGGATTGCTGGTGTCTTTTTTTTTTGTCTCATAAACATGCAAGATTTCAGGTACGTCTTGCTACTTCTACTTACACTTAGGTCACACTACACATACATGTACACGTTTATGTATACACACTCATCTGAGTTTTCTTTGATTTTATCTTAATAGTTCTTCTTCTTATTACTTTTCCTTTTATATCCATGGGGAAGTGGAATAAGAATCTTTCCTCCGTAAGCCATGCGTGTTGTAAAAGTCAACTAAAATGCCGGGAACAATGGGCAGGTAACCCCTTTTCCCGTATAGCTTACTAAAAAAAAAAAAAGAAGAAAACCGTCAAATTAGCCGGACTTGAGTCCTGGAAATGGGATAGTACAATGCCTGCACTTTAAAGGAGGGGTCTGGGATATTGGCAGTTTGGACAGACTATTCTATATATATATATATATATATATATATATATATATATATATATATATATATATATATATATATATATATATATAATATGCAAAAATATCACAGTAAACAGGTGATATCAAATTATGCAAGACAACCACTATGAAAAATAGAGGAATTCAAACGCTTTCGTGACTCTCACATTATCAAAGAACTATAAAAGGAAACATGACAGAAGCTTATAAAGGGCAGAATACACCTCAGTCACATCATTCACCTGTGAGGTGTTGTCTTTGTTAGTGTGATGTGACTGAGGTGTATTCTGCCCCTTTATAAGCCTTCTTGTCATGTTTCCTTTTATAGTTCCTTGATAATGTGAGTAGTCACGAAAGCGCTTGGAATTCCTCTATTTTTTCATAGTGGTTGTCTTGCATATATAATATATATATATATATATATTAGTAACCCCTTCTCCTGTACAAATCTACTAAAAACGAGAAGAAGAAAAACTTTATAAAATTGGGTTGTCTGAATGTGCGTGGATGTAGTGCGGATGATAAGAAAGAGATGATTGCCGATGTTATGAATGAAAAGAAGTTGGATGTCCTGGCCCTAAGCGAAACAAAGCTGAAGGGGTAGGCGAGTTTCAGTGGGGAGAATAAATGGGATTAAGTCAGGAGTATCTGAGAGAGTTAGAGCTAAGGAAGGTAGCAATAATGTTGAAGGATCAGTTATGGAAGGAAAAGAGGGAATATAAATGTGTAAATTCAAGGATTATGTGGATTAAAATAAGGGTCGGATGCGAAAAGTGGGTCATAATAAGCGTGTATGCACCTGGAGAAGAGAGGAGTGTAGAGGAGAGAGAGATTTTGGGAGATGTTAAGCGAATGTATAGGAACTTTTGAACCAAATGAGAGAGTAATTGTGGTAGGGGACCTAAATGCTAAAGTGGGAGAAACATGCAGAGAGGGTGTAGTAGGTAAGTTTGGGGTGCCAGGTGTAAATGATAATGGGAGCCCTTTGATTGAACTTTGTATAGAAAGGGGTTTAGTTATAGGTAATACATATTTTAAGAAAAAGAGGATAAATAAGTATACAAGATATGATGTAGGGCGTAATGACAGTAGTTTGTTGGACTATGTATTGGTAGATAAAAGACTGTTGAGTAGACTTCAGGATGTACATGTTTATAGAGGGCTACAGATATATCAGATCACTTTTTAGTTATAGCTACAGTGGGAGTAAAAGGTAGATGGGATACAAGGAAAATAGAATCAGTAAGTAAAAGAGAGGTGAAGGTTTATAAACTAAAAGAGGAGGCAGTTAGGGTAAGATATAAACAACTATTGGAGGATAGATGGGCTAGTGAGAGTGTAGGCAATGGGGTTGAAAATGTATGGGGTAGATTTAAAAATGTAGTGTTAGAGTGTTCAGCAGAAGTTTGTGGTTACAGGCGAGTGGGTGCGGGAGGGAAGAGGAGCGATTGGTGGAATGATGATGTAAAGAGAGTAGTAAGGGAGAAAAGTTAGCATATGAGAGGTTTTTACAAAGTAGAAGTGATGCAAGGAGGGAAGAGTATATGGAGAGAAAAAGAGAGGTTAAAAGAGTGGTGAAGCAATGTAAAAGAGAGCAGATGAGAGAGTGGGTGAGATGTTATCAGCAAATTTTGTTGAAAATAAGAAAAAGTTTTGGAATGAGATTAATAAGTTGAGGAAGCCTAGAGAACAAATGGATTTGACAGTTAAAAATAGGAGAGGAGAGTTATTAAATGGAGAGTTAGAGGTATCGGGAAGATGGAGAGAATATTTTGAGGATTTGTTAAATGTTGATGAAGACAGGGAAGCTGTGATTTCGTGTGTAGGGCAAGGAGGAATAACATCTTGTAGGAGTGTGGAAGAGCCAGTTGTGGGTGTAGGGGAAGTTCGTGAGGCAGTGGGTAGAATGAAAGGGGTAAGGCAGCTGGGATTGATGGGATAAAGATAGAAATGTTAAAAGCAGGTGGGGATATAATTTTGGAGTGGTTGGTGCTATTATTTAATAAATGTATGGAAGAGGGTAAGGTACCTAGGGATTGGCAGAGAGCGTGTATTGTTCCTTTGTATAAAGGCAAAGGGGACAAAAGAGAGTGCAAAAATTATAGGGGAATAAGTCTGTTGAGTGTACCTGGTAAAGTGTATGGTAGAGTTATTATTGAAAGAATTAAGAGTAAAACAGAAAGCAGGATAGCAGATGAACAAGGGGCTTTAGGAAAGGTAGGGGTGTGTAGACCAAGTGTTTACAGTGAAACATATAGGTGAACAGTATTTGGATAAGGGTAAAGATGTTTTTGTGGCATTTATGGATTTGGAAAAGGCGTATGATAGGGTAGATAGGGGGGCAATGTGGCAGATGTTGCAGGTGTATGGAATAGGAGGAAGGTTACTGAAAGCAGTGAAGAGTTTTTATGAGGATAGTGAGGCTCAGGTTAGAGTGTGTAGGAGGGAAGGGGACTATTTCCCAGTAAAAGTGGGCCTTAGACAAGGATGTGTGATGTCACCGTTATTGTTCAATATATTTATAGATGGGGTTGTAAGAGAAGTGAATGCGAGGGTCTTGGCAAGAGGTGTTGGGCTAAAAGATAAAGAAGCAAATACAAAGTGGGAGTTGTCACAGTTGCTTTTTGCTGATGACACTGTGCTTTTGGGAGATTCTGAAGAGAAGCTGCAGAGGTTGGTGGATGAATTTGGTAGGGTGTGTAAAAGAAGAAAATTGAAAGTGAATATAGGAAAGAGTAAGGTGATGAGGATAACAAAAAGAATAGGTGACGAAAGATTTGATATCAGATTGGAGGGAGAGAGTATGGAGGAGGTGAATGTATTCAGATATTTGGGAGTGGACATGTCGGCGGATGGGTCTATGAAGGATGAGGTGAATCATAGAATTGATGAGGGGAAAAGGGTGAGTGGAGCACTTCGGAGTCTGTGGAGACAAAGAACCTTGTCCATGGAAGTAAAGAGGGGAATGTATGAGAGTATAGTTATACCAACGCTCTTATATGGGTGTGAAGCATGGGTGATGAATGTTGCAACGAGGAGAAGGCTGGAGGCAGTGGAGATGTGATGTCTGAGGTCAATGTGTGGTGTGAATATAATGCAGAGAATTCGGAGTTTGGAAATTAGGAGGAGGTGCGGGATTACCAAAACGATTGTCCAGAGAGCTGAGGAGGGTTGTTGAGGTGGTTTGGACATGTAGAGAGAATGGAACGAGACAGAGTGACTTCGAGAGTGTATAAATCTGTAGTGGAGGGAAGGCGGGGTAGGGGTCGGCCTAGGAAAGGTTGGAGGGAGGGGTAAAGGAAGTTTTGTGTGCGAGGGCTTGGACTTCCAGCAAGCATGTGTGAGCGTATTTGATAGGAGTGAATGGAGGCATATGGTTTTAATAGTTGACGTGCTGTTGGAGTGTGAGCAAAGTAACATTTATGAAGGGATTCAGGAAACCGGCAGGCCGGACTTGAGTTCTGGAGATGGGAAGTACAGTGCCGGCACTCTGAAGGAGGGGTGTTAATGTTGCAGTTTTATAACTGTAGTGTAAAGCACCCTTCTGGCAAGACAGTGATGGAGTGAATGATGATGAAAGTTTTTCTTTTTCGGGCCACCCTGCCTTGGTGGGAATCGGCCGATGTGTTTATAAAAAAAAAAAAATATATATATATTATATATAATATAATATATATATATATATATATATATATATATATATATATATATATATATATATATATATATATATAATATTTATATATAATTATATATATGTCGTGCCGAATAGGTAAAACTGGTCAATTAGCAAGAACTCATTTAAAATTAAGTCCTTCCTAAAATTTTCTCTTATACGTTTAAAGGTATATTTTTTTCATTTATGTTAATGTAAAAATTTATAATTTTGTACCAAAAGAAACTTAGAAAACTTACCAAACCTTATTATAACAAGCGCAATTTAATTTAGCCTAACCCAACTAAATATATTTTAGATACGTTTACAATAATTTAATAATAAACAAACACAATGAAATATATTTTTTTTCGTTAGGTTCAGAATGATTTTTGAGAAATTATGGCATACGCAAATTTTCGCTTGTCTTATATAGCAAGAAGAGCGTTGCTACTTAAGCCAAAATCGCAAGTTTTACCTAATCGGCACGACATTATATATTTTTTATTATTTTTATTAACACTTCGGCCGATTCCCACCAAGGCAGGGTGGCCCGAAAAAGAAAAACTTTCATCATCATTCACTCCATCACTGTCTTGCCAGAGGGGTGCTTTACACTACAGAAAAGAGGCACTAAACTATAGACCGGTATCACTTACGTGTATAGTGTGCAAAGTCTTGGAGAAAATCATCAGGAAAAGAATGGTGGAGCATCTGGAGCTGAACAGGGTAATCAACGCCAGACAGCACGGATTCAGGGAAGGCAAATCCTGTGTAACAAACCTCCTGGAGTTCTATGATAAAGTAACAGAGGTAAGGCAAGAAAGAGAAGGGTGGGTTGATTGCATTTTCCTGGACTGCAGGAAGGCCTTCGACACAGTTCCTCATATGAGATTAGTAAAGAAGTTGGAAGACCAAGCGTGTATAACAGGAAGGGCACTGGAATGGATCAGGGAATACCTCACAGGGAGGTAACAATGGGTCATGGTGCGTGATGAGGTATCACAGTGGGCGCCTGTGACGAGCGGTGTACCGCAGGGGTCAGTCCTAGGACCAGTGCTATTCTTGGTATATGTGAATGACATGACGGATGGGATAGACTCAGAAGTGTCTCTGTTCGCAGATGATGTGAAATTAATGAGGAAAATCACATCGGATGAGGACCAAGCAGGACTTCAAAGAGACCTGGACAAGCTTGACATCTGGTCTAGCAACTGGCTTCTCGAATTTAATCCCACCAAATGCAAAGTCATGAAGATCAGAGAAGGGCAAAGAAGACCGCTGACAGAGTACAGGCTAGGTGAACAAAGGCTACAAACCTCATCAAAGGTGAATATAACGCCAAGCACGTCTCCGGAAACACACATCAACCAGATAACTTCGGCAGCATATGGGCGACTGGCAAACCTAAGTTTAGCGTTCCGTTACCTTAGCAAGGAATCGTTCAAGACACTGTACACCGTTTACGTCAGGCCCATACTAGAGTATGCAGCACCAGTCTGGAACCCACACCTGGTCAAGCACGTCAAGAAATTAGAGAAAGTGCAAAAGTTTGCGACAAGGCTAGTTCCACAACTCAGGGGACTGTCTTATGAAGAAAGGTTGAGGGAAATAGATCTAACAACACTGGAGGACAGAAGGGTTAGAGGAGACATGATAACGACATACAAAATACTGCGGGGAATCGACAAGGTAGATAGTGACAAGATGTTCCAGAGAGGGAACACAGAAACAAGGGGACACAACTGGAAGCTGAAGACTCAGATGAGTCACAGGGATGTTAGGAAGCATTTCTTCAGCCATAGAGTAGTCAGGAAGTGGAATAGTCTAGCGAACGATATAGTGGAGGCGGGAACCATACATAGTTTTAAGACAAGGTATGATAAAGCTCATGGAGCAGGGAGAGCAGAGACCCAGTAGCGGACAGCGAAGAGGCGGGGGCAGGAGCCGAGTCTCGACCCCTGCAACTATAATTAGGTGAGTACAATTAGGTGAGTACACACACAAAAACCAATAATATATATATATATATATATATATATATATATATATATATATATATATATATATATATATATATATATATATATATATAAAAAATTTTATATACACTGGGAGCCTCATCCTCAGAGAAGACAATAAACGTACCTCAGGGAAAGCTCAAGGTTCTCCGAAAGCTGTTTGAATATTTTCTTCTCCTACCACCCCCTATATATATTATATATGTACTTTATTAATACACAGAATACATTGACAAAAATCACAAACATGATAGCTGAATAACAAGGTTATGATCGGACATAATTTGTTTCTCATTAATAAAGTTATTTACGTAAAAAACATTAATGTAAAATTTTCTTACTTTAGTTAGTAATGTTTCCATGGTTTCTAAAGTCTTCTTCTCCGCATCGGTCTTATCAGGAGGAAGACGTGGGGGAAATCGTGTTCCTGCAGCCACCTCGTCAGCAGGCGGATGCTGGGGACTTGCACCCCAACACCCACCTCGTCAGCAGGCGGATGCGGGGGACTTGCACCCCAACACCCACCTCGTCAGCAGGCGGATGCGGGGGACTTGCACCCCAACACCCACCTGGTCAACAGGCGGATGCGGGGGACTTGCACCCCAACACCCACCTCATCAGTAGGCGGATGCGGGGGACTTGCACCCCAACACCCACCTCATCAGCAGGCGGATGCGGGGGACTTGCACCCCAACACCCACCTCATCAGCAGGCGGATGCGGGGGACTTGCACCCCAATACCCACCTGGTCAACAGGCGGATGCGGGGGACTTGCACCCCAACACCCACCTCATCAGCAGGCGGATGCGGGGGACTTGCACCAGAACACCCACCTCATCAGCAGGCGGATGCGGGGGACTTGCACCCCAACACCCACCTCATCAGCAGGCGGATGCGGGGGACTTGCACCCCAACACCCACCTCATCAGCAGGCGGATGCGGGGGACTTGCACCCCAATACCCACCTGGTCAACAGGCGGATGCGGGGGACTTGCACCCCAACACCCACCTGGTCAACAGGCAGGAATGGGTAACTGGCATCCCCACACCCACTCTGACAGGAGGCGGGTGTATGAATCTAAATATTTGGTTCTAAGTCATAACAGGATCGATTTTAACTGGGCTGAATTTTTTAACTAAAATCAGTATAAAAGGAATTTTAAAATAATGTATAACTCAAAATAATGCAACTAAAAAAATGTCCCGAAGGGGTTCTGCCCCAAATTAAAATTTTGGAATGTTGTATATATTGTTGAAATCAGTATAAAAAGGGCCTTAGCATGATGTGCCACTCAATATAGTGCAATAAAAAATGTCTCACCACTTGGTTTTTAATGAACGTATTCCTGGAGTGAGAGCAAGGTACCTTTTATGAAAGAATTCATGGAAAATCGGTTAGCCTGACTTAAATCATGGATGTGGTAAGGGGTGAGGATGATGCAGTCGTAGGGTAATTTAACTGCGATGTTACCACACTTCTGGAAAGAAGCCGATTGAGTGAATGATGGTGAATGTGTTTTCATTTTTGGGTTACCCTGCCTTGGTGGTTTGTAATGACTGTGGGATGATACTTGTGTACAAGCTCCTCCATAAACACTCAAGGCCAGAGATAGTGGTATCTTGCAATTTCTGCTGAATATGGAGTTTCACGAGTGTGGATCTTGAGCAGAATCCATGGCCATGCTCTCGATGGCTTCTTGAGAATTAACTGGTGATAGTGTTACATCAGAAACTGTGGAGATGTCAGCTGTGTTTTGAGTCTCGGTTATGAAAACTCATTAAGGTCGTCGATCTGCAGAGAGGTGAATGGTTCACTCAACAGTCGCGCTGTGGCTTCAGTATTTCACATGTTTCACTATTGTCATCAGTGTATGTTCCATCTGCTTTAGGTGAGGGCCCTATACTGGTTGTTTTTTTTATCTTGGATTTTGTGTATTCGAATAAGTATTTGGAATTTCTCCTAATTTCATTTGTGGCTCTCTGCCTCTTCTGCTTCTCCAAGGCTCTAAATGATTCAGTCAGTTTGTGTTCAATGTTCCCCATTTCAGAGAGTAAAAAATTACCTTGTATGTACATAAGTTTGTGTGCATGTGAAAGTAACTGGTGAGAGTCGTGTGAGTGTTGAAGCGCTTGTTTCCGAGGAATGCAGACACTACCACTACCTATCAGCCTCCATACTGATAGGTTGTGGTAGTGTCTGTATCAATGAAACCTAAACTCGGCTTGATAGAATATTATTTGTTATGAAACAAAACAGTCTGAGAATGAAATACCCCTATATGAAACGGAAAGGTCAAGTACAGGTGACCATGCAGCCGAGTCTGCTTGCTCATTGCCCTGAACATCTACATGTCCAGGGGTCCAGCAGAAAACGATTTCTTTGTTTCTGCTGGAGGTGCAACGAAACCAAAGTTGGATACAAACAACTAAGGGAAAAGGCGAATTAAATTTTTTGAACTCTGCTAAGCACTGAAGGAGTCTGAAACTACTACAAATCTTGAAGTAGGTATGGATGTAATACGGATAATCGCAATGAGAATTGCATACAGTTCACTGTAAAAATGCTAGCTGAGTCTAATAAATGACCACACACAACACAGTTCAGGAACCCTGCTGCAAACTCGACACCCGAATGTGGTCGGAAGTGGTTAAAAAAAAAGGGAGTAAGAAGCAACTGTAGGTATTTGAGTTTTCGCGCATGGCAGTGGGGAAGAACAGGCTTGAACTGTCGGAACATCCCAAGGGAAAAGAGAAAAGATAGATGCCAGATGAACATATAATGGGGGCAACTGAAGAGAAGCCAAGATAGTGAATAAGAAGAGAAAAGGAGTGAGTAAACAAGGGCAGTGATTAAATAATGGACCTCTTCTAATATCTTACCATCCTGTATGCAGAAGGATCGTGAAGGTCATGAGAGCGGACAAAATATCGTTGACAATGGGCATCACGCCCATCATGCAAAGACAGAACATTCGCCTTCGAATACAGACTCTCGACAGGGGAGGAGCGAAAAGCACTTAGATTCAAACCTAATCCGTGATGATGAACAGGATCAAGTTTAGAAAGAAGGAAGGGGCTGCAGAATATATCTGGTCGCCATAACCTAGGGCAGAATGAAACCGAAGGAGAGTTCGTCGATCCACCCCCCAAGATGAGCGAGGGTTTTAAAGTTGTTCAGCCGGCTAGGGCAAGTTGCTTTCAGGGTGGTAATGTGAGGTTTCCAGGACAGCCGGCGATCAAACAGAAGGCTGAGAAATCTGACCGTATCACATTCAGGGATACGGGAATCACAAAAGGTACAATGGAGTATCAGAGACAACAGAACATCTGCTGAAGTAATTTGTTGTGTTTTAGCACTAGAAAATTTAAACCCATGAGTAGTGGCCCAATGGGAAACACAGTTGACCGCATTCTGGAGTAAAGCTGCTACCAGGTGGCAGACAGCGCCTGCACAAGCTATAGCAAATTCATCAACATAGAGTGATGACCAAATGTTAGATGGGAGAACAGAGGGCAGATCATTTATAGCTAGTAGAAAAAAAAGTGGTGCTAAGGATATATCCTTGAGGGACACCCACAGCTTGGACAAAGTCCGAGGAGAGCAAATTATTAACACGAACACGGAAATGTTTCTCAGACAAGAAGCTTTTAAGGAAAAGTGGCAGATGCCCCAGAGGCCTAAGGGATGAGCCTAGGATAAGTAGTCTCATACGCCTTTTCAAGATCAAAAAAGAATGCAATAACTGAGTGGTTACTAGCAAAGTCATTACGAATATGGGTATCTAAGCGGAGTAAGGGTCAATATTGGAGTGGCCCTTACGAAAGCCAAACTGACGAGTGGAAAGACTATTGTGTGTCTCTAAATGTCACACCAAACGTCTACTAGACGTTTCATCAATTTGCAAAGTGCACTGGTAAAAGCAATGGATAACACTGGTCTGGATGATTTTTTTTATTGACTCTATGGTATCTTTTTTGGGTACGTCAGGCCATGATGCCTCTCACTATATAGTGAGAGGCATCATGGCCTGACGTACCCAGTTTATGAAAAGGCATAACAACGGCAGTTTTCCACAGACGTAAGAGGACTACGAGGGCTTACGGATGTAAATGCTGAACCATACGAATATGAATGCCATCAGGTTCAGCTGTTGACGATAGGCAGTTGGAAAGTGTTGTCTAGTTCTAGAAGAGTAAAAGACGCAATATAAGACTCTTCCCTGCTAGGGAAAAAGTCTTAAGGCATTAACTCTCTAGCAGCCTTGGAGGAAAGAAACCAGGGGCATATATGGAGCCCCTGGGAGATACGGACAAGATGGTTTCCAATTTCTGCGGCAACTTCAAGAGGGATGGCTTCAATAGTTTCAGATGAGAGAGAAGGGAGAGAGATCATGATGTTGGAAGAAAAAGATGTAGTTTGAGAAAAAAGTGGAGAGACAACGGAAGACACCAAAGAAGCGGTAGAAGTGTCTTGGCAGAAAGAAATTTCCAGAGGAACAGGCGAGGGAGCAACTGTAGTTGGGGTGGACGAACCTCCACAACAATATCAGGTGCATCTCGAGGTAAAGACCTAGACTCAGAGACAGGGAAAAAATAACATTTGGGAATGTCATGCGGTTTGGGGGGTGACGGAAATTTTGATATAAGTGAAGGTGTCAGTCAACTTTGGAGAAGAGATATGTGGTGTCTATTTCGTGAGGGAGGGGCGCATAGACGTTGAAACATGTGAGTGGGAAGGTGAAGAAATAGGGACACAGATGATGAGATTGAAGCCTCAGAGCCCAGAACCGCAAAAGGGTTCGACACAGAATTGACTGCAGAAGGGACACAAGCAGTTGTGGAAGCAGGCACCACAGAGGTTTGGGGGCCATCTAGTGACCCTGGAATAAGAGAGCTGTGGGAGTCTTGGAGGCAGAGATGGGAAACTGCCCTGGCGTAAGAGAAGCCCTCTTTCTCTTTTAGACAACAGATCTCCCTTTCTCTTAAGAATATCGGGCAAAGGCGAGAATAGGCAAGATGCACCTCTTTGCAGTTAAGGCAAGAGGGAAGGTGGCTGCAGGATGAACTGTTATGATCAGCTGCACCACAGGCAGGGCATTCTGCCACTGACCTGAAACATTTTGCCAGGTGGTAGGGATCACTTCCCAAACTTGTAGGCATTGTCCTTCTACGTAAACAGATGGTGGCAGTTCACGGCTGTCAAAAATTAGTCTGGCTATATTGCAAGGATAGCGCCTCTGACCTCGGGCAGGAAGTATGTATCAACTTTAATGATCGGGAGATTCTGGAGCTTGAGTTGCTTCAGAATGTCTTCATTACACACGAAAAAGTTGCGTTGTACGATCGTATGTGGAAGAATAATAGATCCACAGCAAGAATTAAGGGATATGTGTGTGCGAATCGTAACTGGTGTGTTGTCAACAATGTCAATGCCTGCTCTGCTTTTTGTATTGTGACAATGTGTATGCTACTCTTAAGAACAAGGAAAGAAATGTTCTGACCAACATGGCGAAGAATTGCTTGTTGATGCTGTGGTCGGAAAGAGTCATTACTAGAAGTTGGATGGAGCATAAAGAATTTTGTCCATAGAGCATAAGGGAAGGAACTGCTTAGCTGGACGTTTCTTAGACGTGTGAGAGGGTCATCATTGACAGGCCGAGGTCATTTAGACAGAAGGCTAGATGGAGGCCATCTTGAGTCGTGTGTACGATCTGAAAATCAACACAGTGTGTGGAGAAGCCGGGATCATAGTCAAATCTGCGCAGACGTCGGATAGCCGTGCCTAAAGGTTCAAAACATTACCTGGAGAAGGTATCAGGTTGGAAGAGAGGTCCAAAGAATGGTACAAAGGCATGCCAGGGTTTGTAGAGGGTGCTGCAGGAAAGGGTCTGGGAGGAGACAGGTTATGGGTATGGGTCTTTATAATAAGCTTTCCCTTTTTAATATTTTTGAGAAAAAGAAAAAAACGGGTCCATGGAGGAGTAGCTCCCAGGTGTGCCCAAGAGGGTCCTCCGTGCGGCCAATAGTGCAGATGCTTCGTGGAACTCGTGCCCTACCCTACCCTTCATGCCAGTAAATCAGCAATATAGAACAGCAACTTGACATCTACCGAGCCACCTTGGTGGACAAAAGAGAGGGCGGTCGGAAACCTGCCACAAAGCATACCTTCGTCCGCCACCACCTCCCGAACCGACAGGCAGCGTCCAGAGATACACCCGTCACTCAAAGGACATCCTAAGCCTCCTCCCCGAAACTCTGGAGGGATGTCAGGACATCCCCAGATGATCCAAATTCCATTGCAAACTACACCACCACCAAGGTCCTCAACGGAATGGGACAGACGACGCCCTTTCCCCAACCTAGGAGCTAGAATTTCAGAAACCTCAAAAGCAGACAGCAGGAAAGGAAGGAGAGATAGGAAAAGGAGGAGGAATGGGAGAGGAAGGATGGGAAGAATGGGGTAGGGAGGAATGGGAGGGGGGATGGGGCAGGGAGAGGAGGAATGACAGAGAGATGGGGTAGGGAGGGATGGGAAGGATGGGGCAGGGAAGGTAGGAATGGGGGTAATTAGGTTCGGTCGGGAGAAGACTGAAAGATCCAATTCCTCAGACCAAAAGCCTCTTCACCCCTTCAAGGAGCATCCCCCTTGAAGATGATTGTTATGTATGCCTTAGCTTTCATTCATTTTCATTATATGTTTTACTTTTTCACTCTCTGATTCAGTTAGGTAATATATTATGTGTTTTATATGTGAATAAACTTTATAAACCTTTTGAGTTTAATTTTCCACTTGGTTTTATATTCGTGTTATATTTTAATGTTTTCATGAAAATGAAATGACGTTTCCGAAACTCTGAGGCGTTGAATTACCATTCACATTTTCCCCAACCAGTGTTTTCTTTCATGCTTCAGAAAGTCTGATTCCTTGGGGCTGTTATCCGTCGTCTTTGCCTTTAGATGGAGACCCACTTCTCAAGTTTGCATCTTCTCCTTTGTCGTAGAAATGTGTGTCTGGACCATACTTCGAGCACCATCGCCCCGAGATGGTGCCCTCGGGATCTAAACTAGTTTAGATCCCCAGGGGTCTATCGCCTTCCCAGCATAATTGCTCATATTTCTTCTACTCAGACCACGATGACCACAGGTCTGAACCTCGATGGCAGTCTTCAACCCATTATGTCCTGGAACAGGTCCTCATCGTTCATGGTTAGGTTTAGGGTATTTCCCGGTCTGGTCGCTTCTGCAATATGATGGCTTAAGTCGAATTTATTAGAGATTCAACAACTCTGATGTGTGAGACTGTTCCCACAAACTAATTCCAGGGACTCTCCTTGCTATTAGAATCCTTGCTACATTCTTCCATTTAAAGTGTCTCAAATAGAAGCCCCCAAACAAGATATCTGGGGCCAGGTTATCCAAGAAAATGCTCAATCTCCAACAACTTAAACACGTAATATAACCAACTTGCACCCCACCTTTATTGATATCCACATATTTCTTAAATTTAATCATTTGTACCATCCTTCTTTCCCCTAGCTAATTATTTAATATTACTGCCACATCATTTTTAACTATAGTTCTCTCAGATACACCCGATTTAACCCCATTTACTCCTTACTGAAATTCTCCCACTTCGTTTTGTTTTGCATAGTGTAAATACATCCATTTTCTTTTATTCATAACAAAAACAATCGATTTGTTATTATCATCTGTACTACACACTCGCATATTCAAACAATTCATCCTTAAAACTTCCGTCCTTCTTGCTTTAGTAGCTAATACAGAAGATGATGTTACTGGCCCCAACTACCTCATTTTATTCGCCTTTTTACGACGGGCATTGATGATAGAGAAAGCATTCTATCCCGCGATTCCATGGTAATGAAACACTACAAGGATACCCATATATCAATAAAAATACCTGGGTATCTTCATTGAAGAGATGCTTCGCCTGCACAGCAGCCATTTTCAGTCTAATACAACAACCAAAAGAAAACTCACATGAGCGTGTATACATATAATGTATTTAATGTATACTAGATTTAAGTAGTAATGACAAGATTTACCTGTTATCGTACATGCTTATATATACTTGACAGCGTATACTTTAGATAGATAGATAGATAGTGTGTGTGTGTGTGTGTTAGTTACCATTTGTCCAAGGCACATGTCGGTTATACACTAGGCCTGTTGTATATTTGAGTGTGTGTGCGCGTACTCACCTACTTGTGGTTACAGGGGTCGATTCATAGCTCCTGGTCCCGCCTCTTCACTGATTGCTACTAGGTCCTCTCTCTCCCTGCTCCATGAGCTTTATCAAACCTCGTCTTAAAACTATGTATGGTTCCTGCCTTCATTACGTCGCTTTCTAGACTATTCCACTTCCTGACAACTCTATGACTGAAGAAATACTTCCTAACATCCCTTTGACTCATAGGAGTCTTCAACTTCCAATAGTGACCCCTTGTTTCTGTGTCCCCTCTCTGGAACATCTTGTCTCTGTCCACCTTATCTATTCCTCGCAGTATTTTATATGTCGTTATCATGTCTCCCCTAACCCTCCTGTCCTCTAGTGTCGTCAGGCCGATTTCCCTTAACCTTTCTTCGTAGGACAATCCCCTTAGCTCTGGGACTAGTCTTGTTGCAAACCTTTGCACTTTCTCATAATTCTTGACGTGCTTGACCAGGTGTGGTTTCCAAACTGGTGCTGCATACTCCAGTATGGGCCTGACGTATATGGTGTACAGAGTCTTGAACGATTCCTTAGTGAGGTATTGGAATGCTATTCTTAGGTTTGCCAGCCGCCCGTATGCTGCAGCAGTTATCTGATTGATGTATGCCTCAGGAGATGTGCTCTGTATTATACTCACCCCAAGATCTTTTTCCTTGAGTGAGGTTTGCAGTCTTTGGCCACCTAGACTATACTCTGTCTGCGGTCTTCTTTGCCCTTCCCCGATCTTCATGACTTTACATTTGGCAGGGTTAAATTCAAGGAGCCAGTTACTGGACCAGGCTTGTAGCCTGTCCAGGTCTCTTTGTAGTCCTGCCTGATCCTGGACTGATTTAATTCTTCTCATTAACTTCACATCATCTGCAAATAGACTTCTGAGTCTATCCCTTCCGTTATGTCATTCACATATACCAAAAACAGTACAGGTCCTAGGACTGACCCTTGTGGAACCCCACTCGTCACAGGTGCCCACTCTGACACCTCGTCACGTACCATGATTCGTTGTTGCCTCCCTGTCAGATATTCTCTGATCCATTGCAGTGCCTTTCCTGTTACGTGTGCCTGATCCTCTAGCTTTTGCATTAACCTTTTGTGAGGAACTGTGTCGAACGCCTTCTTGCAGTCCAAGAAAATGCAGTCTATCCCCCCCTCTCTCTCGTGTCTTACTTCTGTTACCTTGTCATAAAACTCCAGTAGGTTTGTGACAGGATTTTCCTTCCCTGAAACCATGCTGGTTGTCGTTTATAAGCTTGTGTCTTTCTAGGTGCTCCACCACTCTCCTCCTGATGATCTTCTCCAAAACTTTGCATACTATACACGTCAATGACACAGGTCTGTAGTTTAATGCCTCGTGTCTGTCTCCTTTCTTAAAAATTGGGACTACATTTGCCTACTTCCACGCCTCATGTAGTTGCCCAGTTTCAATGGATGTGTTGAAGGTTTTTGTTAGTGGCACACACAACATCTCTGCTCCCTCTCTAAGGACCCACGGAGAAATGTTGTCCGGTCCCACCGCTTTTGAGGTATCGAGTTCACATAGCAGCTTCTTCACCTCCTACTCGGTTGTGTGTATTTCATCCAGCACTTGTTGGTATACCTCCCTATTCTGAATTCCTGGAGTCCTTCCTGTCTCCTCTGTAAATACTTCTTTAAATTTCATGTTGAGCTCCTCACATACCTCTTGGTCGTTTCTTGTGAACTCCCCACCTTCCTTCCTCAGCCTGATTACCTGGTCCTTGTGTGTGTGTGTGTGTGTGTGTGTGTGTGTGTGTGTGTGTGTGTGTGTGTGTGTGTTTGTGTGGGGGGTGTGTGTGGTGTGTGTGGTGTGTGTGGTGTGTGTGGTGTGTGTGTGTGTGTGTGTGTGTGTGTGTGTGTGTGTGTGTGTGTGTGTGTGTGTGTGTGTGTGTGTGTGTGTGTGTGTGTGGTGTGTGTGTGGGGTGTGTGTGGGGTGTGTGTGTGTGGGGTGCGTGTGGGGTGTGTGTGCGTGTTTGTGTGGGGTGTGTGTGTGTGAGGGTGTGGGTGTGTGTGTGGGGTGTGTGGGGTGTTGTGTGTGTGTGGGGTGTGTGTGTGTGTGTGTGTGTGTGTGTGTGTGTGTGGTGTGTGTGTGTGTGTGTGTGTGGTGTGTGTGTGTGTGTGGTGTGTGTGTGGTGTGTGTGGTGTGTGTGTGTGTGGGGTGTGTGTGTGGGTGTGTGTGTGGTGTGTGTGTGTGTGTGTGTGTGTGTGGTGTGGTGTGTGTGGTGTGTGTGTGGGTGTGTGTGTGGGTGTGTGTGGTGTGTGTGGGGTGTGGTGTGGGTGTGTGTGTGTGGTGGGGGGAGTGTTTGTTTTGGTTTCCAGTAACAAGTGTGGGACCATCAAGCTCAACTATCAATTCTTAATTCCATTGTAGAAAAAATAGGTGGTTTGGCAAAATATTCCAAGGTGTCATCCCAACAACTTAAATCTGCCATATCCACGGATTGGATGGTTGTTGCAGTAGTTGGTGGTAGTGATGGTTGTTGCAGTAGTTGGTGGTAGTGATGGTTGTTGCAGTAGTTGGTGGTAGTGATGGTTGTTGCAGTAGTTGGTGGTAGTGATGGTTGTTGCAGTAGTTGGTGGTAGTGATGGTTGTTGCAGTAGTTGGTGGTAGTGATGGTTGTTGCAGTAGTTGGTGGTAGTGATGGTTGTTGCAGTAGTTGGTGGTAGTGATGGTTGTTGCAGTAGTTGGTGGTAGTGATGGTTGCTTGCAGTAGTTGGTGGAGTGATGGTTGTTGCAGTAGTTGGTGGTAGTGATGGTTGTTGCAGTAGTTGGTGGTAGTGATGGTTGCTTGCAGTAGTTGGTGGTAGTGATGGTTGTTGCAGTAGTTGGTGGTAGTGATGGTTGTTGCAGTAGTTGGTGGTAGTGATGGTTGTTGCAGTAGTTGGTGGTAGTGATGGTTGTGGTGCAGTGAGTTGCAGTGGTAGTGATGGTTGTTGCAGTAGTTGGTGGTAGTGATGGTTGTTGCAGTAGTTGGTGGTAGTGATGGTTGTTGCAGTAGTTGGTGGTAGTGATGGTTGTTGCAGTAGTTGGTGGTAGTGATGGTTGTTGCAGTAGTTGGTGGTAGTGATGGTTGCTGCAGTAGTTGGTGGTAGTGATGGTTGCTGCAGTAGTTGGTGGTAGTGATGGTTGCTGCAGTAGTTGGTGGTAGTGATGGTTGTTGCAGTAGTTGGTGGTAGTGGTGGTTGTTGCAGTAGTTGGTGGTAGTTATGGTTGTTGCAGTAGTTGGTGGTAGTGATGGTTGTTGCAGTAGTTGGTGGTAGTGATGGTTGTTGCAGTAGTTGGTGGTAGTGATGGTTGTTGCAGTAGTTGGTGGTAGTGATGGTTGTTGCAGTAGTTGGTGGTAGTGATGGTTGTTGCAGTAGTTGGTGGTAGTGATGGTGGGGGAACTCACCTGGTGGGTTGTTTTAGTTGGTTGCCGTGGTAGTGTGACCCTCAACTGGTGGGTTGTAGTTGCAATTGATGGTGGTGGTAAAGTTACCCACCTGGTGGGTTGTTATTGTGGTTGTTGGTGGTGGTAGTATGACACTCACATTGTGAATTGTTGTTGTTATTGGTAGCAGTGGTAGTATGACACTCACCTGGTGGGTTGTTGTTGTGGTTGATGGTCCAGGTGACGGCAGTGCAAGCAGTGACGTCCTTGCCACCCTTGCAACACGTCCACTGGCTCCTGATGAACACTCCCTGGTGGTACCACTCAGCCAGACACTCGTTGTCAGCAACCACTGAACACAAGAAACATTATGTTTATACAGAGCAACAAAAACCCGCAGGTATAAACTTCACAACAGCCCAACACACTACTGATACTTACTCAAACTTATACACAACAGTAATAACAAAGTTACAATAATTTAATCTGCCTTTTAATTCTGCTTTGTGAATCATATCAAAATCAACATAACATAAAAAAGGCCAACACTAATATCAACTTTTAAATGGTGTAGATGTTCGTGGTTTTTATTGCTCTTAGTCGAGACTAATTTTACGTCCCTTTCTAAATAATGAAACATTCAGATAATTTTTAGCAACAAGTTCGTTAACAGGCAGTTACTAGGTAGCATCCTGGGAATCATCCTACCCCTGCAACTTGCGCAAAAAATAAACACGCGCGCGACCACACACACACACACACACACACACACACACACACACACACACACAGCTATGACTCGACCCCTGCAACCATAAATAGGTGAGTACACACACACACACACACACACACAGCAGTCTGAATAAGGTTCTGGAAAAGCTTAAAGAGGAAGAGAGTAAAGAAACCTTGAAAGAAATAGATACAAAAGAGGCAATAAACACAAGGTTAGAGATGGCGAATCTTTTGTCTGGCAAATCTCTTAGTCTCATGACAGTGAACAACATCAAGTAGACAGGAGGGTGGGTAGACTAATTACACTGACTGTAAGAAATAAAGCTGCTATACAAATTAACAGGAAAGGCAGAGGTAGTAAAGTATTCAAGTGGATACAGGAACACTGAATGAATAGAAGGTAAGGTGTCGGAGTTGGCATGCGTGACGAGTGGTGTCCCTAAGTGTTTGCGCCCCTGATGTTCCTCAGATACATAAACTTTTTACCAGAGGAAATTAAATCCTAAATATCAATGCTTGCAGATGATTCTTAATCATGAAGATAACCAGGGAGAATAGGGGGGAGGTACTCCCAGAAGTCTTGAGCAGGATGCAAACATGGTCAAAAAGGTGGATAATTAAATTAAATCCCGATTAGGTGTGAGAATGAGAAAACCGTACACGGAATACCACCTAGGAAAACAGACACTGCAAACATGGTGCAATGAGAAAGTTCTTAGAGTAATCACTGCTACAAGCATATCACTAGAATTTCACCAGCACGTATATAAGACACAATATGCAGTTTATAGCATATAGAAGACTAGCTACCCTCAGAAGTACCTTAAAGAACATGAACAAAGCATAAGTTATTACATGTACAATGTCCATTAGGCCCGCATTAAAGTACGTGGCACCAGCTTGGAACCCCGCTCCTGATCAATCATATGTAGAAATTAGAGAGGATCCAGTGGTTTACAAGAAGACTAGTATCAGAAGTAAGGGGGCATGGACTATGAGAGACTAAAATACTAAGACCACTAGAAGAGAGGAGGTACAGGAACATGATTATGACATAAAACAGACGTGGTCAAGAAATTGATGGTGAGCCACACATGGTTCTTCTGTTAGTTCAATGTTGCTGGCAAGACAATATCCAGGTTTACTTTCTGTTCTCACGCCACTACCCAAAAGTTATTTATCATTAACCAACTTTTTCAGCTTTTCCCGACAGAGATAAAATCTAGAAATTTTGATTAAATTAGCTATTTATGTAGATACTGCTTAAAATACATTTCATATTTTGTTTACTGTACACCTGATAACTTATATTAGTTCTGTCTCCCACTCATATTGTTTTCCTTTTAATAACCACAACGAATATTCAAATATTCATTTTCTTTATGATCACTTACAAGAAAAAATATGCAACCGGTCATATGAATATAGGCCTTTGGCCCTATATGAAAAAGTTAACAATAACTTGAGGGCCTCAGTTATCTAAAAATCACTGAGTGAAGCTTTTAGGTCATGAAGGTTTGGACATCCTGGCACATAAAACACTGAAGAGAATTAGATGGCGTGAAGATGAGCAGTGTCGGAGATGTGAGGAAGGGATGCCTGGGGACAGTGGTACCTCAAGACGCACATTATCCATAGTGACGTTAATTAAGAGATTAGAAAACCAAAAAGTTGATAACTGAGACACTTGGGCAACATTTGTGACTTTTTATTCTGGAAACGTTTCGTGACCCAGTGACTTCTTCAGCCCAATACAAAGAAGAACAGTGGAAGATGAGGTAATCAGTCTTATTTATCAACGTTAAGAACTATGTTATTAGCTTTAGGTAGTTGTAAGTAGAGGTAGTAGAGGCAAACAGTAAACAAAGCTTCAGGAGTAGATATGAGGTCAGAAATAAGTAAAACTTGTTAAAAGAATTAAAAGGTGGAGCCTGGAGCTGTGAATCTACCCATGTAAAGCAACGAGTATAAACACAATGAGAGGTATGAATCTTTGTATAATATACATTCCTAAATAACAAAAAAAGGCACAATACCGTGACTGGAACAATACACAAATAACCTGCATATAGAAGAGAGGAGCTTACGACGACGTTTCGGTCCGTTTTGGACCATTTACAAAGTCACACAAACAAAAAGAAGGGAGAGAGGGAGTTTATATAGGCAGCCGACAGGGGCGGGAACAAGAGAAATTTTTGGAGGAGTAATAGTGGTAGTAGTAGTGGGGGTAGTAGTAGTAATAGTAGTAGTAGTGGAGTCAGTCAAATATTAAGAAAGAGGAGCACTGCAAGGGAGCTAGTGGCCCACATAGGGTAAGGGCAAGAACACAGAGGGGGTAAAAGCTAATAATGAACCACATAAACAAGGCAAAAGAAAGAAAACACATAGGAGAAAGAAGAAAGAGGAAAGGAGAAGAGGGAGAAGGAAAAAAAAAACAGGAATGTATACTATATAAAGAGGCATTCCCCCACAACATACATGAATGCAATAGCAAGGAAAAACTAGAAAGAGCAAAGGACAGAAGAAAACCCGGAAGTGCACAAAGGAGCCAAAAACGAATATGCAGAAGTGAAAACCTAAGCAACATTTTGAGACTGACACAGAAGCAAGGTCAAGCCTAAACCGTAACTGCTTCAAAGTCATATCAGAAGAAGGACAAGAGTAAAAAACCAGGTAATAAGACTGATAAGGATAGCTCACGAAAAATAACACAGAAGGGGCAACACCAGAGCGTTAAAGAGAAAGAGTACACCAACGAATACTGGACATCATACACACAACGGGGAAGAGATGAAAAAACTCTTCAGCGAGCATCATACATCAAAGGCAAGGGGACCTGACAAAGTGCCATTATGGATTCTGGGAGAGGGAGCAAAGGCACTGTTTGAACCACTAGCTAAAATCTACAAGTCAAAGGATATAGGACAATTGCCAGAGATCTAGAAAACAGCAAATGCACTTCAAATATTTAAGAAATGAAACAGAGGAAGTATTAAATTACAGACCACTATCACTAATATGCACACTATGTAAGATAACAAACAAGATAATCAGGGGAGTGGTGGAGCCCTTGGAGAGAATATTTTCATAAACAACTACCAGTACAGGTTTAGATATGACAAACACTGTCTCACAAACCTGCTGGAGTTCTATGACAAAGCAACAGAGGTAAGACAGGAGGATGGATTGACTACTTATTCTTGGACTGCAAGAAGGCATTTAATACTGTAGCTATTAAACAACAGCGACAAAAACCTGAAAAGTAGGCAGGATTAACAGAGAATGTTCTACAGTGGATCAAGAGCACCCTATGATAAATAATGACTGTTCGAGATGTCAGAATGGTTAAGGGTAGCAAATGGGATTCTGCGAGGATCGGTATTAGAATCAGCACTATTTCTGGAATATATGACAAAACAGAAAAAAAATAAGAATAAAAACTGATGAGGACAAGGAAAGGCTACAAATGGACGTGCACAAACTGCAGAATTTTCATAAACTTGCAAATGCAAGGTTATGACAATTAGAGAAGGGGTAAAAAGACCAGAAATTCAGTACAGACTCTGTGGACAGAGTATGCAAAACATTACTCAAGGAGAAACGCTTTAGAGGGTGAGCATAGTGTTGATCATATTGCCAGAAGCACACACCCACTAAAATAACCTCTGTAGCATCTTTGTATAATATACAAGGATCACAACAATGCCACTATCACATCTGCGAGGAAACTGATAGGATGGATAATGAGAACATTCAAGACAAGAGACGCCAAGCCAATGATGATCCTTTTTTAAATCACTTGTTCTCTCTAGGCTATACATTAACATCCTCGTTCAAGGCAGGTGAAATTGCAGATTTAGAGAATATACAAAGAACCTTTACTGCACATATAAGTTCCATCAAACACTTTAACTACTGGGAACGCCTGGAAGCACTTGACTTGTACTCACTGGAGCGCAGGAGAGAGATATATCATAATCTACACTTGGAAGATCCTGGAGGGACTGGTCCCTAATCTGTACACAGAAATCACTCCCTATGAAAGCAAAAGACTTGGCAGGTGATGCAACATACCCCAGTGAAAAGTAGGGGCGCCATTGATACGCTAAGAGAAAACACAATAAGTGTCCGGGGCCCAAGACTGTTCAACATTCTCCCACCAGCCATAAGGGAAATTACCAATAGGCTCTTCGTTGTCTTCAAGAGGGAGCTGGACAGATACCTAAAGTCAGTGCTTGATCAGCCGGGCTGTGGTTCGCACATTGGACTACGTGCGGCCAGCAGTAACAGCCTCGTTGATCAGGTCCTGATCCACCAGGAGGAATGGTCATGGACCGGGCCGCTGGGGCGTTGATCCCAGGAATGTCCTCCAGGTAGACTCCAGATAGCACAAAACTTAATGTGGCAAATCTAAAACTATCTTTCTGGAATCTCAACAGAGTCATTCCCACTCCTATATACAACATATATCAGACCCACACTGGCATACAGTATAGAACCTTCGCATGAAAAGCATGCTAAGAAGTTCAAGAAAGTGCAAAGGTATTCAATGAGACATGATAAAAGTACACAAAATATTAGGACTTGATAGAGCGGACAAGGACAAATTTTGAGAGGAAGGAACCAAATACACAGGAGCAAAGTTAGAAGTTAAAGACAGATATGCCCTGGGGGATAATAACATTGATCATAAGAAAAGAGAAGCACAGCGGCCTATGGTAAGCAGATTCAACTCACCAATCCGCACCCATATATGTACTTGTCTATCCTATTTTTAAAGCTAGCCAAAGTTTTCGCTTTAATGACGCTACTCAGAAGTTTGTTCCACTCATCCACAACCAATGCTTTCCTATATTTTCTAAATTTATTTTTATCGAACCTGAACCCATTGCTGCGAGTCCCGTCTTGGTCAGATATTGTGAGCACCTTATTTATATCCCCTTTATTTATTCCTGGCTTTCAGTTATACACTTCATTATATCCTCGCTGATTCTAAGTAATTCAGAGAGTGCAGATTCAGTGCCCTCGTTTTATTATCGTAGAAAAGATTGCTGTTACTTAGGATCAACTTCGTCATCCTTCTCTTTATGTTTTCTAGAGCAATAATATCCATTCTGTAATATGGAGACCAGAACTGAGCAGCATAATCTAAATGAGACCTTAAAGAGAAAGGATTAGGGGTGTGCATAGTGCCAAGCATATCGCTGGAGGCACACGTCACCCGAATAACCAATGCAGCCAATGTTCGACAGTTTAAGGTAATCAGTCCCTCAGCCTGGAGTCGATGTGTTCTGTCCATCAGTCTTGAGAAATATACAGCAAATGCTCGGAGAAGTGGCTATGTAAGCCACGTCTATGTAAGCCACGTCTATGTAAGCCACGTCTATGTAAGCCACGTCTATGTAAGCCACTTCTCCGAGCATATGCTGTACATTTCTCAAGATTAATGGACTGAACACATCGTCTCCAGGCTGAGGGACTGATTACCTCAAACTTCTCATCGTCCACTATTTTTTTATTGATTTAAGAAGCCATTGGCGGGCGAAACGTTTCCTCAATAAAGATTCCCAAATGTTTCACTAGTGTTTCATTCTTCAACTTGTCGGTTTTCTAAGCCATTTACATCACATATTGGTGAGTACACATGCTCACGTTCACGCCCGCGAGCGCACGCACGCACGCACTCCCCCCCCCCACACACACACACTGCCCCGGTGGACTGGTGGCTAAAGCTCTCGCTTCACACACGGAGGGCCCGGGTTCAATTCTCGGCGGAGCGGAAACATTTCGAAGTGTTTCCTTACACACACACACACACACACACACACACACACACACACACACACACACACACATACATATACAACAGGACTAGTGTCTAATCGACATGTGCCTAAGATAAGGTGAACAGAGACAACATGTTCCTATGAGTCAAAGGGATGTTAGGAAGTATTTCTTCAGTCATAGAGTTGTCAGGAAGTGAAATAGCCTAGAAAGCGACATAGTGGAGGCAGGAACCATACATAGTTTTAAGACGAGGTTTGATAAAGCTCATGGAGCAGGGAGAGAGAGGACCTAGTAGCAATCAGTGAAGAGGGGGGCCAGGAGCTATGACTCGACCTCTGCAACCACAAATAGGTGAGTATACACACAGCTAGTGATACAGGACGGACGTGCATGTCAAGGCTCTGCATTGTAAAGCAGGTTATCAGAGGATTCAGAGTGTAGGATACCGTTAATTCTCGTAGGCGAGAAATAAGTGGTGGGATCTCGTACCTTAAGTGAAAGAAATTGTATTGTGAAAAGTGGAAAAAAAAGGCTTGCCAGGAGTAAAACAAAAATGAGTGTGAGTGTCCATGAGTGGTGTCCGAGGTGACCGCGCTGCCAGAGCAACAAGAAACGATAAGGATAACCTAAGGCGTCAGGTCATCACTGGCAGTCACATGTGACCATAGTTCCTAAAGGAAAACATCAGAGGACAAAAGTTTAGTCTTAGGAAGCTAGTGTCAAGCTTACTACTAGTCTGGAATATTGCTGCACACTAACAACACCTTTCAAGTCAGGTGAAATTGTTGACCTAGAACATGTACAGAGACCCTTCACGGCGCACATAACTGCGATAAACCACCTCAATTACTGGGAACGCTTGAAGTTCCTCAACCTGTACTCCCTAGAGGGATTAGTACCAAACTTGCACACGAAAATCACTCAACATGAAAGCAAAAGACTCGGCAGACGATGGAAAATCCTCCCAATGAAAAGCAGGGGTGCCACTAGCACGATAAGAGACAACACAAAGTGTCAAGGGCCCAAGACTGTTCAGCTGTCTCCCAGCATACATAAGGGGGATTACCAATAGTCCCCTGGCTCTCTTCAAAAAAGCACTGGACAAGCACCTAAAGTCAGTACCTGACCAGCCAGGCTGAGGTTCTTACGTCGGATTGCGTGCGACCAACAGTAACAGCCTGGTTGATCAGGCCCTGATTCACCATGAGGCCTAGTCACAGACCGGGCCGCGGGGGCGTTGACCCCCGGAACTCTCTCCAGGTATACTCTAATGTTCTAATGAAACAAGCAATTAAGTGCAAAGAATGATAGGAAGCAAGAAAAAAGAAGTATAAGCGGTGAAAAAATATGCAATTTGAAAACAAAACAAAAAATTTAACAGACAAGTTTACTGCAAATTTGCAGTCCAGAGTTTCTCGACGAGGAGTGTACATTCATATAGCAAACCTTCACCGAGCTACATTTTCCTTCCTTTTTCATCAAAGACTGCAAGAAAACAACCCTTCAAGCTTTTACGTCTGCGGAAATTGGGTTCTCTAATCACAAGGCGAGCGTCGTTAAATTTCATCAGGGAGTTGGCAGAATTCCGGTGTTGTACGCAGACGTTGTTCAATTTCCCACATACATGTAGGAACATGCTTAATGTGTTCATTGATATGTGTTTTGAGGTTTCTTGCTATTTCTCCGATGCATATTCTGTCAGCCTCCACAAAGCATAGTGTAAACCCCTGCATTGGCTGGTTCAAGGTTCTTTACTTTTGTCAGACCTGACTAGGATAGAAGTGAAGAACCCTGAACAGGTTAAGAATCAGATACTCTTTTCTGTTCCAGAGAGAACAATCCAAGTGCTTCGAGGTATTCCCAATAGTTTAGATGTTTTACTGACGCCATCCGAGCAGTATCCGACCTCTGTCCATTTTTCAATTCTGCTCTCTCTCTCTCTCATGCCTTGGAGGGCGTTCTTAGTACTGATTAATATTCAAACCGTGAGAGCACAAGTAATTTGAAAAGTACCATCACTAACTTTGTTCTCTCGTTTTGAAAGTTCTCATTATTTATCCAATCAAGGAAAGAGCAAGATGGCGTACACGCATGGGTACCGGATACTATAAACACACTACGAGAAGAGGTGCTGAAACTACTTGAAAGAGTTGGATACCTCAAAGGCAATGAGAACAGACTACGTATCATCAAGGGTTCTGAAAAAGGAGAAAGCGCTGCGTTAAGTGCTATCGAAAAAATAAATAAAAAAAATAGATGGCAATTGCCAGGTGTATTAGAAAGGAAAAACACAAGCAGCGTTAAACTACAGGCCAGGATTACTGAAATGCATACTATGCAAGGCCATGAATCAGAAGTAGAACAGCGGAACACGGTTATATATACGACAACCAGCAAGGGTTTTGAGATGATGCATCTTTTCTCACATACTTGCTTGAATTATATCACTATATAACAAACGTGAGGCAATAAAGAGAAGGATGGATGGATTACATATTCATGAACTGTAAAAATGGAATTCGACTCTATACTGCACAAAAGACCTAGCCAAAACCTAAATGAGCAAGAAAGGATGACAGGGAAGGACTACAGAATAAGTAAACAAAGAGTAATTGTCTGGCAAAGGCACCAATATATGAAAAGTACAGTTCCACAAGGATCAGTGATGATGCTGGTATATGTGAATGACATGCTAGAAGACAGTATGTGTCCTTATACGCAGATGATGTAGCAGTAATGACGAAAATAAAAGCTGGAGGAAACAAAGAAACAATATGAGGAATATGTTACAAAATCGTCGCTGTAACAATTCACAAATAAGACATTTTCTGTTAGGAGACTTTAGACGACGTTCCTGTCCATCCTGGACTATTATAAATTAATGATGGGTTATTTGTGGGTTAATAATGGGTTATTTGTGAAAACAAAAGCAATAACTAGAGCTACACAACCTGCCTGACTGGCAAGACAAGTGGTTATTGGAATTTAAGTCAATCAAATGCAAGATTATGAGAGTAGAAGTAAAGGGAAGACGATTGAAAACTGAGTTTAAACTCGGGAGACAAGAGCTATAAATTTCCAGAAAATAAGTACCTTGGCTACAGGCACACACACCAAGTCAACAATATTTACAGCAAATGCGCTTTTGGTAAACCTAAGATTAAATTTCAGGAATCTTAACCAAAGTCTTCGATGACCCTATATACGGTGTATGCCAAGCGCATCAGGTAGTATATGCAGCATCAGCTGGGAACTCTCACTGAAAAAAAACATATTAGGAAATTATAAAAAGTGTATAAATTCGCAATGAGATCAGTCTAGGAGCTAAGAAAAATGAACTATAAGGTGAGACTAATGAACTGAACACGATGACATTAAATAGAACCAAAGGAAACATGATAACAAGGTACAAAATACTCAAGACGACCTGACAGGGTGGATAGAGATGGAATGGGAGACGCAGAATAAGTACACGAGAGCACAGCTGAAGGATAAAGACGAAGATTGACATAGCTGTCAGGACGCAATTCTTTAGCCTCAGGATAGTCAAGAATTGTAACGACTTGGACAAATATATGGTGGATACTGACTTAGTATAGTTTAAGAGGGAGTGAAGCCGTCAGCAGCGTTAAGAGGCAGGGCCAGGAGCAGAGATTTAGCCTATTCAACCACAAAGAGGTGGGTACATAAGGGAGAGCGCTCATCCAAATTTTTATTAGATCTGCCTAGTGTACTGATAACTAAGTGATGGTAAAGGTGAGGAGCAGCTCAGGTCTGGGTCCAGGTCCAAGACAGAGTGGGTACACAGTTTTGTCAAACTGACAGACATACAGACATGTTTGGGGACTTAAGACTAGAGTAGTAAAACTGGAGAGGATGGACTCAGACTAAGATTCTTACCAAACTATTACACTATGACATGTGGATAAAGCTAATGACAAATGATGAAATAATCAGAGGATGACAGGGAAATATTCAAGGAACTAAAAAGATTCCAAGAAGTAATCATGACAACAACAAAAAAAGAACACAAACGAGGATAGAGAGGCCTTCTAAACAATCTTAAATAATACAGATGTGACAGAAGAGTTAAAACAAAAGCACTTAAGGGAAAACAGGTCACATACAAGGGAAACAGAAGGAGACGAAAACGATATTATATAATTAACTAATCAGATCTAAAACAAATTACTGAAGTTTTGCCATAAAGCTAGAAAACTGCAAATGTAATACTAATCTTCAATACAAAGGAAACATTTAAAGCACTAAACTACAGACCATTATCGTTGATATAGATTACCCTCAATGTAAAGGAAAAATTAGACTTAATAAACAGCCTGGAAAATAAAAACTGCCAAACCTATCTAAATTCTACAAGATAAAAATCCTTCAGGACAGACAGAGAGAATGATGGGTGCACTGTTTATTTCTTAAGTGTCAAAGAGCACTAGAGAGAGTCCCTTCATGGGATACAATTGTACAAACAAGAAAGTCAGGATAGCTTACAAAGCTATTTCAATGGATGATAAAAAACTAAAAGATATCTGGAAGTCAACGATAGAGTTGTCAGGATGGAGAGAAGTAACCAGTGGTGTAGCACAAAATTCATATATTACACACCCATTTACTCTGTCCGGTATAATTTAATGACCTACCTATACATCAATGACCGCGGATGAGAATAAGGACAAAAGTGGATTGACATATGCTATACGAAGACTCGAACAAGGTACAGGAATTATCTAACAACTACTGGAATTCAACATAAGTGCTTTCTTATGAAGATGTGATCAAGGAGCAGTAGGTCAGAGAAAGGTGCCACTCGAGAGGAAAGAAATAATCCACAGGAAAGAAAAAAAACAAGAGTGAACATTATGCCAAACCTTATACGTGAGGTACACTTTAACAAAATAACATCAACGGCACATATAAAATTAGTACATATAATAATAATTTTGAGAAATATGAAGAAAAAGGCATTCAGATCACTTTGCACGGCATATGTAAAACCTGTACTGGAGTATGTGGCGCCAAAGCATGGAACCCTCAATCTCATCTCACAACCACAAGACAGCCATACGAAAATAGTTTAAAAGAGCGTTAACTTGTACTGATAGAAGACGATCACAAAATATAAAATGCATATAGTTATAAAACAGGGAATTAGACATGGAAAAAAACAAAAAAATATTTCATTGTTAATGAACAAAGAATTCAAAACGAAGAGATGTAGTGAAGGTAAAGTCGATACATAGATTCAAATGTAGATAATAAAACAGCCTAAAGAAAATCACGGGGTAAACCACGCAGTTATTGCAAATTATAAAGCGGGTCCCATTAACTGGAGGTCGGTCATCTCAGATACAATTATGTAAATACAATCGAATACACACGCGTACATTCATACTTTACATAGCTAAGGATTCATTCATAAACCATGGTAAAGGAGCTAATGTTTTATCATTATCCAAGACACAGTAAATATGAGGGAGTCCTGGGTGGGCTGGCTACCCCGGGTGTGACAACTCACGTCTTCTGATGTAGTCGAGCCACTGGTCACGTTCCTGGGAGGAGACGGCGGCGATGTAGAGGACGAACTGCTCCTTCTCCTCGGATAGATAACACAGCTGAAAGACCCAGTCTCGTTGGAAGACAGCACTGTCCACACACTCCACCACCACCACTTTGCTCAACTCCACACGACCACGCTCCTTCCGACGACCACTCTGCAAGCACACAAACACGCACACACGCCGCTTTTAGTATACTGCACAAACATAAGAAATTTAATAATCAAAACAGTCATTTAAATATTAACATGAACTAAACTTAATATTGCTGTAAATCATCCAAAGCTCAGCATAAACAAGCGAATTGTAACTGAAAGAATACAATGTATCGGAGAGCTTGACGAAATGCAAGATAAACAACACATTTCAGGCATCCAATTTACTTAAAGCTTCAGCTACACACACACACACACACACACACACACAGAGTCACAGTGGAGAATTTGGAATACCTTGTGGGAATTAACACTAAGGAATGAATAGGAGGGAAAAAGGAGAAACCATATTTCGAAAGCAGAAAGTATGTAAGGATGGAAGAATCCCTGAATGCAATACAAAGAGGAAGGGAAGAAAAATATTCCAAAGGAGGAATTTCTACGCAGAAAAGGCAATGGTAAGACCAGAGAGAGTACGTGATTCAATTATACAACGAGAAAAACTAGAAGTTAAAAAAAATGGGAAAGCTCTAGAAAGTGAAGGACAAGAAGAAAAAAAGAAAGAAGTGAGCAGAAATTTCAAAAACAAATATGCATGAGAGAAGCTGAGCGACAATATGAGAATGACAGAACAGTGAAACCTGAACCGACACCGTTGCATAGTCATATCAGAAAAAACAGCAAAATACCAGCTAAAACACTGAAGGAAAAGAACTCGCAAAAAATGATAAGCAGAAAAGATTATTTAAGATGTGTTCTTAGTGGAAAAGACAACAACTAAATATCCTAGAGAGAAGGTACACCATACACTACTAGACACCACACACACCAGACGAGACCTGCATACCCTGAAGCCATTGACTCAGGCCTGACAAGACAGAGAGGGGGAGAGAGAGAGAGAGAGAGAGAGAGAGAGAGAGAGAGAGAGAGAGAGAGAGAGAGAGAGAGAGAGAGAGAGAGAGAGAGAGAGAGAGAACAGAAGCACTGTCTGAAACGTCAGCTAAAATGTACAAGTCAATGGACATTCTTCGTCTACTACATATTCTTGGATTGCAAGAAAGCATCTTACACTGCAACACAGGAGACTGGAAGAAGAACTTGAGCAGGCAGGAATAACAGTGAATGCGTTATAGTGAATCAAAAAGGAAGGAAAAGAGAGTAAGTGAATAAGAATAGAGTAAAAGTCCCATCTGCAAGACTTGGGAGTAATGACGTCAATAGATCTTACATTCAAGGATAACGATAATGGTGCCGTTGTTACAGTAAGGAAAATGATAGGCTGGATTACTAAAACGTTTAAGACAAAACATGCTGGGTTAATGATGATACTCTTCGAATCACCAGTTCTTTCCAGGCTAAAAAAAACTGCTATATACTAAAGGCTACTTCAAGGCAGGCGAGATTGCTGAACTAGAAAACGTACAAAGAACTTTTGCTTACTGCATATATTCAATCAAACATCTGAACTACTGGGAACATAAAGTCTCTCAAACTTTACTCTCTGGAACGTAGGCGAGAAAGATACATCATAATTTACTCCTGGGAAATCCTGAAAGTACTCGCAGACGGTGCAAAGTACCATCAAGCACACACAAATTGAACTGGGTAAGTGTCAGCGGTCCTCAACATCTACCATTGTGCATAATAGAAACTACCAACAAATCTCTGGCTGTGTGGCATGCAAAGAGTATGTTACAATTTATTCGGTGTATGTACACACTCCCATATAGGCTGCCTCCCAACAAGCGAACCGGGTGCTAAGGGTTTAACGATTTTTTAGGGTACCCGTCATTAAATCAGTACCTTGAAGCACCTGAAAGCACCCTGGGAAGCACCCTGGCTCAAAAGGCACAAACCAGGGAACTAATGAGGCTTTGTGAAAATTACTCATTGAACCAACAGATAATTGATCCTACTACCTTTACCTTTGATATACCCTTGAAGAGTTTCGAGAGTTTATCTACTCTCTGAGCCCGGTCATGGGCCAGGCTCGTCTGTGCTTGCCTGGTCAACCAGGCTGTTGCTGCTGGATGCCCGCTGCCCCACATATCCATCACAGCCTGGTTGATCTGGCACCCGGTGAAGATACTTGTCCAGTTTCCTCTTGAAGGCTTCTACACTTGTTCCAGCCGTGTTTCGGATATCTTCTGGTAAGATGTTGAATAGTCTGGGACCCCGGATGTTAATACAGTGCTCCCGTATTGTCCCCACCGCACCCCTGCTCCTCACTGGGTTTTTTTACACTTCCTCCAATATCTCTCACTCCAGTACGTTGTTATGGCAGTGTGCAGATTTGGGACCAGGCCCTCAAGTACTTTCCAGGTATATAGTATCATGTATCTCTCTCTCCTCCGCTCCATTGAGTACATGTTCAAGACTTGAAGGCGTTCCCAATAATTTAGATGTTTCAATGGCTCAATGTGAGCCGTAAACGATCTCTGAATTTGTTCCAGCTCTGATATTTCTCCTGCCCTGAACGGGGCCGTCAGCACAGAGCAGTATTCTAAGTGAGGGAGCACTAGCGATTTGAAGAGTGTCACCATCAGCATTATTTCCCTTGTTTTGAAAGTTCTCAATGCCCACCCCGTCATCCTCCTGGCTGTTGAGATCTTTGTCTTGTTATGGTCTTTAAAAGACAGATCAGCAGACATAATTATTCCCAAGTCCTTTACGTGTTCCTTTCGTTCTATGTGGTGACCCTCTTGCGTTTTGTATATAGTGTTCCTTTTGAGTTCTTCATTTTTTCCATACCTAAGCAGCTGAAACTTATCACCACTGAACGTCATGTTGTTCTCCACTGCCCACTGGAAGACCCTGCTTATGTCTTCCTGTAATTTTTCAGTGTCTTCTACCGTAGTGACTTTCATGCTTATTTTAGTGTCATCTGCAAATGATGATACAAAAGTGTGCTGGGTGTTTTTATCTATGTCTGCTATGAGGATGAGAAACAGCAGAGGTGCCAGGACAGTGCCTTGGGGCACTGAGCTTTTGACCTCGCTGATGCTGGATCTTGCCCTGTTCACTACTACTTTTTGTGTTCTGTGTGTTAGGAACTCAAAAATCCATCTGCCTACCTTCCCCGTAATGTCTATGGCCCTCATTTTGTGCGCTATCACTCCATGATCGCATTTGTCAAACGCCTTTGCAAAATCTGTGTAAATCACATCTGCGTTTTGGTAGTCTTCCAATGCCTCCGTAATTCTAGACTAAGAGACTCACACCTTACTGTACCATACAAGACAAAACCTACTGTATTACAAAAAACAGAACCTACTGTACCATACTACTTATGCAGTCTCGTCTCTGAGCGGCTATCGACTGGCATTCAAGTAAATTGGAAATTATTAAATTATAAAATGAAGAGATGAGATCAATAATTCTATCATCACTTACTGTCTTTATAACACACCTCACCCCACTCCTCCCTCACCCCACCCCACTCCTCACCCCTCTTCTCTCACCCCACACTTCCCTCGTCCCACACCCCTCCTCGCCCCACACCACTCCTCGCCCCACACCACTCCTCGCCCCACGCTTCCATCACGCCACACCACTCCTCGCCCCATTCTTCTCTAATCCCACACCACTCCTCACCCCAAACACCACTCATCACACACACCACTAATCACCCCACACACCACTCATCACACACACCACTCATCACACACACCACTCATCATCACACACACCACTCATCATCACACACACCACTCATCATCACACACACCACTCATCACACATACCACTCATCATCACACACACCACTCATCACACACACCACTCATCACCCCACACACCACTCATCACACACACCACTCATCACCACACACACCACTCATTACACCACTCATCACACACCACTCATCACACACCACTCATCACACACACCACTCATCACCACACACACCACTCATCCACACACTACTCATCATCCCACAACCTCCTTCACATCCCATTCACTCCTCCTTAATTTACAATCAATAAACCAGCATCACTACACTCGGTGTGTTTATAAGCATCATAAATAAAAAGGAAATGTTATTAAAAATAAATGACACAAGTTAGAGATGAGCACTCGAGGTCGGTTCTAAAACAGAAACACTGAAGGAATGGTGAGTGGGGAAATATTTTAGCAGTAACAGAAGAAAGAAACTGACAAGAAACGGATGCGAGAAAAAAGGAAAATTATCAAAATAATTAGGGAATAGGTAGCAAAGAAAGAGAGAAGATCCAAGCAGAGGAGATTAAGATAATTATCGTGAAGACAAAGAAGAGAATGACTTGGCAGGAGAAATAAAGAGCTAAGGGAAAAAGTAAATAGAGTAAGGAGTGAGGTGAAAAAGCAGAACTAGTGGCAAGGGACACAGAAACCCAGGAGTCAGATGCAAAACAACTCCACAAAAAAGGACAGAGGAGAGAACATGGCACCAGAGGCCCAGGGACAACTATATGCAGGAAAACGTAAAAATGCAAAGTACACAACAAAGGGGAGGGGATAAGAGAGAAAGAAACCTGATTGTTTTCTGCTTGGAAGATCAGGAGATGCACGACACAACTTCAGGAACGAGGACTGGATGACTAAGAATATACAAATATGAGAGTCAAGGGATATGAAAAAATACAGATGGGAATTGAAAACACATGAGAGGTCCACTAAAATTTTGTTTTGAAGGGACAGAAGAAAGAAACCTTAAATTGAGAAGGAAATCAACCTAAAAGAAACACAGAGATTTGATACAAACATCGAATACTTTTCCTACAGAGCAGTCACTCCCCCAGCCACCTCAGTCTCATGAGCCCCCATCAACCTCGTGTTGTTACTCTTGATCCCAACCTCACCACAGACCAATATACACCTCTACTCACACTCACCACATCCTTCCTGAAATCTCTCTTGCATACTCATAAAGTAACAGTACACCATATTTATCAAACTCAAACATAAGAAAGAAAGAAAATGTTACAGATGGTAAAGGATACGAAAATCAAAGCCATGTATACAAATACAGATTGTATACCATCACTCTTGATCCAAATACAGATTGTATTTGGATTAAGAGTTGAAGATTGTGCAGACCTCGTTATAACGGAAATAAAACTCCAGGAAAAAACAACAAATACGATTTTCAGAGAGAGAGAGAGAGAGAGAGAGAGAGAGAGAGAGAGAGGAAAAAAAGAGGGAAGCAGGCGAGGTGACACTCTTTAGAAGCAAAAGAAACTTTAAAGAGCTAACACGTAAACAGATCAGTTCAAAAACTACTTAGTGATAACAGCAAAAAAAAATAATGATGATAAATAACCTTTCAGTGAACAAAAATGAAGGAAGGAGCATGATAAGAATAACAAGACAATAAAAATAACAGCCGTAGAGAAAAGTAAGAAGGACCAAAGGAAAACTTTTGATGTGATATTTTAACCTTTAGGAAATCAACTGGGAGAACTGGGACCCACACGGAGGCCCGGAAACTGGGACCCACACGGAGGCCCGGGAACTGGGACCCACACGGAGGCCCGGGAACTGGGACCCACACGGAGGCCCGGGAACTGGGACCCACACGGAGGTCCGGGAACTGGGACCCACACGGGGGACCGGAAACATAGAGAACGAGACTCACAGAAGTGATGAAGAACGTCATAGCCCAAATGAATAAAATAATGATATCGAGACCTTGTTTCCAAATTAAGCAGAAATATCGAGTATGAAGGAGCAAGCAAGCGGTGTTAAGACTTGATTACTAGTGGAAGTGAGAGAAGAGAAACGAATGGAAGGAGAGGCGCAATGCAAACCAGATTATACAAAGGAAGACTATCAAGAGATAGGGAAAATTTCTGAGGGAAATCCAATGAGAAAGAATTAATTACAAGGACTACCCCTAGATGTCTGATGTAACAGACGAAAAGTGCAGGGAGGCAAATGAGAAATAAATAGCAAGTACTAGAACGAATAATGTGAAAAACAGATATAGCCAGTGGTTCAACCAGGAATGTAAAGCAAAGAGGACCAAAAGGGCATGGAAAAGATACGGATCTCTAGAAACAGCAAGAAACAGGGAAATAAGTAAATAAGCCAGAAACGATTACGGGAGAATAAGGAAGGAGGCCAAGTAGCAATTTCAAAAGGACACTGCAATGACAGGTAAAATAATACCGAAACTTCTTCATAATTACATAAGAAGGAAAGTGATTAAGAAGCCAGGATAAAGGACTGAAAAAGAAAAAAAGAAATCTAATAAACAAGTGTAGAACCCAATAGAAGAGTCTAGAAACAATGAAACTACTCGAACCGAGTCGAATTATGACCAGAGTTTTGGTAAGATGGAGAAGTAGGATGGGTAAGGATGGACATATGGAAAAAATGGGTAGTGGAGGTGGGGTAATAAAGGTAAGTGGCCTAACCACTATGGTGCATTTTAATACATGTGTGTGTAGTGCTTACCTTTGATATACCTTTGAAACGTTTCGATAGTTTCTCTACTCTCTGAGCCCGGTCATGGGCCAGGCTCGTCTGGTGCTTGCTTGGTCAACTAGGCTGTTGCTGCTGGAGGAACGCTGCCCCACATATCCATCACAGCCTGGTTGATCTGGCATCTGGCACATCCGATGATGATGATGACTTTGTCTGGGCTGGTCGTAATTCTCCATTTCTTTTCCCAGTTTGCTGTTCTTCGTAGTTCCGCATTCATTTTCTCTATTACCCTCACATGCTTATATTTTCCCGATAAGGGGGTGGATGATAGTGTGATGATAGTGTCGTTGAATTTGGGCTGAGGGAGATCGTTTACATGTATGTTGTAGAGCATAGGGCTAAGGCACGAGCCCTGTGGCACTTCAGCTGTCGGTATGAAAGGTTCTGCCGACTTGCAGTTAAAGATAGGGATGATGCTTCTTTCTGATAAAAAGTTGTATATGAACCTGAGAAAAGTTCAGTTGTGGTCCGGAGGTCGGCAAGTTTAAATATGAGGCCGTCATTACACAGGCTGTCACAAGCTTTGTTTACATCCCTGGTTGCAAGTAGGGCAAGGTTGCCTTGTTTCCTCAGGCTGTCCACAGCATCGAAGATGATATTGATATCGTGTTGGGTTCCTCTGTGGGTCTTGAATCCAAACTGTTTTTCAGTGAAGAGGTGATTGTACTCCATGAAGTAGTTCAATCTATTGGAAATTATTTGTTCAAGGACTTTACTCGCGACTTTAAGTAAGGAGATAGGTATATAGTTGTCCGGTTTATGCTTGTTTTTGTTGGGGTTTGCAATGAATATCATCCTTTCTGTCCTAAGTGCCACAAGAAAGTATCCCGAGGCCAAGATGGCATTAAAAATATTTTCCAGAGAGATTTTGCAGTTTCGGAGTAAGAACTTTAATTGTTTCATTGTTATACCTGAAAGGCCAGGAGTTTTATTTCTCATTCTGCCTATGACTTTACTCATCTCTCTGAGTATGATTGGTCTTGTAAGGGGGTGTTCATCTTCAAGGGTAGATGTATCAATTAATGGTATTGGTTGGAAGTCAGCCCGGTTGTCATCTCTCCATTCGTTGACCCACTGGTAATGGTTATTGTTAAATCTTCTACTATCATTGTGTGAGAGAATTTTCTCTCACATATCACTCATCAGATTGGCTTGGTCTTGTGGGTCATCAAGTTTGATATCCACTTCCTATCATCGTCGTCGGTGAAGGAGTGTATTAGGTAATGGGTAGGCTTGTGTTTGGCCCCAGAAGCTGGCGAATCTTGCTCCAGAACTTTTTAGGTTGATGTTTGTATTGATACGCTTGAAAAACAAGATATTTCCATATTTCACTTTTGTGTTGTGTGAGTAGGGTAATTAGTTCCCTTGTCAACCTTTGCAGTGTTGCCCTTGTGGGCTGTCTCGTTTGATGGTGTCTTCTACACTGCTTGATAATTTTTCATGCAGTCCCAAATTTTCCTGGTTGGTTTATATTGCTGATAGATCTTTGATGTATTTAATTCGCAACATGTATGAGTGGCCTCTAAGATTCTAAATGAAAAGATTGAGCGCCGACAAAGTTACCATTGGTAGGATAGGCAACTATTACACATCTAGAAAAATGCAGACGTGGTTTCCAAAGAGCGTCAAGAAACCCTGAACTACAGGTCAGCTCTACTGATTTATACATCAAAAGTTGTGAGCAATATTATAAGGAGAAGCATAGTGGAGCACCACAAGAGGAAAAAAATTATCAAAGAAAACTACAAAAAATCGTAGCCAACAAAACTCATAGCAGCGATAAAACCTATATGATCTTCATCTAGTAATTGAGGAATAATTGTGTGCTGTAACAGCGTAGAAATACCAGATGCGACACCACAACACCATGTACTATCTCAAGGAACATGTGAGGGGTCGAGGCAGCGTTGAAGTTAACACAGCTTCAATTGTGATAGACGAGGAGGCGTATGTTTACTGTCACCTCTGCACCGGAACCTTATATACTGTAGCCTTTACTGAAGTAAAGTATAGTATATTCTTTATTCTTTATTCAGGCACTTAAGGAAGATCTACCTTTCACATTTTTATTAATCATTGGATGTGACCTCTGTTCTTAGTATGTTACCTCTACTTCGGTTATGATCTTCGGTGGGAGCAATTTCTAGGTGTCATTTGGATGGCTAACTGGGAGGAGTTGCCTTAGGTATTATTTCGTGGTGTCATCTTCATGAGAGATACTTCACAGACCCGTTGTTGGACTGTCATCTGGGTGTGGCCTCTAAGTGGGGTCATAGTGGTTGTGTCATCCTGCTGTACTCGCTTAATAGGGCCATATTGGTGATGTCAGCCTGGTCACCTGGTGACCTAGTAGCAGGAAGCCTGGTAGACTTGCATTTCGGTTTAGTGTGCTGCCAGAATAGTCATCACTCCATCAAGATAAAATGTTTGACGATGTATGCAGCACTGCGCTAATTTTGTAGTGGCCACTTAATACCTGTTTTTATTATGCTGATATGAACATTTAAACGGAATGTATCCCAGCACTCCTGTTGCTAATGCCTCAAACTAAAAAATTACAGTATTTAACATTTACATGCTCACATATACCTTCAGTATCTTCTACTCCCTAAAAGTATACTGCAATATGCTAATGCAGCGACGACCACCCACATCCAATACTTCCCAAAATTTAAAATTGTCTTTATTTTACTAATGTGTTTATGTAAAACAATAATTCCTAGATAACTTTCTCTGCAGCACCATTTGCAGGATTGTGCCTGGAAGTCGTATCAGTAAACCATTTGCTCCAGGATTTTCGGCAAGGACTGCCTATGTGGAGCTTTTATCAAATTAGTTTTGTGGCCTGGGTGCGCACTCTAGCCTCTCTAACCACGATCTTTTGATCCAGCAACCTTTTAAAGAGACCCAGCGCAATTCATGAAAGATTCAACGACCGCTTTTCACGAAGTTCCATATATTTGGCTGGCAATGAGTCGTTTGGCCACCAATGGCTTTATATTTATCACTCATTAAACTTCAGAAAAAATCCTAAGTCTTTTTTGTGTATATATATGCGTATGTCATCAAGTGTTCGAGTTTCTTTTTTAACGATTATGCGCAAACTTTTGAGAATGGCAGACTACAGGCCATGAACAACTGATATATTAGAGATGGTGTACGCGAAGTATGAGGTTCGCAGGTCACTTGAAACAAAAATAGTGCACAAGAATGACATACAACGGAAGGACCAGTTTAAGTGACAGCCTCTCGGATGACACGAGTTTAAGCACTCTCGTTCAACCTCAACAATCTGGGAAAGCTGAACAAATCTCAAAACTACAGGTTAAATGAAGTGCCACTGGTCACACGCTAAGGTCTCAAATCAACCCTCAAAGGTCAAAATTACTGATGAAATTTTTATGTCACAGGTTAAAGGCTAAGATTACATGTCAGCGTCAAAGACTAGTATCACATATCAAAGGCTAGAATAACATGTCAACGTCACAGGTCAAAGGTTAAGATAACATATCACATGTCAACGTCACAGGTCAAAGGCTAAGATCACATGTCACATGTCAGTATCGCAAGATAAAGACGAGGTTAATAAATCTTAATACGTTTACCGAGCTTCAAGCTGAACTCTCTGGATTCTTGTTATTACAAACACGGGGAAAGGCTAAACCTGTAAGGGTGCTACAGGGCCTGGGGACTGGCAGAGGTGGGAGATAATCAGGTATCATCAGAGGGAAGGGATGGTAGCTCCAATTCACCCTTTCCCCTCAAATGGTGTATTTCGTTGATGCAAAGCAACAAAAATACATCATAAAATACACCTGACACTAGGTCTGACACTAGGCCTGCACATACTCTTTACAATAGCAAGAGCCTCGGAAGAAGATGCAAAAATACCCTCAATCAAGAGCACAGGTGCAACAAGTACACTAAGAGATAACTCAATAAGTACAACATCTTCCCTTCATATTTGTGGAGAATTACCAACAGTCGCAATGTTTTCACGAGAGTGAGATACACAATGTAACTCTGCGTTTAGTGAGTCGTTAATTAGACTCAACATTGACAATCCGAATGAATTTCTTATTAACGAGAGCCAAAATCTAGGCAATATCTCCAAACTTTCTGATATAACCCTAACATCAATGGACTTTGAAAAAAAAAACATTAACAACATGGCCATGCACTGTGCCCAGGCCCAGACTCGTGGAACTCCGTGTTCATCAAGAACTGAAAAAAAAATCCCTTTCGCGTTCCTTATATGTGCTATGGAGAGGGAGCCATCCCACAGTCGCTAAAATTAACGGAGATAGCCCCAAATAGGTTTAGCGCTTAACATGAATTATCATTATTATCCACAAGGTACAGTACTCACCCCAATCCTTCTCCTCATCCTCATATCCGACACAGAGATATAAATCACAGCACCGTGTCTTCCTTTGCAGACAATACTAGAATTTGGATGAGTGTATCATCCATTGAGGATACTGTAAATCTTCAAGCAGATATAAAGCAAGTCTTCAAATGGGCCGCACAAAACAATATGATGTCCAATGAAGACAAATTCCAGCTACTGTGTTGTAGAAAACTTAAGGCATTAAAAGCTAGAACGGAGTATAAGACCAATTCTAAGCACACACTTGGGAGGAAAACTAATGTGAAGGACTTAGGAGTGATAAGGTCAGGGGATTTCATCTTCAAGGACCACAGCAGTGTCATTATCACAACTGCAAGGAAAATGATAGGATGGATAATGAGAACCTTCAAAACAAGATGCCAAGCCAATGATGATTCTCATTAAGTCACTTGTTCTATCTAGGCCGGAATACGCTAACAGTCCCCTTTAAGGCATGCAAAATTGCTGATCTGGAGAATGCACAGAAGACCTTCACTGGACGCGTAAGTTCAGTAAAACAGTTCAATTACTGGGAACGTTTGAAGTCACTTAACCAGTACTCCTTGGAGCGCAGGAGAGAAAGATACATCATAATTTACACCTAGAAAATCCTAGAGGGAACTGTCTTAAATCTGTACACAGAAATCACTCCCTGTGAAAGTAAAAGACTCGACAGACTATGCAACATATCTCTAATGAAAATCAAGAGTGCCATGAGTACACTGAGAAAACACAATAAGTGTCACGGGCCCAATCATACATAAGGGAAGAATACAAATATACCCCTATCTGTTTTAAAGATGGAACTGGACAAATACCTAAACTCAGTGCCTGACCAGTTCATACGTTTGATTTCGTGTGGTCAGTAGTAACAGCCTGGTTGATCAGAGCCTGATCCACTGCGAGGTCTAGTCATGGACCCGGCCGCGGGGACGTTGACCCCCGGAACAACATACAGGTAGACTCCAGGCAGGTAGAAATTTAGTAGTAGAATTAGGCTTAAATTAGACACACTACTGACCACACGAAATCAAACGTATGAATATATATATACGTTTAAAGATATATTTTTTAATTTATGTTAATGTAAAAATTAAAAATTTTGTACCAAAAGAACCTTAGAAATCTTACCTAACCTTATTATAAAAAGCGCAATTTAATTTAGCCTAATCCAACTAAATATATTTTAGATAAGTTTACAATAATTTAATAATAACACAGTAAAATATATTTTTTTCGATAGGTTCAGAATGATTTTTTGCGAAATTATTGCATACACAAATTTTCGCTTGCTTTATTCGGCAAGAAGAGGCTATTGAAGCAAAATCACAAGTTTTATCTATTCGGTAGATATATATATATATATATATATATATATATATATATATATATATATATATATATATATATATATATATATATATATATATATGTCGTGCCGATTAGGTAAAACTTGCGATTTTGGCTTAAATAGCAACACTCATCTTGCCATATAAGACAAGCGAAAATTTGTGTATGCAATAATTTCGCAAAAATCATTCTGAACCTAATGAAAAAAATATATTTCATTGTGTTCGTTTATTATTAAATTATTATCTAAAATATATTTAGTTGGGTTAGGCTAAATTAAATTAGGCTTGTTATAATAAGGTTAGGTAAGTTTTCTAAGTTTCTTTTGGTACAAAATTATAAAATTTTACATTAACATAAATGAAAAAAATATACCTTCAAACGTATAAGAGAAAATAAGGACTTAATTTTGCAGTTTTATAACTGTAATGTAAAGCACCCCTCTGGCAAGACAGTGATGGAGTGAATGATGATGAGAGTTTTTCTTTTTCGGGCCACCCTGCCTTGGTGGGAATCGGCCGATGTGTTAATAAAAAAAAAGTGCGTTAGAGCATTGTGAATTTTCGCTCACCATGAGGGCTAAAACAACACGGGTTCGATCTCCCAGCTAGTCGCAGTGTTGTTATTGAATAAATACCGCTCGTTCGTGGTTACAGTACTATATATACTGCTTGTGGAGGCTAGTACACCAAACGGGGAGTAGAATGAAATTAGCTCTGAGGCACCCACACCATCGTATATCCTCGGATCACGGTACAAGACCTAGCTCTGCTGGGTGCGTGATCGTTGTAGGATTAGATGGTCCAGTGGGTTAGAGCGTCGTGAATTTTCGCTCACCATGAGGCGGGCTAAACCAATTAGGGTTCGATACTTCGGCTATTCGCAGTGTTGTTAATGATTAAACACCACCCGTTCGTGGCTACAATATATATATATATATATATATATATATATATATATATATATATATAGAGAGAGAGAGAGAGAGAGAGAGAGAGAGAGAGAGGGAGAGAGAGAGGGATTATAAAGCTTGGTGGCATGAGTGTTGGAAGCAGAGGATGACAGAAGGTTATTCGCTTCAAAGAATATTGTTGGCACCAAGCTACGGGTCACAGTCTACTTGTACCTGTAATAAATGATGGGGATCATCACCCTCACGACCCGGTCTCAGGCCAGGTGTCCTATTTAATGGCATGACCAATTAGGCTGTTGCTACTAGCTGCGGCAAGTCCAATGTGGGTACCACAACCCAGTTGATCAATAACTAACTTGAAGAATTTATACATTTCCTCCTTGTAGGCGAATTCGCCTGCCATAAAAGGGTTGTCAGTATACATCAATATTACAGTGTAGAGAAAATAAGTGACTAGAAGATTTTCATCTTTATTTTGGTATCTCTTGTTCTGAAGGTTTTAGTTATCCACCCTATCATGTTCCTTGCGTCTGTGGCAATAACACTTGTCACCCTAAGTAAAATGTTTTCACATTCTTACTCTTAAGTCCCTCCCATTCCTTTTCTGCTCCTTTGAGAGCTTTGAGTGTGCTTTATATTTCGTTCCAGTTTTTTATATTTCAACTTTTCCATAACGAAATATGTTAAATTTGTTCTCACTGAACATCATGTTGTTTTCTGATGACCACTGGAAAACCGCGAGTATGTTGGCTTGTAGATTTGCTGTCCTAAATGGATGCCATTCTCACACAAAATCTAGTTGTACTTTGTCTTCTGTACATTCTCTTGTGCAGGTCAACTTTTATATAATTTGACAGATATGCTGAAGTAGTGAACAGGAGTTATATAATTGTTGAGAGAAATGGCAAAGGTGAGTGGAACGCAGGGGTCGAATTCCGGATCCATGCGAGGCTTGTACAGTGACCAGCTATTTACACATATTTCCACTTACTAATTGCGCTCTACTTGTCACCAGGTTTAGTTTGTTAACTTTTTACAGTATTTCATGGCAAACATTTTTTTGTGGTCATTAAAAAGTCAAGATGTAGTTTCTGCTATTATGGAAAAATAAACACATAAGCAGTATAATGTGATCCTTTATTGACAACGTTTCGCCCACGCAGTGGGCTTTATCGAGTCAGATCTGTCTGTGACTCGATAAAGCCCACTGCGTGGGCGAAACGTTGTCAATAAAGGATCACATTATACTGCTTGTGTGTTTATTTTTCCATTGTGTCGGTATTTTATACCATTTATTTCCATTATGGGATTATACTGGTACATAACACATTAACCGAAGTCCCCTCTCCTCATGTTTGTAGTCAATTATATAGTCATTCTCTAACAATATTCAGTTACACTCGGTCAATCTGGGTGAACTTAGCAAGCCTCCCTCTATGAGTTTAGCGTGTGTTGTAGGTGAGTGTACTACTGTGTAAAGTAACCCTGACTACAGGTTAGTGCTGCTGCTGACGCTGATTCTGTTTTTGTCGGGTAAAATACCTACAGTTAAATGGGAGTGGACTATTGTTGCTGCTGTTGTTAATGCGAAATATACTCATGGCTGTATGGAGGTTTACTGTGGCTGTGTCATATAATGATGTTTGAAGAGTAGTGTACGTCTGTTGCTGCGTATTATAATGATGGTTTAAGTTGTTACTGCGTAATTTACTGATGGTTTATATGCTGTAGCTGTGCCATATACTGATGGTTGCACGGGAGTGTACTGTTGCTGATGTTGCTACAAGAATATGTTGTATAATGAGACAGTATGAGAGCACAACCTTGTATGATGTTGCAATCATACTGCGTTGTATAATGAGTAGAAGAGCACAGCCTTGTATGATGTTGCAACCATAATGTGTTGTATAATGAGACAGTAGGAGAGCACAGCCTTGTATGATGTTGCAACCATAATGTGTTGTATAATGAGACAGTAGAAGAGCACAGCCTTGTATGATATTGCAACCATAATGTGTTGTATAATGAGACAGTAGGAGAGCACAGCCTTGTATGATGTTGCAACCATAATGTGTTGTATAATGAGACAGTAGGAGAGCACAGCCTTGTATGATATTGCAACCATAATGTGTTGTATAATGAGACAGTAGGAGAGCACAACCTTGTATGATGTTGCAACCATAATGTGTTGTATAATGAGACAGTATGAGAGCACAACCCTGCACCATGCTGCTATCTTCACCTAAGCAATTTATACAAGACGGAAATATTTCATTATAACCATGGGGAAACACTATATCCGTAGGGGTCATACCATACTGGGTTACTTAGTATCAACGATTATCTTGACATGACAGGTTACCTAGTACCAGCTATTATCTTGACATGATGGGTTCCCTAGTACCAGCTATTATCTTGACATGACAGGTTACCTAGTACCAGCTATTATCTTGACATGATGGGTTACCTAGTACCAGCTATTATCTTGACATGATGGGTCACCTAGTACCAGCTATTATCTTGACATGATGGGTCACCTAGTACCAGCTATTATCTTGACATGACATGTCTGGTGCTCTACTGCATGTCTGGTGCTCTACTGCATGTCTGGTGCTACCAGCTATTATCCTGACATGATGGGTTACGTAGTATCAGCCAATGGATAAATAGATAAAAAAATTCCAATAAAATTGGAAAACTGGCATAAACAAAGGCCAAAATCAATACAAAACTACCTGCAATTAAGATACACCAGAAGAGGCCTTCTCTGGTTATTACATGGAAACCAATTTATATAAAAAGTTTTGCAATTAAAAACTTTACATTGCTCGAAAGTGAGACAACTTTCTTTTAATATAGTCCATTAACACTGAAAGTTTGAAGCCTATCAGAAAAGTCATTCTCAGATAATTGGTCTGAATTATGCTTTTTAATTGTTTCATTAAAATTTCAAATTTGCACCTAAACTGTCTAAACTTATGTCATCCTTTTGATGGAATTCATCAGCGTTAATATTCTGATGCTGATATGACGAGAACTTCTTCAGTTTGTGAATGGATATAATGTTACTGTTTAATAAAATGAGTGACTTGCAATTTATGAAGCCCAATAACAACAAACTTTGCTTTCTGGAAAACACACCAGGGCTAAAAATTTGAAGCCGATTATAAGAGGCATTTTCTAATTATCGCACAGATTCCCACGATTTCAGGTTTTAGAAAAAATAATTAATGAACTGATAAAGTTGGCCGCAGACTCAAGTAAAATTAACGTGATTAAATGGGTATAAAAAATTCACAAAATTGGTTGATATGTGACTACACACTTGAATTTCACTCTCCCCGAGCGTCCAATTAGGAGGCACCTTTAGTAAACGTTTGAAGCTATGCCACAGAGGATTTCGAAAGTTATTGGAGTCATTCCAGGATAGTGGGAATGGGTTTGATAACCTACGCATGCCAGTTGTTTCGCCTTAGTTACCGTACACAAGTGATGAAAATTTTAAACCGATCAGATGAGACCAACAATCTAGTGTGTCCCGAGGGTCAGTGCGACAGTAGCCCAATCTCAGACCTGGCCTTCTGAAGGATAGCGTGATCGACCAGGCTGCTGGTACTTACCGCACTTATCAAAGGCTTTGGCAAAGGCTGTGTATACTACACCTGCAATTTGTTTGTCTTCCAGTGCATCTAAGACTGGAAGATGCACTGAAAGGTAGGTCCTTCTGACACTCCCAGGAGCGAGAGGCAGGAGCGACCTGTTTTAACCCATGCTGCCTTACTGTGCAAATTCTGTGAATTCATGTGGTTTGCGATCTTGCTTCTTAAAACTCTTTCAAAGATTTTTATGCGAGTCATCAGTGTAATTGGTCTATAGTTCTTTACTGCTGCTTTGTCGTCATTTATGTTGAGTGGGCTATATCCGCTGTTTTTAACGACTATATGATGACCCCTGTGTCTAGGCTCCCTCTCCATAGAATATTTAAGGCACATAATATAAGCTACTCACAGATCTTCATGAACACTGAGCTCCACTAGTCTGGGCCTGAGACCGAGTGCCAGTTCCTCAAGGCACTGTGCTGGCACCTCTGCTGTTTCTCATCCTTATATCAAACATAGATAAAAACACCAGTCACAGTTTTCTATCATCATATGCAGATGGCACTAAAATAAGCATGAAAGTCACTGAAGTAGAAGACACTGAAAAATTACAGGAAGATATAAGCAATGTTTCCAGTGGGCAGTGGAGAACATGACGTTCAATGGTGATAAGTTCCAGCTGCTTAGGTATGGAAAGAATGAAGAACTCAAAAGGAACACTGTATACAAAACTTAAGAGGATCGTCAAGTAGAACGAAAGGAACGCCTGAAAGACTAGGGTACAATGTCAGCTGACCTTTCTTTCAAAGAACACATTAAGACAAAGGTCACGACAGTCAGGAGGATGACGGGGTGGGTAATGAGAACCTTCAAAACAAGGGAAATAATGCCAATGATGGCACTTTTCAAATCGCTAGTGCTCCCTCATTTGGAATATTGCTCAGTGTTGACGACCCTGTTCAGGGCAGGAGAAATATCAGAGCTTGAACAAATATAGCGATCGTTTACGGCCAACATAGAGCCAGTGAAGAATTAAATTACTGGGAACGCTTTTAAGTCTTAAATATGTACTCAATAGAGCGGAGGAGAGATATATGGCAATATATACCTGGAAAGTACTCGCGAACCTGGTCCCAAATCTGCACACTGCCATAACAACATACTGGAGCGAGAGATATAGGAGGAAGTGTAAAATAAACCCAGTGAAAAGCAGGGGTGCAGTGGGCACAATATGGGAACACTATCAACATCCGTGGCCCCAGATTATTCAACATCTTACCAGAGGATATCAGAAACACTGGTGGAACAAGTGTAAAAGTCTTCAAGTATAAACTGGACAAATATCTTCACCAGGTGCCAGATAAACCAGGTTGTGCTGGATATGTGGGGCTGCAGGCCACCAGCAGCAACAGCCTGGTTGACCAGGCTAGCACCAGACGAACCTGCCCATGGAAAGGTATATCAAAGGTATGGGCATGTTGTCAATAGCTTTTTGAAAAGTCAAGTGGGGTTAGAGTTATGCGAGAAATTTTGGAAACGTTGACAAAGTTTTGTGCCTCGTTCATGAAGAATTCATTCAGATTGTCATCCTTTAGTCAGATTAATGACTCAATGAACACAAGAGTCAAACTGAGGCTTCAACATTATACTCATTTCCCTACTATCATCAGTGTAAGTTCCATCTCATTTAAGTAAGAGCCTGATACTGGATGTAGTTTTTGCCTCGGCCTTTGCATATGAGAAGAAATATTTTGTATTTCTTTAATTTTCATTATTTGCTTTTAGTTCCATCTTTCTTTCCTGAAGAGGGAACGTCTCTCTAGCTCACATCTTTTCTTTTTTCTTAGTGGTACGTCTTGAGCATACTTCTAATGCCACAGAACTAATCCTCTCCAGACATTGGTTCTGATGTATATTATTCAATATATCTTCCCACTATGTTTCCTTATAAAGACATGATTTATTGAATCACATTTGATGTTTATTGTTAAAGTTAAATTTGGTGAAAACAAAGTGTACTGTATGTAGCAGCCTGCCTCTCTCATGACCACCTCCACAGTGTACTGTGTGTAGCAGCCTGCCTCTCTCATGACCACCTCCACAGTGTACTGTATGTAGCAGCCTGCCTCTCTCATGACCACCTCCACAGTGTACTGTATGTAGCAGCCTGCCTCTCTCATGACCACCTCCACAGTGTACTGTGTGTATCAGCCTGCCTCTCTCATGACCACCTCCACAGTGTACTGTGTGTAGCAGCCTGCCTCTCTCATGACCACCTCCACAGTGTACTGTGTGTAGCAGCCTGCCTCTCTCATGACCACCTCCACAGTGTACTGTGTGTAGCAGCCTGCCTCTCATGACCACCTCCACAGTGTACTGTGTGTAGCAGCCTGCCTCTCTCATGACCACCTCCACGGTGTACTGTGTGTAGCAGCCTGCCTCTCTCATGACCACCTCCACAGTGTACTGTGTGTAACAACCTGCCTCTCTGATGATCACTACCACAGTGTACTGTGTGTAGCAGCCTGCCTCTCTGATGACCACCACAGTGTACTGTGTGTAACAACCTGCCTCTCTGATGATCACTACCACAGTGTACTTTGTGTAACAACCTGCCTCTCTGATGATCACTACCACAGTGTACTGTGTGTAGCAGCCTGCCTCTCTGATGACCACCACAGTGTACTGTGTGTAACAACCTGCCTCTCTGATGATCACTACCACAGTGTACTGTGTGTAGCAGCCTGCCTTTCTGATGACCACCTCTGTGTACTGTGTGTAACAACCTGCCTCTCTGATGACCACCACAGTGTACTGTGTGTAACAACCTGCCTCTCTGATGATCACTACCACTGTGTACTGTGTGTAGCAGCCTGCCTCTCTGATGACCACCACTGTGTACGGTGTGTAGCAGCCTGCCTCTCTGATGACCACCACTGTGTACTGTGTGTAGCAGCCTGCCTCTCTGATGACCACCACTGTGTACTGTGTGTAGCAGCCTGCCACTCTGATGACCACCACTGCGTACTGTGTGTAGCAGCCTGCCACTCTGATGACCACCACTGTGTACTGTGTGTAGCAGCCTGCCACTCTGATGACCACCACTGTGTACTGTGTGTAGCAGCCTGCCACTCTGATCACTACCACTGTGTACTGTGTGTAGCAGCCTGCCTCTCTGATGACCACCACCACAGTGTACTGTGTGTAGCAGACTGCCTCTCTGATGACCACCACTGTGTACTGTGTGTAGCAGCCTGCCACTCTGATGACCACCACCACTGTGTACTGTGTGTAGCAGCCTGCCTCTCTGATGACCACACCCACAGTGTACTGTGTGTATCAGCCTGCCTCTCTCATGACCACCTCCACAGTGTACTGTGTGTAGCAGCCTGCCTCTCTCATGACCACCTCCACAGTGTACTGTGTGTAGCAGCCTGCCTCTCTCATGACCACCTCCACAGTGTACTGTGTGTAGCAGCCTGCCTCTCTCATGACCACCTCCACAGTGTACTGTGTGTAGCAGCCTGCCCTCTCATGACCACCTCCACAGTGTACTGTGTGTAGCAGCCTGCCTCTCTCATGACCACCTCCACAGTGTACTGTGTGTAGCAGCCTGCCTCTCATGACCACCTCCACAGTGTACTGTGTGTAGCAGCCTGCCTTTCATGACCACCTCCACAGTGTACTGTGTGTAGCAGCCTGCCTCTCATGACCACCTCCACAGTGTACTGTGTGTAGCAGCCTGCCTCTCATGACCACCTCCACAGTGTACTGTGTGTAGCAGCCTGCCTCTCATGACCACCTCCACAGTGTACTGTGTAGCAGCCTGCCTCTCATGACCACCTCCACAGTGTACTGTGTGTAGCAGCCTGCCTCTCATGACCACCTCCACAGTGTACTGTGTGTAGCAGCCTGCCTCTCTCATGACCACCTCCACAGTGTACTGTGTGTAGCAGCCTGCCTCTCTCATGACCACCTCCACAGTGTACTGTGTGTAGCAGCCTGCCTCTCTCATGACCACCTCCACAGTGTACTGTGTGTAGCAGCCTGCCTCTCATGACCACCTCCACAGTGTACTGTGTGTGGCAGCCTGCCTCTCTCATGACCACCTCCACAGTGTACTGTGTGTAGCAGCCTGCCTCTTCATGACCACCTCCACAGTGTACTGTGTGTAGCAGCCTGCCTCTCATGACCACCTCCACAGTGTACTGTGTGTAGCAGCCTGCCTCTCTCATGACCACCTCCACAGTGTACTGTGTGTAGCAGCCTGCCTCTCATGACCACCTCCACAGTGTACTGTGTGTAGCAGCCTGCCTCTCTCATGACCACCTCCACAGTGTACTGTGTAGCAGCAGCCTGCCTCTCTCATGACCACCTCCACAGTGTACTGTGTGTAGCAGCCTGCCTCTCTCATGACCACCTCCACAGTGTACTCAGCTTGTTGAGATATTAACCTCTCACTCACGGTTTTCAAAACCATTTTTCACATCAGTATTAATTAAGTACATAACATCAGGTCTTAGTAAAACTTCGTTTTCTCATGGTTTATGACTATTACTTTAAAGCTGACCCCTTATTTTAGTAAAGCACCAAATATCATTAACTGAAAAAAAATAAGCTGTTTAAAACTGAATAAAACCAGTGAAAAGTATTTTATATCACAAGCTAGAAGTTGATTTTTTATAAGATGTCGAAATCTGAAAGTATTTTACTGGAAGGCCGCATGCGGTTGTTGAGTCAGCAGGTATGTAAACCTGGCTGCAGACACTACACCATGCCTCACCCATCTTCCTAATTCCATCCATTTTCCCTCATCCTGCACGTCCTCCCACATGGCCTCGTTAATCCGTGTCCAAATTATCATGTAACCTACACGCTCTTCGCTCCTTTTACTCTCACTTTCCAGTTACGTTGGTTGGTGTCTGTCTCCTGCTCTGTCTGTCTCTGTCTGTCTGTCTGTCTCTCTCTTCCCTTTCTCTCAGGGAAGAACAGACCCTGGACCAGCACGCGCGCGTCCCTCAACACCGCCCGCCCCCCTTCTACCACCACCACAACTACTATTACTATTACTGCTACTACTGCTGATGCAGTAACTACAAACCTACCACCACTACGAAAACTACTACTTCTTATCACCTTTACAAGCATATTCATGTAGGAAAAAAGGCACAAAATACCTTGCAGAGGCATCTTCGTGAGGGTGAGGCTGTTACTCTGGTGGTAGACCACCAGCTGCCCTCTTGAGTCCTCTTGTATCTCCCTCCCTACATGATACCCCTTCCACCTCTCACCCTCTCCCACACTCTTGCCTGCCTCCCTTACTCCCTCTCTTATTCTACACTTCTGCCTTTCTTCCTCCCCTCCGTTTCCCCTCCTTTAACACTTCCTTCCCTCCCTTCCACACTCATGCTCGTTTTCCCTCTTTCCCTTCCACAATCTTTTCTCCCTTCCTTCCACCTCCATCCATCCCTTCCCTCCCTCCTATCCACACTCCCCTACCTCGCTCCCTTCCTTTCACACTGCCTTTCCTAACACCTATACTATTTCCTTCTCTCCCTCCCACACTCTTTTTTTCATTTCCCTCCCTCTCATTCCCCACCTACCCTCCTATCCACTGTCATACAGAAGAGGGTAGCCGCACACTGCGGGTGTACCCAACTTTAAAAAACTAACCTCCCGTCTCCTCAACCCTTCATTCCCTCTCATCCTCCCTCCCCTCCCACCATGCCGTCCTCTTAATCCTCCCCCTAACACCCTGCCTTTCCTCTCACCCGCCCCCCTCCCACCCTTCCGTCCCACCTCCTCCTCCTCTTCCTGGTGCGCTTCCCTACTCTTTCCAGGCTCTCACTTTCGCTCTCCTTGCTTCATTCCGCTCATTACATATCCTGGCTGGCTGCGCCTCCACCCTTCACTATCATACGTCTCCACTGAATAAATCACAGGGACTAGGGGGGGGGGGTAGGACATGATAACGACATATAAAACCTGAGAGGAATTGACAGAGTGGACAGTGGCAGAATGTTTCACACATGGGATATAAGAACAAGGGGACACAAATGGAAACTGAAAACTCTGAGTCACAGATATGTTAGGAAGTATTTCTTCAGCCTTAGAGTTATCATGAAGTAGAACAATCTGGAGAGTGAAGTAGTAGAGGCAGGATCCATATACAGCTTTAAGAGGTACGATAAAACTCTTGGAGCAGGGAGAGAAAGTGGACCTAGTAGGGACCTGCGAAGAGGCGCGACTAGGAGCCGTGAATCGACCCATGTAACCACATATAGGTGAGTACACACACACACACACACACCGGAGCTGTTTCTGGTATATGTGAATGACATGACGGAAGGAATAGATACAGAAGCGTCCCTTTTTGCAGACGATGTGAAGTTAATGAGGAGAATTCAATCGGAGGACTAGGAAGGAGCCAGAAACTGGCTCCTAGAGTTCAACCCCACCAAGTGCGAACTCATGAAGATTGGGGAAGGTGAAAGAAGACCGTAGACAAAGTACAGTCTAGGGGGGCCAAACACTGCAAACCTCACTCAAGGAAAAGGATCTTGGGCTGAGTATAATACCGAGCACATCTGAGGCGCACATCAACCAAATAACTCCTGCAGCATACGGGTAAACCTAAGGATAGCATTCCGACATCTCAGTAAAAAATGTTCAGGATACTGAACACCGTGTACGTCAGGCCCATATTGGAGTATGTAGCACCAGTTTGGAACCCACATCTGGCCAAGCACATCAGGAAATTAGAGAAAGTGCAAAGGTTTGCAACGAGACTAGTCCCGAAGATAAGGGGCATGTCCTACGAGGAGAGGTTAAGAGAAATCGACCTGACGACACTGGAAGACAGTAGAGAGGGGGGATATGATAACGACATATTAAATACTAGGAGGAATCTAGACGGTGGACAGACAGGATGTTCGATATGGGACACAGGAACAAGGGGTCACAATTGAAAGTTCAGATGAATCACAGGGATGTTAGGAAGTACTTCTTCAGTCATAGAGTTGTCAGGAAGTGTAATAGTTTGGAAAATGATGTAGTGGAGGCAGGATCCATACTTAGCTTTATGAAGAGGTATGATAAAGCTCGTGGAGCAGGGAGAGAGTGACATAGTAGCGACCAGTGAAAAAGCGAGGCCAGGAGCTATGAATCGACCCCTGCAACGACAATTAGGTGAGTATACACACACACCTATTCTAGAGTAGAAGTGTAATGATAGGTGTGGAGGACGAGGTGATTTACCATGCTAGCTCCCTCAGTGAGAACCATCAACCTCCCTCCCTCCCTCTAGTGGAAGACGAAGCAATTTATCAGGCTAACTCCTTCCGTGGAGATGGCCAGCCTCCTATTCCTCTCTCGTTCTCCCTGTTCGTGTGCCAACCTCACCCTCAGTGTTGTTTCCTCACACACTGCTCCCTCCCTCCTCAACACGTCCCACATTTCATCTCATCCCAATTTAATTTTTCCCTCACCCTGGTCTTCCCACTCTCCAGCCTCCCGACCAACATGTGCCTCACCTACACTACCACACTCCAGCCTCCCGACCAACATGTACCTCACCTACACTACCAACACTCCAGCCTCCCGACCAACATGTGCCTCACCTACACTACCACACTCCAGCCTCCCGACCAACATGTACCTCACCTACACTACCAACACTCCAGCCTCCCGACCAACATGTGCCTCACCTACACTACCACACTCCAGCCTCCCGACCAACATGTACCTCACCTACCTACCAACCTCCAGCCTCCGACCAACATGTGCCTCACCTACACTCAACACTCCAGCCTCCGACCAACATGTCCTCACCTACCTACCAACACTCCAGCCTCCCGACCAACATGTGCCTCACCTACACTACCACACTCCAGCCTCCCGACCAACATGTGCCTCACCTACACTACCACACTCCAGCCTCCCGACCAACATGTACCTCACCTACACTACCAACACTCCAGCCTCCCGACCAACATGTGCCTCACTTACACTACCAACACTCCAGCCTCCCGACCAACATGTGCCTCACTTACACTACCAACACTCCAGCCTCCCGACCAACATGTGCCTCACCACACTACCAACCTCCAGCCTCCCGACCAACATGTGCCTCACCTACACTACCAACCTCCAGCCTCCCGACCAACATGTGCCTCACCTACACTACCAACCTCCAGCCTCCGACCAACATGTGCCTCACTTACACTACCACACTCCAGCCTCCGACCAACATGTGCCTCACTACACTCCAACACTCCAGCCTCCGACCAACATGTGCCTCCCTACACTACCAACACCCAGCCTCCCGACCAACATGTGCCTCACTTACACTACCAACACTCCACTCCCGACCAACATGTGCCTCACCTCACTACCAACACTCCAGCCTCCCGACCAACATGTGCCTCACCACTACCAACACTCCAGCCTCCCGACCAACATGTGCCTCACCTCACTACAACATCCAGCCTCCCACCAACATGTGCCTCACCCACTACAACACTCAGCCTCCGACCAACATGTGCCTCACCCCTACCAACACTCCAGCCTCCCGACCAACATGTGCCTCACCTACACTACCAACCTCCAGCCTCCGACCAACATGTGCCTCACTTACACTACAACCTCCAGCCTCCCGACCAACATGTGCTCACACACTACCAACACTCCAGCCTCCGACCAACATGTGCCTCACTCACTACAAACACTCCAGCCTCCCGACCAACATGTGCCTCACCTACACTACCAACACTCCAGCCTCCGACCAACATGTGCCTCACCTACACTACCAACACTCCAGCCTCCCGACCAACATTGCCTCACTACACTACCAACACTCCAGCCTCCGACCAACATGTGCCTCACCTACACTACCAACACTCCAGCCTCCCGACCAACATGTGCCTCACTTACATACCAACACTCCAGCCTCCCGACCAACATGTGCCTCACCTACACTACCAACACTCCAGCCCCCGACCAACATGTGCCTCCCTACACCAACACCCAGCCCCGACACATGCCTCACTCCACCACCTCCGCCTCCAACATGTGCCTCCCTACACTACCAACACTCCAGCCTCCGACCAACATGTGCCTACTACACTACCAACACTCCAGCCTCCCGACCAACATGTGCCTCACTTACACTACCAACACTCCAGCCTCCCGACCAACATGTGCCTCACCTACACTACCAACACTCCAGCCTCCCGACCAACATGTGCCTCACCTACACTACCAACACTCCAGCCTCCCGACCAACATGTGCCTCACCTACACTACCAACACTCCAGCCTCCCGACCAACATGTGCCTCCTACACTACCAACACTCCAGCCTCCCGACCAACATGTGCCTCACCTACACTACCAACACTCCAGCCTCCCGACCAACATGTGCCTCACCTACACTACCAACACTCCAGCCTCCCGACCAACATGTGCCTCACCTACACTACCAACACTCCAGCCTCCCGACCAACATGTGCCTCACTTACACTACCAACACTCCAGCCTCCCGACCAACATGTGCCTCACCTACACTACCAACACTCCAGCCTCCCGACCAACATGTGCCTCACCTACACTACCAACACTCCAGCCTCCCGACCAACATGTGCCTCACCTACACTACCAACACTCCAGCCTCCCGACCAACATGTGCCTCACTTACACTACCAACACTCCAGCCTCCCGACCAACATGTGCCTCACTTACACTACCAACACTCCAGCCTCCCGACCAACATGTGCCTCACCTACACTACCAACACTCCAGCCTCTCGACCAACATGTGTCTCACCTACACTACCAACACTCCAGCCTCCCGACCAACATTGTCTCACTTACACTACCAACACTTCAGCCTCCCGACCAACATGTGCCTCACTTATACTACCAACCTCCAGCCTCCGACCAACATGTGCCTCACCTACACTACCAACCTCCAGCCTCCCGACCAACATATGCCTCACTTACACTACCAACACTCCAGCCCCCACCAACATGTGCCTCACTTACACTACCAACACTCCAGCCTCCCGACCAACATGTACCTCACCTACACTACCAACACTCCAGCCTCCCGACCAACATGTGCCTCACCTACACTACCAACACTCCAGCCTCCCGACCAACATGTGCCTCACTTACACTACCAACACTTCAGCCTCCCGACCAACATGTGCCTCACTTATACTACCAACACTCCAGCCTCCCGACCAACATGTGCCTCACCTACACTACCAACACTCCAGCCTGACCAACATGTGCCTCACCTACACTACCAACACTCCAGCCTCCCGACCAACATGTGCCTCACCTACACTACCAACACTCCAGCCTCCCGACCAACATGTGCCTCACCTACACTACCAACACACTCATTATATATCTTACAGTAATTCACCATATGCAAATACCTCTTTTAAGTGTCATTATTGCGCTCCACCTGCGTTACTTCCCTTCCCATCTCCATCGCTTCCTTTCCTATACTTCCATCTCCATTCCTTCCTCTCCTATACTTCCATCTACATCCCTTCCTTTCCTATACTTCCATCTACATTCCTTCCTTTCCTATACTTCCATCTACATCCCTTCCTTTCCTATACTTCCATCTACATCCCTTTCTTTCCTATACTTCCATCTACTCCCTTCCTTTCCTATACTTCATCTAAATTCTTCCTTTCCTATACTTCCATCTACATCCTTCCTTTCCTATGCTTCCATCTACATTCCTTCCTTTCCTATCTTCCATCTACATCCTTCCTTTCCTATACTTCCATCTACATTCCTTCCTTTCCTATACTTCCATCTACATTCCTTCCTTTCCTATACTTCCATCTACATTCCTTCCTTTCCTATACTTCCATCTACATTCCTTCCTTTCCTATACTTCCATCTACATTCCTTCCTTTCCTATACTTCCATCTACATCCCTTCCTTCCTATGCTTCCATCTACATTCCTTCCTTCTATACTTCCATCTACATCCTTCCTTCCTATACTTCCATCTACATCCTTCCTTTCCTATACTTCCATCTACATCTTCCTTTCCTATCTTCCATCTACATTCCTTCTTTCCTATACTTCCATCTACATCCTTCCTTTCCTATCTTCCATCTACATCCTTCCTTGCTTATACTTCCATCTACATCCCTTCCTTTCCTATACTTCCATCTACATCCCTTCCTTTCCTATACTTCCATCTACATTCCTTCCTTTCCTATACTTCCATCTACATTCCTTCCTTTCCTATACTTCCATCTACATTCCTTCCTTTCCTATACTTCCATCTACATCCTTCCTTTCCTATACTTCCATCTACATCCTTCCTTTCCTATACTTCCATCTACATTCCTTCCTTTCCTATACTTCCATCTACATTCCTTCCTTTCCTATACTTCCATCTACATCCTTCCTTTCCTATCTTCATCTACATTCCTTCCTTTCCTATACTTCCATCTACATTTCCTTTTCCTATTCCATCTACTTCCTTCCTTTTTACTTATCTACATTCCTTCCTTTCCTATACTTCCATCTACATCCTTCCTTTCCTATACTTCCATCTACATCCTTCTTCCTATACTTCCATCTACATTCCTTCCTTTCCTATACTTCCATCTACATCCCTTCCTTTCCTATACTTCCATCTACATTCTTCCTTTCCTACTTCATCTACATCCCTTCCTCATACTTCCATCTACATTCTTCCTTTCCTATACTTCCATCTACATCCCTTCCTTTCCTATACTTCCATCTACATTCCTTCCTTTCCTATACTTCCATCTACATCCCTTCCTTTCCTATACTTCCATCTACATTCCTTCCTTTCCTATACTTCCATCTACATTCCTTCCTTTCCTATACTTCCATCTCATCCTTCCTTTCCTTCCATCTACATCTCTTCCTTATCTCATATCTTTCCATACTCCATCCCTTCCTTTCCTATACTTCCATCTCATCCTTTCTTTCCTATACTTTCATCTCCATCCCTTTCTTTCCTATACTTCCATCTCCATCCTTCTTTCCTATACTTCCATCTCAATACACTGATGCTCAAGGTTTTTAGAAGTTTTCTTTTTCATTATTAATTATTATTACAATCTGATTTTTCACTTTTTGAAGCGCTAAAAGCGTCTCAATTTGGGGGAAGACAGAGGGGCGACGACACGGCTTGTCAAAAATATAGCCATTTGTAGCACTTGTGTCTTATTCATCAAGTTGTTGGTAATGGCAGAAGCAACCTGATACTCAGCAACATGACCCTAACACGTTTAGGAATGTACTCAGGTGCCTGGACAGCGCCTCCCATTTCTAATTCATGAAGATAAATTAATTTAGATATATTTGTGTTTAGTATTTTTAAGAACGCTCCTGTGAATTACAATATATACTGACATGTTTTTCTAAGCTATTGTACACGAAAATAACACTTATGGATGTCCGGGAAAGTGAATTAGGAGGAAGATAAAGTCGAGTTGGATCAGACGGGAGCAGCTGGCTGCGGTATAAGAGGATCGTGACTCACATCGGAAGAAAGAGCTGGAAATACTTCACTATACGTGACTGTGTTAGTATATTGCTGTATGGAGGCACCTGTGGCTGACATACCTCTTACCACTCTTTAGGGTTTTTATATGCTGACAGCTCGGCCTGGGAATAGATTTCCTTGTTTACTGTTTTGAGTCATTCCTGGTAATTCACGTTTTATTAATTTTCTAGACAGTGAGTGATAGCTGTACATTTTCCAGCTCTGATCCCTCTCTGCCTTGATTTTTATATTAAAACACATGCGCCAAACCTCTAAAGATCATACTGCGATCTCCTTCCTAAATCCATGCTAAACATGGGCTCATGCTGGTTTTTTTCCTTTCAGCACACCGCTCATATTTGTTGCAATCTGTGTATGAATCTTCTTTAAGAGCCAATACTGGAAGAGGTTTGTAGACGAATTTTGCCTATGTGACAAATATTTTGGCTTTTCCAAATTTCCTGAATGTTTTTGTTCTGTTTCTTCTGGCTGGTAAAAATGCCTTAGTTCCTGCTTTCACTTATATCTTGACGCGAGTTTTCATTCCTATTATGTGGTACTTAATATTTTGTGAGCAGTTCTGTAATCCTTTTTCTTCTTTTGTAAAGGCTAGTACGTTCTATTTCTACATCTGATCTTTTAGCTTTCTCAGCGGGACTATGTATGATAATCTATGTAACTATCTGTGTATACCTGAATAAACTTACTGCTAGGTGATCACTACAGTCTTTAAATAAAGTATATATATATAATATATATATATATATATATATATATATATATATATATATATATATATATATATATATATATATAAACGTGGGCCGTTTCCACCGAGGCAGGGTGACCCAAAAAGAAAGAAAAGCATTCATTATTTAACACTTTCACCATCACTCATACATAATCACTGTCTTTGCAGAGGCGCTCCGATACGACAGTTTAGACGTCTGTCCAAACTGCCTATATCCCAAATCCCTCCTTTAAAGTCAGGCATTGTACTTCCATTTCCAAGACTCAAGTCCGGCTAACCAGTTTCCCTGAATCCCTTCACAAAATATTACCCTGTACAGTCCAACAGCTCGTCAGATCCCAAACCATTCGTCTTCATTCACTCCTAACACTCTCACGCCGCTTGCTGGAAGTCCAAGTCCCTTGCCCAGAAACCTCCTTTACCCCTCTCTCCAACCTTTTGGGGACGACCACTACCCCACCTTCATTTCCCCTACAGATTCATATGCTCTCCAAGTCATTTTGATACCATATATCAAAATCTTCCTATGAGGATAGACTGAGGGCCCTGAATCTGCCTCTCTCGAAGGCGTAGAATTAGGGAGGATATGAGTGAGGTGTATAAATGGAAAACAGGAATTAATAAAGGGACTCGCAGCAATGGTTTTAGGTTGGAAAAAATTCTGATTCAGGAAGGAGATAGGAAAGCACTGGTTTGGTAATAGGTTGTGGATGAGTGGAACAAACTCCCGAGTACGGTCACAGAAGCTAAGACGTGTAGTTTTAAAAATAGGTTGGATAAATACATGAGTGGGTGTAGTTGGACCTGACTAGCTTGTGCTACTAGGTCAGATGCCGTGTTCCTCCCTTAAGTGAATGTGACTGACCTGACTAGGTTAAGGCCAGTGGGAGAATTGGACCTGCCTCGCATTGGCCAGTAAGCCTGCTGCAGTGTTCCTTCTTTATGTTCTTATGTTCACCTTTAAAACTTTTAGTAACTCCACCTCCTCCTAATTTCCACACTACGAATTCTCTGCATAATATTTACACCACATTGCCTTAGACAGGTACATCTCCACTGCCTCCAGTCCTCCTTGCTGCAGCATTTACAACCCAAGCTTCACACCCATATAAGAGTGTTGGTACCACTTACATACATATATATATATATATATATATATATATATATATATATATATATATAATGTCGTGCCGAATAGGTAAACTTCTCAATTAGCAAGAACTCATTTAAAATTAAGTCCTTTCTAAAATTTTCTCTTATACATTTAAAGATGTATTTTTTTCATTTATGTTAATATAAAAATTAATGATTTTGTACCAAAAGAGCCTTAGGAAAGTTACCTATCTTTATTAAAACAAGCGCAATTTAATTTAGCCTAATCCAGCTAAATATATTTTATATAAGTTTACAATAATTTAATAATAAACAAACACAATGAAATATATTTTTTTTGTTAGTTTCAGAGTGATTTTTGCGAAATTATTGCATACACAAATTTTTGCTTGAGCTATTCGGCAAGAAGTGCGTTGCTATTTAAGCCAAAATAGCAAGTTTTACTTATTCGGCACGACCTATAATATATACATATATACACATACAATTTTTGGAGTATAATAAAAACTCTTATCAATTATAAGAAAAAAATCAAATGTTGACAATACAGCAATGAGTGCTGAATATTTCACATTCATAGTATTTTAAAAGTTCGGATACAAACGACATTATTTACTAATTTCATATTTTCCTAATTACTGTCAGCATAAAAGAAAATTCCCTTAATTATTTTAAGAACAGAAATATCTCGTTCACTGTAAAATCAGTTATCAATATACAACAGCAATAAACAATGAACTTCATAATAATGAATTATTTCAATGGTTATAAAAAACTGTTGAGTGAATTGAATAATAGTGTTTATGAATGGTTAAGAATGACTGACGTAACCGACAAGCAAGGATCACCTTCCACATTACGTCTGATTCTGAATTTATTCTGAGTTGCCGTTTATAAAGAAGAATTGCTGGCAGAGATATGGTGTTGGCGATGACAAGGTTTATCACCTAGTTATTCAGAAATGTCAGAACCTTCACCGCCTCAGTCTCGCCCAGCCTAACATGCTTTTTCTCTCACCCAAAGGGTTCCATGGAACCTAAACAAGTTTCCACGGAACACGCACAAGCTAACAAGGAGACCACACAATCTTTCACAGAATCCACAAAGGCTTCCACAGAACCACACAAGCGTCTATGGAACCCACACATCCAAGGAACTCGCATAAGCTTCCCTGCCATCCCTACCCTGTGGCGCACACTCTCTCTTCCTCACTCTGCCCCCTGTGATTCACATCGTCTCTTCCTCACACTGCCCCCTGTGATTCACACAACAGAAGGGGAAGGAGCGAATACGCGGAGGTAAAAAAAGAGAGGCTCAATAACAATTTGAGAATGGTAAAACATAAAAAGCCAAATCTGGTCCAAAACTATTATGTAGCCACATCAGAAGGAAGACAGTAAGCAGTAAAGGACCAGATAACCAGGCTGAAGGAGAACTCACAAGTAATGATCAGAAAATCTGTGAGGAGCTCTGCATCAGAGAAAATGCGGACGAGATCAGAGACTCATAGAGGTAGAGTGCACCAGGAAGTGTTGGACATAATACATAAGACAGAAGAGGTAAGGAAAATATTGTACGAGTTAGATACCACAAAGGCAATGGGATCAGATAACTTCTCAAGAGGCGAGCAGAAGCACTTTGTGGTTCTGTGGAAGGAAGACAATAACAGCAAATGTAGTCGCAATATTTAAGATACAGGTCAGTATCATTGACATGCATTGTAAAACAATGAAAATTATGAGAAGAGTGATGTAGCACTTTGAAAGGAGCGCATTCATGAACAGAAACCAACATGTCTCACAGACTTAGTACAGAAGAATTTTATGACAAGGCAACAGGAGAAAGAGAGAGGGGGGGAAGGGGGGATGATAGATGGCGTATTTTTGAATTGTAAGGAGGCTTTTGACACTACCGCACAAGTCACTGGGAGAAAAACTAGAGGAGCAGGCAGACACTACAATGGATCAAAGAGTACTTAACAGGAAGAAAATAACTAGTGACTGCTCTGGAAGAGGTGTCAATATGAGTGCGTGTGACGAGTGGGGTTCCATAAAGATCAGCACTAAGACAGGTCCTACCTCTTGTGTATGTGAATGACATGACAGATGGGATAAAGTCAGAGGTATCCTTGTTCGCAGATAATGTGAAACTAATGATCAGAAAAGACTACAAATGAACCTGAACAGGCTGCAGGTATGGTCTGACTACTATAATTTCACTCCAACAAGTGCAAATTAATGAAGATTGGAGATGGGTAAAGAAGACCGCAAAAGGAGTACACGCTCGGCGGGAGACAATGGCTGCAAGCCACACTCTAGAATATCACCTAAAGTGCAAATGTAGCAAATCTGAGATTAGCTTTCAAGAACCTAAACAAGGAGTCATTCATTGCAACGTACAAGAAACTGAGAGCAATTAATTGGGTGGGCAAGGACAAACTGAGAAACAGTAAACACGAACACGAGGAAACACGAACACGAGGGAACACGAACACGAGGGAACAGCTAAAAGTTGAGCCAGAGGGATGTTAAGTAGTAGGTTTGCCGGTATTGTCCCGGCGCGGGTCTTTTCCAGATGGTGGCCCGCCGAGAGAGGGATGTTAGGAAGTATTTCTTCAACTTTAGTGTTCAGGAAGTGGAACGACCTAGACAACAATCCATACACAGCTTTAAGAAGTGCGATAATGCTCTCGAAGCCAGTAGAGAGTGAACCCAGTAGCGGTCAGTGAAGAGGCCGTGACTCGAAGAGGCTGAAACTCGACCTTTACAACCACATACATACAAGTGAGTACTACCCCTTGTGTTCACATTGCTAACTCCCTCCAATAATTTGTTCTACCTCCCCGTCCCATTATTCCTCTCCCTCCCCATTCTTGCCTCCCTCAGTGCTCCTCTTCCTGCTTCCCTACCTCTTAATCAAGCTGCCTCCTTCCCTTTCCCCTAACTCAATTATACTTAGCCTCTAAACCACGCCCTATCTCATCTGTTTACACCCCACTATCCTAACTACACACCTCTCAACTTTCCCACTCACTCTCGACGCAGCATGACAAACTATACACCACTCATCTTCCCACTCAGTACCTTCCATCATTCAGCGCGGCCCTTGGACAAACATCCTTGATGAGTGCCTTTTACTGTTGTTCCAACAGTATATCTGATGATAAATTAGACACATATGCAACACTTGGGTATCTTTATTGAGGAAACGTTTCGCCACACAGTGGCTTCATCAGTCCAATACAAAGTAGGAGGAGTTTGAGGTACAGTCCTCGGCCTGGAGTCGATGTGTCAGTCCATCAATCTTGTAGGAAGTACAGCATAGGGCAAGGAAATTGCTTATATACTGTAGACAGGTGAGGCGAGGCGGGGTCATAGTGGTACCATCCACTATGACCCCGCCTCCTCCTGCTTCGCCTCACCTGTCTACAGTATATAAGCAATTTCCTTTGCCCTATGCTGTACTTCCTACAAGATTGATGGACTGAACACATCGACTCCAGGCCGAGGGACTGATTACCTCAAACTCCTCCTACTTTGTATTGGACTGATGAAGCCACTGTGTGGCGAAACGTTTCCTCAATAAAGATACCCAAGTGTTGCATATGTGTCTAATTTATCAACTTGTCGGTTCTCTGAACCATTCATCTACAGTATATCTGATATCTGCTGGGAGCAGGTTGAAAAGTCTTCGACCATGGATGACACTGTTATCTTATTTTGCCCGTGGCGTCCCTATTTTGCTCACTCCTGTAAGTTATGGTGGTGTTTATATTAGAGACTTGGCCCTATATCACCACTAGTGGCGAATTTGCCATTAAAATGTGGCGAATATATTTATTATACGTATTTCTTTAATTTTCAACTGAGGAACCCAATTTCTCAATTTTTGCATGGTGTGGTAAATTTCGCTTCTTATTTGCCACAACTGTCGATATATTTAAAAATGGGTTGCCTATGTTCTAGAGAGGACATTCCAAGTAGTTTGAGGTGTTCCCGTTAGTTTAAATGTTTTAATGACTTTATGAGAGCAGTACATGATCTCTGTACCATTTCCAGCTCTGATATATCTTACCTTGTGAACACAGAACGGTAATCTACAAGTGAGAGCGCAATTTATTTGCATAGTTCCATCAATGACGTTATTTATCTCGCTTTAAAAATTTCTCATTATCTACCCGGTCATTTTTTTGGCCTTTGCCTTTAATGATGGGACGATACCAAATTTTTTTTTTGCTGATACCGATACCATCAAAATTAGCCGATACCCACTATTTTCTTTAATGTGTTTCTCTGAAAGACGGCATTTGACATTATCCTAAAGTCTTTTACTTGTTTCTTTTATCCAGGGAGATGGTCCTCCTGCGTTCGGTATTCTGTACTTGTTTTAAGCTCAGTGGTGATAGGTGTCACCACCGAACATGTTATTTTCACTTGGCCACTGAAAGACTTGTTAATTTCCGAATATAACCGTTCAGTATTTTATACTGAGGTGACTTCCATACTTAGTCTTGTATCATCCGCAAAGTATGAACAAAGTTGTTATTACACAAATAACCAGCACGTAGAAGAGAGGAGCTTACCACGACGTTTCGGTCCGACTTGGACCATTTATAAAGTCACGCTAACAAAAAGGAGAGAAGGATTGAGTATATATACGCCAGCAGACAGGGACGGGACAAGAGAGTTGGTAGGAAAGGAAGAAGAGAGGTAGAGGTAGTAGCTCCCTTGCAGTGCTCCTCTTTCTTAGTCTTTGATTGACTCCACTACCTCTCTTCTTCCTTTCCTTCTACCTCTCTTGTCCCGTCCCTGTCTGCTGGCCTATATATACTCAATCCTTTTTGTTAGTGTGACTTTGTAAATGGTCCAAGTCGGACCGAAACGTCGTCGTAAGTTCGTCTCTTCTACGTGCGGGTTATTTGTGTATTGTTCCGGTATTGTGCCTTTTTGTTAAAGTTATTAGTGTTATATATACCTGCTGTGAGGATGAGAAACATTGAAGGTGCCAAGACTCTACCTCGGGGTACTGATATTTTTACTTTCCTGAGAATTGTCTTACATATTCTGTTTACTCCAATGTCTGAGATCGAATCGTTCAAATTTCGAGTATCCATTTCCGTACTTTTCCTTTTATATTTACTGAGCTCTATTTATGGGCTATTAGCGTTTAGATGAATGGTTCAGAGAACCGACAAGTTATAAATTAGAGACACATATGCAACATGTCCATCAATCGATGGACTGAACACATCGACTCCAGGCCGAGGGACTGATTACCTCAAAACTCCTCCTCTCCTTACACCTTTCTACTTTGTATTGGACTGATGAAGCCACTGTGTGGCGAAACGTTTCCTCAATAAAGATACCCAAATGTTGCATATGTGTCTAATTTATAGCTATTAGCGTTGTATGACCCTTGTGGGCTTAGCGCTTGGTTTCGATAATAATAATAATAAAAATCATAATACAGGCTATCACTCCAAGGTCACATTTGTCACATTCTTTGCAAAATCTTTATGATGAGTGATGTTAGTGATACTACTTTGTAATGTTGTGATGTGTGATGTTAATGATACTACTCTAATTTTATTGTCATGGCTCTGCTGCCTCCATTGTGAAGTGAGGGGCTATGTCTCCATTTTTGGGGGTCCTCCGAAAATTTACCTGAATCTAGGGCCTCATCCTGACATTAGGTCACTGGTGAGTGTGTGTGCGCGCGCGCGCATCTTGTTACGTGTGTATACATGAAGTCACTGGTATGTGTGTATAATCTCACTAGTGTGTGCACACTGTCAATGCTGTGTTCATATAAAAAAAAAATTGTCACTGGTGTGTGTGTGTGCGCTCTCTCTCTCTCTCTCTCTCTCTCTCTCTCTCTCGCTCGCTGTGTTACGATCCTGGCCCGTGGACCACTGATTAGTTTAGTGCTTATCGTAACAAAAGTACAGCAGGTGCTAGGAAGTATCGAAGTACTACTCACTGAGTCATACAAGGCGAAATGAGATCTTTAAGGTCTTTTCCGGATTTTATTTAAGAATATACTAAGATTTTCAGGGCACTTAGTAAAATAAATAATACAACCTCCTTACTCTTAGGAGGGGTGTAAACACTATTAAATAGGCCTTTTCTTTCACTCTTGTATAAATATATATATGTACAGTAATCAACTTCTCTAATATGGCACCACGAGCTACAATTGTCTATACTGTCTAATCATAATAACATAAGTAAAGAGGATATACGTCACTTCCTCTGAAGTGAAACACCTCACAACGTCAACAACGGGTTAGAGTTAATCACAAGACTTAGGCGGACAATCACTGTACTGGTGGTCTCTCGGTACCACTGTTTTCCCGAGAGAATCACAACTAGCTTGTGGAATATAACTCCAAAGACTATTCTGGAGATAAGACTGAGGGACTAGGAGAGCCTTTTAGGTAATGCTCACTATACCAGAGACGAGAGCGAACTGTCTCCTCTAGTAAAAGAAGTTGTTAACGTCAACCTACTAAGGAGGGAGTGTAAGAACCTACTCCTTGTCAAGAGTGGGTGTGTGAACCTACTGACGAGTGACAACGTTCGGTAAACCGACGTCATGTAGGTCACGTGACAGAGGGAGCCAGGCTAGTACCTGAACAAATAACCGGCACTCTTAATTAGTGCTTTCCCACTGCATGAACATCACAATATTATGAACGCCTAACAAACAATATAATACAAAATTAGCATTAACATATATATATAATAAACTAAAGAGCAACATCCTAGTACCATACATGAGGCAGTTGGAATATTATTCAAATATAAAGTCGGGCAAGGGCATAATTCGCAACATGCGCGCACGCACACACAAACACACATATGAGAGTACATACATAAGAGTAGACGCGAGTAGACACAGTACATGCATGACAGCATACACATGAAAGTACACGCGAGAGTACACACACTAGAGAACACACGCGAGAGTACACACACTAGAGTACACATACCAGTATTACAGTACAGAATCAACAACGCAGGTAAATTTCTTACAGAATCTCCTCAAATATTCATCAGAGATACACGCGGCTGCGCTAAGTGCGCCACCGCCGCGCATTAATCAATGCCACCACACACGCATGTACCACTCGCTCATGAACACGTGTACCACTGCCTCACACATGCGTGCACTACACTCGCTCCCACATGTACCACTCGGTCTAATATGCACAAAACACTCGCTCCCACATGAATGCATCACTCCCTCACGCACACCACTCCCCCATGCACGCACCACGCACACCACTCCCCCATGAACGCACCACGCACACGAACACGCATTTATCATCATATATCAATACATTTTAAATGAATCGCCGAGGGACAATGACTGTACATACTCGTCTCTATCTTTAACATCCTCCTCTTTTTACTCAGCCTCTTCTCTATTCTTCCTTCATTTATACTCTCATCCTTTTTCACTATCCTCGTGCTCTTCCTCTATGCACTCCTCCTCCATATCCTAGTCTCCTTTCTCTCTATCCTCCTTCTCTTCCTACATAAGAGGAAGCCCCTCATTATTTCATGAAAGTCTTAATTACATGGTAAAAGATTTAAATATATCCTACCCAACCATCCTCTCGTCCACACACACACACACATACACACACATACAATCTCACACACACACACCACACGCACACACACACACACACACACACGCCAGGAGCTATGACTCGATCCCTGCAACCACAACTAGGTGAGTACACACCACACACACAAACACATACACACATACACACACAAACACATACAATCTCACACACACACCACACGCACACACACACACACACATACACACACACGCCAGGAGCTATGACTCGATCCCTGCAACCACAACTAGGTGAGTACACACACGCACACACAAGACTCGATCTGATTTTAACACAAAATTATTATAGCTGAAATACCTTATGGAGAACCACTAGGTGCCAGCGATCATGTGGTAATAAGAACAGAGTACCTGGTGGAAATGCGAAGAGAGAAGGACATGGTGGAAGTAACAGAAAATAGAACTACAGAAGAGGGGAATGATAAACTTTCTGAATGAACTGCAATGAGAACGGGAACTGGAAGACACAGAGGTGGAGGAAGGGATGGAGGTAACAGCGTTAAGTGCCAAGAGGCAAAGGAAGAAAAGAAAACAATAGGAAAAAAAGGGAACCCCATGGAACAGGAGGGTATAGGAAAAGACAGCAGTGAAGGACGAAGTCATAAAGCTGAAGAGGATGAGATGCTGACGGAGAAAGGCAGAAGAATACAAGAGCTTAGAAAAAGATTTAAAGAGGTCTTAAAATAATGTGGAGAGCTGCCAGAAGGCACTATAGTTAGACTAGATCAACAGGTGCTAGAAAGTATCAGCACAACAAAAGAAGTGATGAAACTACTAAGTAAACTTGATGTAACAAGAGCAATGAAACCAGATAATATATCTCCATGGGTACTGAGAGAAGGGGCAGAGCCACATGGTGACTCAATAGTAAAGGCATTTAGAAAAGGTCAAATGTGGTCCCATATATATATATATATATATATATATATATATATATATATATATATATATATATATATATATATATATATATATATATATATAACAAAGAACTAATGGACCAGTATTTCTAACACATACTGTCAAAACTTCTGAAGCAGAGAGTAAGGAAAAGGATAGTGGGACACCTGGAGAGAATTTTCTTAACAAAAGAACGAGCATAGCTCTAGAACTAGAAAATCATGTTTTGCAAATCTGCTGGATTTCTGTGACAGAGCCGCAGAGATAAAATAAGACAAACAGCTGGGCCAAGCGCATCTTCATCATCCAAGAACATTTAATACAGTACCACACCAGAGTTTAAGGCAAAAACTGGAGAAACATGCAAGGTCAAAGGCCAGAGGCCTCCAGTGGGTCAGAAAGTACCTGAATGACAAAAAGTAAAGTAACAGTATGGGATGAGACAACAGAATGAGAGAGAATAAAGTGTGGGGTTCCACAAGGATCAGTTTGAGGTCCACTACTGTTCCTAATATATGTGAACGACCTACCAGAGAGGATTGAGTCCTATACGTCAACAGTCTATGAGAGATTGAAGGAACTAAACCTGACTTACCTGGTGGAGAGGACAATAGGAGATACGATTACAATATACAAAATCCAAAGAGGGATAGATAAGGCAAATAGGGACAGACTTTTTGAATTAAGAGGATTAGGATCAAGGAGAGATTGATGGAAACTGAGACACAGATGACCCATAGAGATATAAGGAAGTATTTATTCTCAGGTGGTTCAAAAGTGGCATGACTTGGATGACATAGTGGTGGCGACAAACCTAATACACAGCTTCAAGAGTAGATATGATAAGGCCCAAGAGGCCAGAAATCAGTGATGTAAATCATAGTGATCCAGGAGCCGGGGCTAGGAGCTAAGTATCAATCCCAGCAAACACAATTCGGTGAATACCCCTCTTCCCCCCACACACACGCTCGACCAAGTCTCACTCCAACACACACTCGACCAAGTCTTACTCCAACACACACTCGACCAGGTCTCACTCCAACACACACTCGACCAAGTCTCACTCCAACACACACTCGACCAAGTCTTACTCCAACACACACTCGACCAAGTCTCACTCCAACACACACTCGACCAAGTCTCACTCCAACACACACTCGACCAGGTCTCACTCCAGGACACACTTCAAAGTGGTCTTGTGACACAAAACACAACTTCAAGATCAAAGCTTTAAGCAGGAAAGCTTAAAGAACGACCTTCGCTTCGCGACAGTTTCCAATCCTTTTTTATCACGCCTCAACCCCATTACTCCCTCCACACCCTTTTCTCTACCTCCTTTGCTTCCTCATCCCTTTGCTCCCTCCCTATTCACGTCTGACGTGCTTTTTGATGTGAGGGATAGACGAACCTGGCTAGTGTCATGATTACATTTTAAACTAAATTATATACACCGAGCGGTGCGGCTACCCTACTCTGGCAGTAACGTAGTGGGAACACTGCACTGTGCGGCTACCCTACTCTGGCAGTAACATAGTGGGAACACTGCACTGTGCGGCTACCCTACTCTGGCAGTAACATAGTGGGAACACTGCACTGTGCGGCTACCCTACTCTGGCAGTAACATAGTGGGAACACTGCACTGTGCGGCTACCCTACTCTGGCAGTAACGTAGTGGGAACACTGCACTGCGGCTACCCTCCTGGCGTAACTGTGGGAACACTGCACTGTGCGGCTACCCTACTCTGGCAGTAACATAGTGGGAACACTGCACTGTGCGGCTACCCTACTCTGGCAGTAACATAGTGGGAACACTGCACTGTGCGGCTACCCTACTCTGGCAGTAACATAGTGGGAACACTGCACTGTGCGGCTACCCTACTCTGGCAGTAACGTAGTGGGAACAACTGCACTGTGCGGCTACCCTACTCTGGCAGTAACGTAGTGGGAACACTGCACTGTGCGGCTACCCTACTCTGGCAGTAACGTATGGGAACACTGCACTGTGCGGCTACCCTACTCTGGCAGTAACAGTGGGAACACTCACTGTGCGGTCCCTACCTGCAGTAACTAGGGGAACACTGCACTGTGCGGCTACCCTACTCTGGCAGTAACGTATGGGAACACTGCACTGTGCGGCTACCCTACTCTGGCAGTAACGTAGTGGGAACACTGCACTGTGCGGTTACCCTACTCTGGCAGTAACATAGTGGGAACACTGCACTGTGCGGCTACCCTACTCTGGCAGTAACATGGGAACACTGCACTGTGCGGCTACCTATCTGGGTAACTAGTGGGAACACTCACTGTGCGGTACCCTACTCTGGCAGTAACATAATGGGAACACTGCACTGTGCGGCTACCCTACTCTGGCAGTAACATAGTGGGAACACTGCACTGTGCGGCTACCCTACTCTGGCAGTAACATAGTGGGAACACTGCACTGTGCGGCTACCCTACTCTGGCAGTAACATAGTGGGAACACTGCACTGTGCGGCTACCCTACTCTGGCAGTAACATAGTGGGAACAACTGCACTGTGCGGCTACCCTACTCTGGCAGTAACATAGTGGGAACACTGCACTGTGCGGCTACCCTACTCTGGCAGTAACATAGTGGGAACACTGCACTGTGCGGCTACCCTACTCTGGCAGTAACGTAGTGGGAACACTGCACCTTGTGCGGGCACTACCCTACTCTGGCAGTAACGTAGTGTGGAACAACTGCACTGTGCGGCTACCCTACTCTGGCAGTAACGTAGTGGGAACAACTGCACTGTGCGGCTACCCTACTCTGGCAGTAACGTAGTGGGAACACTGCACTGTGCGGCTACCCTACTCTGGCAGTAACGTAGTGGGAACAACTGCACTGTGCGGCTACCCTACTCTGGCAGTAACGTAGTGGGAACACTGCACTGTGCGGCCTACCTTATCCTGCAGTAACGTCAGTGGGATCACTGCACTGTGCGGCTACCCTACTCTGGCAGTAACGTAGTGGGAACACTGCACTGTGCGGCTACCCTACTCTGGCAGTAACATAGTGGGAACACTGCACTGTGCGGCTACCCTACTCTGGCAGATACGTAGTGGGAACACTGCACTGTGCGGCTACCCTACTCTGGCAGTAACATAGTGGGAACACTGCACTGTGCGGCTACCCTACTCTGGCAGTAACGTAGTGGGAACAACTGCACTGTGCGGCTACCCTACTCTGGCAGTAACGTAGTGGGAACACTGCACTGTGCGGCTACCCTACTCTGGCAGTAACGTAGTGGCAACACTGCACTGTGCGGCTACCCTACTCTGGCAGTAACGTAGTGGGAACACTGCACTGTGCAGCTACCCTACTCTGGCAGTAACGTAATGGGAACACTGCACTGTGCGGCTACCCTACTCTGGCAGTAACGTAGTGGGAACAACTACACTGTGCGGTTACCCTACTCTGGCAGTAACGTAGTGGGAACACTGCACTGTGCGGCTACCCTACTCTGGCAGTAACGTAGTGGGAACACTGCACTGTGCGGCTACCCTACTCTGGCAGTAACGTAGTGGGAACACTGCACTGTGCGGCTACCCTACTCTGGCAGTAACGTAGTGGGAACTACTCTGGCAGTAACGTAGTGGGAACAACTGCACTGTGCGGCTACCCTACTCTGGCAGTAACGTAGTGGGAACAACTGCACTGTGCGGCTACCCTACTCTGGCAGTAACGTAGTGGGAACACTGCACTGTGCGGCTACCCTACTCTGGCAGTAACGTAGTGGGAACAACTGCACTGTGCGGCTACCCTACTCTGGCAGTAACGTAGTGGGAACACTGCACTGTGCGGCTACCTTACTCTGGCAGTAACGTAGTGGGATCACTGCACTGTGCGGCTACCCTACTCTGGCAGTAACGTAGTGGGAACACTGCACTGTGCGGCTACCCTACTCTGGCAGTAACATAGTGGGAACACTGCACTGTGCGGCTACCCTACTCTGGCAGTAACGTAGTGGGAACACTGCACTGTGCGGCTACCCTACTCTGGCAGTAACATAGTGGGAACACTGCACTGTGCGGCTACCCTACTCTGGCAGTAACATAGTGGGAACAACTGCACTGTGCGGCTACCCTACTCTGGCAGTAACGTAGGGGGAACACTGCACTGTGCGGCTACCCTACTCTGGCAGTAACATAGTGGGAACACTGCACTGTGTGGCTACCCTACTCTGGTAGTAACGTAGTGGGAACACTGCACTGTGCGGCTACCCTACTCTGGCAGTAACATAGTGGGAACACTGCACTGTGCGGCTACCCTACTCTGGCAGTAACATAGTGGGAACACTGCACTGTGCGGCTACCCTACTCTGGCAGTAACATAGTGGGAACACTGCACTGTGCGGCTACCCTACTCTGGCAGTAACATAGTGGGAACACTGCACTGTGCGGCTACCCTACTCTGGCAGTAACATAGTGGGAACACTGCACTGTGCGGCTACCCTACTCTGGCAGTAACATAGTGGGAACACTGCACTGTGCGGCTACCCTACCTGGCAGTAACGTAGTGGGAACACTGCACTGTGCGGCTACCCTACTCTGGCAGTAACATAGTGGGAACACTGCACTGTGCGGCTACCCTACTCTGGCAGTAACATAGTGGGAACACTGCACTGTGCGGCTACCCTACTCTGGCAGTAACATAGTGGGAACACTGCACTGTGCGGCTACCCTACTCTGGCAGTAACATAGTGGGAACACTGCACTGTGCGGCTACCCTACTCTGGCAGTAACGTAGTGGGAACACTGCACTGTGCGGCTACCCTACTCTGGCAGTAACGTAGTGGGAACACTGCATTGTGCGGCTACCCTACTCTGGCAGTAACGGTGGGAACACTGCACTGTGCGGCTACCCTACTCTGGCAGTAACATAGTGGGAACACTGCACTGTGCGGCTACCCTACTCTGGCAGTAACGTAGTGGGAACACTGCACTGTGCGGCTACCCTACTCTGGCAGTAACGTAGTGGGAACAACTGCACTCTACGACCACGCTATTCTCGATAGAAAATAACAAAAAAGGCACAATACCGTGACTGGAACAATACACAAATAACCCGCACATAGAAGAGAGGAGCTTACCACGACGTTTTGGTCCAAGTCGAAACGTCGTCGTAAGCTCCTCTCTTCTATGTGCGGGTTTTTTGTATTCTCGTTAGATTGTAGGAATAACTGCACTGTGCAACTATTCTACTCTTGATAGATAGCAGGAAGCTAGCTGTGCTTCCTAGTCATAGTTCATCACATAGAATGATTTGATTGCCCAATGTAATGAAATCTGTCAGGTCGAGCTGAAAACTTCAGTAACGAGATGAATACATAGCGATGTATTCAGTAGCTACGAACGCATAGATTGCGTGCCGGAAGATCTCGAGTTCCTAGAGTTATTCTCAGATAATACAACATTCAGCTCTATTACGTGAGGATTATTACGTAACATTAACACAGCAAGCTGGCACATTTATGTAAACAACCCCTCCTCTGTACTGGAATATGACACGGAAATATTGCTGACTTTTATTCCCGCTATGTAATTATATAGAACAGGGTAGAATAAAAGAAAAACTGCAACGAAAAAAAAAAACATTTAATTGGGAGAAGTTTCGTCCACTGGATCAAATGTACCCTAATAAAGTGTCCTAATGATTGTAGTTTGTCGTCACATTCACAGATGTACCGACATCGCTAAACTTGACCCACATAAACCCTTCTCTCGCCTACACATTACTGCTCTCTATTAGAGGTTCTGGAGATTGTCCCACAATATTATGTTGAACTATACAACTATATGGAAGCAATTCTTTGACATTTGCCTATTCTACACAGTGGCCGGTATCCCTCACATTAATGAATAAAGGATTTTATTCTTGTCCAGGAGTTACTGCATATCTATGCTGTGCTAGTTATAGTTAAGTATGCCCCATTCCTTATAAAAGCTATGCAAGCCTTTATTTAGGACAAACTAAAGTCACTTAAGATCATCCTTAAGCACTATAAATACAACAAAGCACTGAACAAGAGTCCAGTGCTTTGTTCACAATTGAGGGACTCGGGCCACTGTGTAGATTAGACTAATGCCAAGGAATTACTTCCATGTAGTTCTATAGTTCAACGAAATTTGTGGAATCATCACTTATTAAGCAAGATGCACAACATATTTCAAACTTAGATCTGGTATCTATAAACTTGACAATTTTGAAGTGAGGAATATTACTGACAATTTCAAAGATGAAAATATTTTTCACAAAAATATAATGTTCTTTGTCAAAAGAACAATTTGTCTTAAACTTTATACATATGTTAGACAAATGAATGTGTGTGAAAGGCTGTTTTTTTGAGTCACAATGGAGTGGGCCTTGAGCCTGCTGCATTACTCTAACATTCTTAATTTTTTAAGTTGATAGCCTGATATGCTTAATTCGAAATTTCCTATATTTTTTCTCGTTTCTTTTCTTGAACATCATTGTATATGAAATCTATTTAGAAGTTTGACATATTTACAATTTAATGTTCTATTTAATTCCCTGATCAAAAAATCGTTGCCAAAGATATCTGAAGGTATTTAGGGTATTCTGGGGTTGCTGAATTGAAAATGGCAGTAGATTTTGAAACTGGCTCTAGTTTTTATTATATACCTACCCTCAGTTAACATGGAACTTAGTCATAACGCATATATATATATATATATATATATATATATATATATAAAACGAGAAGAAGAAAAACTTTTGCATATATATATATTATATATATATATATATATATATATATATATATATATATATATATATATATATATATATATATATATGCAAAAGTTTTCTTCTTCCGTTTTTAGTAGATTTGTACAGGAGAAGGAGTTACTAGCCCATTGCTCCCGGCATCTTAGTCGCCTCATACGACACGCATGGCTTACGGAGGAAAGATTCTTTTCCACTTCCCCATGGACAATAGAGAAAATAAAAAGAACAAGAGCTATTAAGAAAAAGAAGAAAAACCTAGATGTGTGTATGTATATATATGCATGTGTATGCCAGTGTAGTGTGACCTAAATGTAAGTAGAAGTAGCTAGATATACCTGTTATCCAGCGTGTTTATGAGACAGAAAAAGACACCAGCAATCCTACCATCATGTAAAACAGTTTCAGGTTTCTGTTTCACTTCCAGCAAGCATGTGTGAGCGTATTTGATAGGAGTGAATGGAGGCATATGGTTTTAATACTTGACGTGCTGTTGGAGTGTGAGCAAAGTAACATTTATGAAGGGATTCAGGAAACCGGCAGGCCGGACTTGAGTTCTGGAGATGGGAAGTACAGTGCCGGCACTCTGAAGGAGGGGTGTTAATGTTGCAGTTTTATAACTGTAGTGTAAGCACCCTTCTGGCAAGACAGTGATGGAGTGAATGATGATGAAAGTTTTCTTTTTCGGGCCACCCTGCCTTGGTGGGAATCGGCCGATGTGTTAATAAAAAAAAAAAAAAATATATGCAAAAAGATCACAGTAAACAGGTGATATCAAAATATGCAAGAAAACCACTATGAAAAAATAGAAGAATTCCAAGCGCTTTCGTGACTACTCACATTATCAAGGAACTATAACAGGAAACATGACAAGAAGGCTTATATAAGGGGCGAGACTACACCTCACAGTCACATCACACTAACAAAGACTACACCTCACAGTAGCGTAACATGCACGACTCTGTGAAGAGGAACATAAGAAAGGACCTGAAACTCTTCCCAAGAATTAAGATTAGTCCAATTTATCATTAAATTCTTCCCAAATTTTATTAATTATAAATGAATCCAATTTATATAAACCAAAATAAATATTCATATTATTTTCAAAACTGCTTTTAATGAAACATGATTCTATTATATTTCTCTCAACCATGGACTTGCTTGATACAACCTTCTCAGCATTTTGAAAATCAATTGGATGGTTAAAATTCTCACATGAATAAATAGAGCATTATAATCTTGTCCAGTTCTAATGCTATATTTATGTTGTTTTAATCTTAGTTCAAGACTTTTACCAGTTTGACCATAATAAACTTTATCGCATATTTTACAGGGAATCTTCCTAGATGTTTTTATTATTAAGGGTAACATTGATTTTAAATTTAAAATTTACAGAAAACCTACAAATAATTGTTCCTATGTACACTATTACTCTTCACATCAAGATAGAGTTAAAGTGTCGGTTTTTTTTCTTCAATGTTTTTGAGAGCTTTACGTATTTGTAGTCCAGAGTTCATAGATGAAGAAATCTCTAAAATTTATGAAATAGCTAATGATTTAAAATACCCAAGAAACATAATTGATAAATCTTTTAAAATAGCTAGGAATACTTTTTACAATCCAAAAGGGACAACCAACCTTATTCAACCAAAAATATGTTGGTTCTCCTTACCATGAAAACTTGGTTGATATGCCTTCTTTTCTTAAGAATTTTAATATCAAAGTTGTATTTAAAAATCTTGATACAGTAAAAGACTTGATAAAAATTCCCCCCAAATGCTGACGGATGTGTCTATAAGATTCCCTGTAAAATATGCGATAAAGTTTATTATGGTCAAACTGGTAAAAGTCTTGAACTAAGATTAAAACAACATAAATATAGCATTAGAACTGGACAAGATTCTAATGCTCTATTTATTCATGTGAAGTTTTAACCATCCAATTGATTTTCAAAATGCTGAGAAGGTTGTATCAAGAAGTCCATGGTTGAGAGAAATATAATAGAATCATGTTTCATTAAAAGCAGTTTTGAAAATAATATGAATATTTCTTTTGGTTTATATAAATTGGATTCATTTATAATTAATAAAATTTGGGAAGAATTTAATGATAAATTGGACTAATCTTTATTCTTGGAAGAGTTTCAGGTCCTCTTATGTTCCTCTTCACAGAGTCGTGAATGTTACGCTACTGTGAGTGTAGTCTTTGTTAGTGTGATGTGACTGTGAGGTAGTCCGCCCCTTATATAAGCCCTTCTTGTCATGTTTCCTGTTATAAGTTCCTTGATAATGTGGTAGTCACAGCCTTGGAATTCATCTATTTTTTCATAGTGGTTTTCTTGCATATATATATATATATATATATATATATATATATATATATATATATATATATATATATATATATATATATTATAGGTAGTAGGTTGGTAGACAGCAACCACCCAGGAGGTACTACCGTCCTGCCAGGTGACTGTGAAACAGAAACCTGAAACTGTTTTACATGATGGTAGGATTGCTGGTGTCTTTTTTCTGTCTCATAAACACGCTGGATAACAGGTATATCTAGCTACTTCTACTTACACTTTAGGTCACACACACTGGCATACACATGCATATATATACATACACACATCTAGGTTTTTCTTCTTTTCTTAATAGCTCTTGTTCCTTTTATTTTCTCTATTGTCCATGGGGAAGTGGAAAGAATCTTTCCTCCGTAAGCCAGCGTGTCGTATGAGGCGACTAAGATGCCGGGAGCAATGGGCTAGTAACCCCTTCTCCTGTAAATCTACTAAAAACGAGAAGAAGAAAAACTTTAAAATTGGGTTGTCTGAATGTGCGTGGATGTAGTGCGGATGAAAAAGAAAGAGATGATTGCCGATGTTATGAATGAAAAGAAGTTGGATGTCCTGGCCCTAAGCGAAACAAAGCTGAAGGGGGTAGGCGAGTTTCAGTGGGGAAGAAATAAATGGGATTAAGTCAGGGTATCTGAGAGAGTTAGAGCTAAGGAAGGGGTAGCAATAATGTTGAAGGATCAGTTATGGAAGGAAAAAGAGGGAATATAAATGTGTAAATTCAAGGATTATGTGGATTAAAATAAGGGTCGGATGCGAAAATTAGGTCATAATAGGTGTATGCACCTGGAGAAGAGGGAGTGTAGAGGAGAGAGAGATTTTGGGAGATGTTAAGCGAATGTATAGGAACTTTTGAACCAAATGAGAGAGAAATTTGTGGTAGGGGACCTAAATGCTAAAGTGGGAGAAACATGCAGAGAGGTGTAGTAGGTAAGTTTGGGTGCCAGGTGTAAATGATAATGGGAGCCCTTTGATTGAACTTTGTATAGAAAGGGGTTTGTATAGGTAATACATATTTTAAGAAAAAGAGGATAAATAAGTATACAAGATATGATGTAGGGCGTAATGACAGTAGTTTGTTGGACTATGTATTGGTAGATAAAAGACTGTTGAGTAGACTTCAGGATGTACATGTTTATAGAGGGGCTACAGATATATCAGATCACTTTTTAGTTATAGCTACAGTGGGAGTAAAAGGTAGATGGGATACAAGGAAAATAGAATCAGTAAGTAAAAAGAGAGGTGAAGGTTTATAAACTAAAAGAGGAGGCAGTTAGGGTAAGATATAAACAACTATTGGAGGATAGATGGGCTAGTGAGAGTGTAGGCAATGGGGTTGAAAATGTATGGGGTAGATTTAAAAATGTAGTGTTAGAGTGTTCAGCAGAAGTTTGTGGTTACAGGCGAGTGGGTGCGGGAGGGAAGAGGAGCGATTGGTGGAATGATGATGTAAAGAAGTAGTAAGGAGAAAGTTAGCATATGAGAGGTTTTTACAAAGTAGAAGTGATGCAAGGAGGGAAGAGATATGGAGAAAAAGAGAGGTTAAAAGTGGTGAAGCAATGTAAAGAGAGCAGATAGAGAGTGGGTGAGATGTTATCAGCAAATTTTGTTGAAAATAAGAAAAGTTTTGGAATGAGATTAATAAGTTGAGGAAGCCTAGAGAACAAATGGATTTGACAGTTAAAAATAGGAGAGGGGAGTTATTAAATGGAGAGTTAGAGGTATCGGGAAGATGGAGAGAATATTTTGAGGATTTGTTAAATGTTGATGAAGACAGGAAGCTGTGATTTCGTGTAGGAGCAGGAGGAATAACATCTTGTAGGAGTGTGGAAGAGCCAGTTGTGGGTGTAGGGAAGTTCGTGAGGCAGGGGTAGAATGAAGGGTAAGGCAGCTGGGATTGATGGGATAAAGATAGAAATGTTAAAAGCAGGTGGGGATATAATTTTGGAGTGGTTGGTGCTATTATTTAATAAATGTATGGAAGAGGGTAAGGTACCTAGGGATTGGCAGAGAGCGTGTATTGTTCCTTTGTATAAAGGCAAAGGGGACAAAAGAGAGTGCAAAAATTATAGGGAATAAGTCTGTTGAGTGTACCTGGTAAAGTGTATGGTAGAGTTATTATTGAAAGAATTAAGAGTAAAACAGAAAGCAGGATAGCAGATGAACAAGGGGCTTTAGGAAAGGTAGGGGGTGTGTAGACCAAGTGTTTACAGTGAAACATATAGGTGAACAGTATTTGGATAAGGGTAAAGATGTTTTTGTGGCATTTATGGATTTGGAAAAGGCGTATGATAGGGTAGATAGGGGGGCAATGTGGCAGATGTTGCAGGTGTATGGAATAGGAGGAAGGTTACTGAAAGCAGTGAAGATTTTTATGAGGATAGTGAGGCTCAGGTTAGAGTGTGTAGGAGGGAAGGGGACTATTTCCCAGTAAAAGTGGGCCTTAGACAAGGATGTGTGATGTCACCGTTATTGTTCAATATATTTATAGATGGGGTTGTAAGAGAAGTGAATGCGAGGGTCTTGGCAAGAGGTGTTGGGCTAAAAGATAAAGAAGCAAATACAAAGTGGGAGTTGTCACAGTTGCTTTTTGCTGATGACACTGTGCTTTTGGGAGATTCTGAAGAGAAGCTGCAGAGGTTGGTGGATGAATTTGGTAGGGTGTTAAAAGAAGAAAATTGAAAGTGAATATAGGAAAGAGTAAGGTGATGAGGATAACAAAAAGAATAGGTGACGAAAGATTGGATATCAGATTGGAGGGAGAGAGTATGGAGGAGGTGAATGTATTCAGATATTTGGGAGTGGACATGTCGGCGGATGGGTCTATGAAGGATGAGGTGAATCATAGAATTGATGGGGGGAAAAGGGTGAGTGGAGCACTTCGGAGTCTGTGGAGACAAAGAACCTTGTCCATGGAAGTAAAGAGGGAATGTATGAGAGTATAGTTATACCAACGCTCTTATATGGGTGTGAAGCATGGGTGATGAATGTTGCAACGAGGAGAAGGCTGGAGGCAGTGGAGATGTGATGTCTGAGGTCAATGTGTGGTGTGAATATAATGCAGAGAATTCGAGTTTGGAAATTAGGAGGAGGTGCGGGATTACCAAAACGATTGTCCAGAGAGCTGAGGAGGGGTTGTTGAGGTGGTTTGGACATGTAGAGAGAATGGAACGAGACAGAGTGACTTCGAGAGTGTATAAATCTGTAGTGGAGGGAAGGCGGGGTAGGGGTCGGCCTAGGAAAGGTTGGAGGGAGGGGTAAAGGAAGTTTTGTGTGCGAGGGCTTGGACTTCCAGCAAGCATGTGTGAGCGTATTTGATAGAGTGAATGGAGGCATATGGTTTTTAATAGTTGACGTGCTGTTGGAGTGTGAGCAAAGTAACATTTATGAAGGGATTCAGGAAACCGGCAGGCCGGACTTGAGTTCTGGAGATGGGAAGTACAGTGCCGGCACTCTGAAGGAGGGGTGTTAATGTTGCAGTTTTATAACTGTAGTGTAAAGCACCCTTCTGGCAAGACAGTGATGGAGTGAATGATGATGAAAGTTTTTCTTTTTCGGGCCACCCTGCCTTGGTGGGAATCGGCCGATGTGTTAATAAAAAAAAAAAAATATAGTGACAATTTGTATATACAGATAGTTTGTATATACAGATTAGAACTTTATTTTTAAATTATTCAATATTTAACGAAAGGAGTTGTATTAACAACGATCAAGTAACAATATTGTAACCTTTATTTTTTTTTCCAGATAAACATTAATTCTTCACGAAGAGTCTGCTTAAACAATCCTAATGAAATTTGCTATATTTATGGCGAATACTCTTTGCAAAAACCGAGAAAAATTACAGATTTTGTAAAACAAGTTTATCTTGCATAGTATTTTGAAGTGGCGCTTGGAGAACAAGACAAGTCTTGGGCTCCCCATATGGTTTGCAAAACCTGTGTAGAATGCTTGCGACAGTGGAAAAATATGCAAAGAAAAAGTTTAAACTTAGGTGTGCCTATGGTTTGGAGAGAGCCGAAAAACCACTACGACGATTGTTATTTCTGTAAGGTAAATGTGCATTAATATAAGAAAAGTGAATTGATACAAGAAAGTGGGAATATTCTGATGAGGAGTCAGCAAGAAGACCTGTGCCACACAGCAAAGACGTTCCGTTGTCAGATGTTGAAGAAACTCAGGGTGACAGCAGGTGACAGCAGTGGAAGGGAATATGAAGTAAGCATTTCAACACCCCAGCAGTTCTCCCAAGAAGAACTCAATGATCTCATACATAACCTCAGTCTGTCAAAGCAAGCATCTGAAATTTTAACATCCAGACTACAAGGAAAGAAAAGAACTGGCTACAACAAGAAGTTAAAATAGCAGCTAATCGGACAAGAGAGGTTGAACTCCTGTCTTAATTCAGCCAAGATGAAGAACTTGTATACTGCAATAACATTCCTGGACCTCTTCGAATAGGACTTGAATATCGACCAGGAAATTGGTGGCTGTTTACAGACGGTTCCATTTGAAGCTTGAAATGTGTCTTATTGCACAATATTAACAAATATGCATCTCTTCCAATTGCTCACACAAAAAAACTGTGCTGATGACCAACATATAAGAAAATCGTACAATGTTTTCATATGCAGTAATTAGTGGTATCTGAATTATCTGTGTTAATCTGTTATTATATATAATGAAGTGCTGGTATGTATTACATGATTTGACTTTTGCATGATTTAAAAAGTAATTTCAATGAAATCTGTAAGTTAGCCCCGCCTGGTCAATATATTTTTCGCATATTTTATGTTTTTCAATGGGATACTAAATTTATCAAAAAGTAGAGACAATCATGCAAAACGGAAGACATATTCGGAATCAGCACCACAAACTTACCCTTAAATCGGTGTAATATCATTGATTAGAAAACGAGTGTTGACCAGAAATTGTGGACCAGTAGGTCTCCCATAGTGCACTGAAGTATCCCGTCACTGAGATAATACCTTCATTTCGTAACATATAAAATGAGTTTCTGTTGCCTCCTTTAATGTTCCTCTAAAGATGTAAGAACATGAAAGCTCTCAAGTTTTCCTATTCATTTCTTCACTGTGCTGTGTGTGTGTGTATATATATATATATATATATATATATATATATATATATATATATATATATATATATATATATATTGAGGAAACGTTTTGCCACACAGTGGCTTCATCAGTCCATACAAAGGAGAATCATGAAGAACAGGAGGAGTTTGAGGTGGTCCTCAATAAAGATACCCAAGTGTTGCATATGTGTCTAATTTATCAACTTGTCGGTTCTCTGAACCATTCATTTACACCTATTACATACACCTGCCATACTTCTTCCCTATCCACTCAATTATATGCCTTTTCTAAATCCATATATTCAATGAAAATTTCTTTACCTTTATCTAAGTATTGTTTGCTTCGTCTACACATCTACTACCTTTCCTAAAAATCTCTTTGTTTATGTGCAATCCTATTCTCCTTCTTACCTTTAATTCTTTAAAAAGTAACTTTACCATATACTTTACCTGATATACTTAACGGGCTTATTTCTATAATCATCAACTGAACTTTTGTAAAAAAGAAGTAACATCAAAATCTAACCATGTTGAAATCATATAGTCAGTCAAGGTGCTTAATTTATCCACTAAATCTATGTTGTTTTTAAGTTTAAAAATTTAAAAAAAATTTAATGTTAGAAATTATAATTTTTTAATGTTAAGAACAACATAGATTTAGTAGATAAATTAACCACCTTGACTGACTTAAATGATTTCAACATAGTTTTGATGTTACTTCCTTGTTTACAAAAGTTCCAGTTGATGATTTACTAAGTTTCTTATCTGACGAACTTGTTCATTACGATTTACCATCGAAAGTTCCTACTATCATTAAACTTATTAAACTTATTAAATTTGTGTTTAATGACGAGTTTTACACTCAAAAGTTTGGCATGGCAATGGGAAATCCTCTCTCACCTGTTCTCAGTAATTTATACATGGAATTTTTTGAAACATGATTGCTTAACACAATCCTTCCTAATAGAGCTAAGTGGTAGATATGTTGATGATATTTTGTGTCTTATGCCTAAGAATGTAGATATAAACCATTTCCTTGTTAAATTAAATAGTTTAGCTTATTCTAAAATTTTTACTGTTGAATTCAAAGAAAATAATTCATTGCCTTTCCTAGATGTTTTATTTATTAAGGGTAACAATGATTTTAAATTTTAAATTTTCAGAAAACCAACAAATAACTGTTCCTATGTACACTATTATTCTTCACATCAAGATAGAGTTAAACTGTCTGTATTCTCATCAATGTTTTTGAGAGCTTTACGTATTTGTAGTCCAGAATTCATAGATGAAGAAATCTCCAAAATTTATGAAATATCTAATGGTCTAAAATACCCATGAAACTTAACTGATAAATCTTTAAAATAGCTAGAAATACTTCTTACAATTCAAAAAGGGACAACTAACCTTATTCTACTAAAAATATGTTGGTTCTCCCTTACCATGAAAACCTGGTTGATATGCCTTCCTTTCTTAAGAATTTTAATATCAAAGTTGTTTTAAAAATCTTGATAAAAACTTTTGATAAAAAAATCCCCCCAAAATACTGACGGGTGTATCTATAAGATTCCTTGTCAAATATGTGATAAAGTTTATTAAAGTCAAACTGGTAAAAGTCTTGAACTAAGATTAAAACAACATAAATATAGCATTTAAACTGGACAAGATTCTAATGCTCTGTTTATTCTCTTGATAGATTTTAACCATCCAATTGATTTTCAAAATGCTGAGAAAATTATATCAAGCAAGTCCATGGTTGACAGTAATATAATAGAATCATGTTTCATAAAAATTAGTTTTGAAAATAATATGAATATTTCTTTTGGTTTATATAAATTGAAACAATTTATAATTAATAAAATTTGGGAAGAATTTAAGATACATTAGACAAAATTTTTGGGTAGAATATAAGCTGTGTTTCACGGATCATTAACTACCTACCTACATCATCATAAAAAGTCAGGTGTTGTTGGGGGGTCAGTGAGGTGTAGTGTCGGCCTTATATGCCTTCCTGTTAACCTTTTAGTTTTATAATTCCTTGATAATGTGAGAAGTCACGAAAGCGATTCGAATTTCACTATTTTTCACAGTGGTTGTTCTGCGACACACACACACACACACATATATATATATATATATATATATATATATATATATATATATATATATATATATATATATATATATATATAAATATATAAGAACTATGAATAAGCTTCGTGACTACTCACATTAGTTCCTTGATAATGTGAGTAGTCACGAAAGCGCTTGGAATTCCTCTATTTTTTCATAGTGGTTGTCTTGCATATTCTGATATCACCTGATTACTGTGATCTTTTTGCATATATATATATATATATATAATGTCGTGCCGATTAGGTAAAACTGGTCAATTAGCAATAACTCATTTAAAATTAAGTCCTTTCTAAAAATTTCTTTTATACGTTTAAAGATATATTTTTTTCAATTATGTTGATGTAAACAATTTTAATTTTGAACCAAAAGAATCTTAGAAAACTTACCTAACCTTATTATAACAAGCGTAATTTAATTTAGCCTAACGCAACTAAATATATTATTATAAGCTTATCTAAAATATAGTTAGTTGGATTAGGCTAATTTAAAGTGCGTTTGTTATAATAAGGTTAAATAAGTTTTCTAAGGTGCTTTTGGTACAAAATTATTAATTTTTACACTAACATAAATGAAAAAAAATATATATCTTTAAACGTATAAGATTTTTTTTTAGAAAGGACTTAATTTTAAATGAGTTCTTGTTAATTGACCAGTTTTACCTATTCGGCACGACATACACACACACACACACACACACACACACACACACGAGCAGGTTATTTTATTGAGAGATACGAGAGGGAGTGCAGAATGAACCCAGTGAAAGCATGGGTGTCATAGGTACAATTTAAGAGAACTGTGACAACTGTGGTCATGGGGTATTGAACCAGCCAGTAGATACAAAAAATGCTGCAGGAGTGCATCCATTTTAACCTTAGTAAACCTTACTTAAACAAATCACACTTCACAAATCATTCGACATTTAAACCTGTGATCAGTTTCAAGTCTTTACTTACTTCACCAGGATCGGCCTGTCAGGTCGGCCTGTCACCAGGCTTTACTGGTACTAGCCTCTTGCTGGCCCACCAACAGAAGACTCCTTCAATTTCTTCTTGAACACTTGATGCCATTTATGAAGAACCACAACACAACTTCAGTCCACCACAACTTAATTCACTATATAATTACAGATATCCTATGAGATGCTAAACTTTTCGTGTGATTAAATAAACACTTACGTAAATGAAACATATATTAAACATATAGCTTCATCACTCAGGAGACAAAGTAAATCTCAGTGATCTGACAAAAGCAAGCATTATTTAATTCTTTATTATTGATTCTCAGCCAATTATCAAGTAAATCTAACTTAATAAAGAGTAAGTCACAATACCGTGGTTGCAACAAGTGACCCACAAACTGATGGTGGAACCTGGCGTCGTCTGGTTTCATCTTCAGCGTCTTGGTAGATGTGAACGTTATGAAACCATGCATAACATACACTAAATAACCTAAGCTCACACAATCAATTAAATATAAAATTTAACTGCATATCTGAAAACATCGATATTTTGTTTTTATTTCTGTAACAAACCGAACACTTACGATAGGTACAAGTAAGACAAGTATATAGAACAAGGGTAACTGCAGCTTAGCTAACATGTGTGCCTCACTGGTGTTGCCAAACACACAGTGATGAAACACTTGTTTGTCGTTCAACAACATAATTACAGCTCACTACTGACAATATCTTCCTGCTCTCCCTAATTATTAAGGCACGAGCACCTCGCTGAACACTTCTCATCAGCGACCCCAACTGCACCATAATATCCATGTTGTGAAATTCATAGCTGTAAGAGAAGCATTTATCTAACAGGGGCTTGCGCCAGTCACCTTTCCCTCGGGTACTATGGAACGTAATTACACACACACACACACACACACACACACACACACACACACACACACATACACACACACACACACACACACACACACACACACACACACACACACACAATTTATACTACGAAGGTAGACATACAAGTCGTTAGAGCATCAAGTTGGTAAAATTATTTTTCTATATAAAAATATGATAAAGGTAAAAAAAATAATAAGTATACAAAACTAAATAGTTCAAAATACCAATAAATTAACTCAGTATACAAAATGGTAATTCTTCTCTCAGACTACGTTTCTGGTACAAGCATGCTACTGATATTTACGTTTCTGCACTCTCAAGAACGAGGGCAAGAAAGATGTATCGTAATTTACGCTCTGAAAATTCTAAAGGCATTGGTTCCAAACCTGTAAAGCGAAATTACTCCCTACGAGAGCAAGAGACTTGGCACACCGTGCACAATACTCCTAATGAAAAGCCATGTATACAGAAGTGATAATTCAATGAGTATTGAGAGAACAAGAGTTTTCATACATAAGATAAATTACTAATAGACGCTAAGAAGTCTTCAAAAGATAGTTTGATAAGTTGCTCAAGCTAGTTCAACAGCTGGGCAGTTTATATATATATATATATATATATATATATATATATATATATATATATATATATACTATATGTAATATCTATATATATTAAACACATCTAATATAATAGCTGGTATGTAAAGGCCTCTCTCGCTAATATATTACAACACATCCCTGAACTCCTCCAGCTGGCACAAATCTGTAGTAATTTGCATACTCTGTCAAATTTGTTACGTGTTGAGTGAGAGAGCCTCTTTACCGTTCACAGTACCAGGCGAGCAGCACACAGCGTGTAAATACATCCAAGGCCATCCTAAGTTTATTCAATTAGAGAATATTATTAAATAATATAATTTGATAGTTTATCAGCAACTGGAATAACTGAACGTGTTATATTTATAATGTTTGTGTAACGTGCATATCTCTTGTGACTTAAGTCCGTCTAGTTGTGGACTTGCTAATGAAAGTTGGCTACTTGTTCCCAGTACTGGATACTTCTGTCCCTAGTACTGGATACTTCTGTCCCTAGTACTGGATACTTCTGTCCCTAGTACTGGATACTTCTGTCCCTAGTACTGGATACTTCTGTCCCTAGTACTGGATACTTCTGTCCCTAGTACTGGATACTTCTGTCCCTAGTACTGGATACTTCTGTCCCAGTACTAGATACTTCTGTCCCCAGTACTGGATACTTCTGTCCCCAGTACTGGATACTTCTGTCCCTAGTACTGGATACTTCTGTCCCCAGTACTGGATACTTCTGTCCCTAGTACTGGATACTTCTGTCCCTAGTACTGGATACTTCTGTCCCTAGTACTGGATACTTCTGTCCCAGTACTAGATACTTCTGTCCCCAGTACTGGATACTTCTGTCCCAGTACTGGATACTTCTGTCCCAGTACTGATACTTCTGTCCCAGTACTAGATACTTCTGTCCCCAGTACTGGATACTTCTGTCCCCAGTACTGGATACTTCTGTCCCCAGTACTGGATACTTCTGTCCCCAGTACTGATACTTCTGTCCCCAGTACTGATACTTCTGTCCCCAGTACTGGATACTTCTGTCCCCAGTACTGGATACTTCTGTCCCCAGTACTGGATACTTCTGTCCCCAGTACTGGATACTTCTGTCCCCAGTACTGGATACTTCTGTCCCCAGTACTGGATACTTCTGTCCCCAGTACTGGATACTTCTGTCCCCAGTACTGGATACTTCTGTCCCCAGTACTGGATACTTCTGTCCCCAGTACTGGATACTTCTGTCCCCAGTACTGGATACTTCTGTCCCCAGTACTGGATACTTCTGTCCCCAGTACTGGATACTTCTGTCCCCAGTACTGGATACTTCTGTCCCCAGTACTGGATACTTCTGTCCCCAGTACTGGATACTTCTGTCCCCAGTACTGGTTGCGCCTATGTTGTGCATCCCCAGCAAAATCTAACATTATCGTGGGAAAAAACTAGGTACCCCAAGGCACACGCCTGGAAACATTTTAACATAGGAAATAACCATGCTGAAGGCTCGATCCTGCGTCCACTGGTAGCCAAGCGTCTCTAAATTGTTCCAGAATATCATGGAACTTGATAATTCTCCAACAAGTCAAGAGTATCGACCGTATGCTCACCGCACTCTGCCTAAGGAGTGTGGATGGGGAGGGGAGTTCCCTAATGCTGATGAGGAGGTCTTTTGATCAAAGGTAATGAAGGCATCCTCCCCTTATTTGGATTAAACCTAATTATAACTAATCCATCCTATTCTTTTGGCACTTTACTATATTACGGATTTAGAGCTTTAGAGTAAAAAATAATATAATAAAATTAATAATTAAAAATAATATAAACAATTATAAAAACCGAAGAAACAAAAAACATGAAAAAAAAATCAGAGGAGTAAGGAGAGGTAAGGTAAACATGGGTAGGAAGTACCGTAGACATTATTCACACTACAGGCTTTACTGACAGTGTTTGCACATGCCTAGGCTGCCTAAGTGTCTGCCTATGCTATTGTTTACCTCTCGCCGGTATTAATTTGAAACATAACACTGTACATTAATACGAATGCTAATAATAATATGAATAAATTTAATGTTTGCATAAGCATTCTGAAGCTCTGATACATTAACATATATTTGTTACATGTGTACACATTATATAATATGCAAAACAACCACAGGGGAAGTTGAATGATAGCTCTAGGCTTTTCGTGTTGCAATCAACAACTCATCATTGCAACACGAAAGGCCTAGAGCTATCATTCAACTCCCGTGTGCTTGTTTTGTATCTTGTATCACTAACTTTTGTGTTGGTGTATATTGTACACATAAAACAGCATTAACAGTGGCCACCATTGTTCTTTATCTGACATCACCTGGCACAGTAGGTTAAGATATTACACTTGTTTCAATACAATACGGAAATACAATCTTAAACTATCATTGACACTAAAAACACTGCCTACTATAAACACTTATACACTATAACCTACTATCTAGAGACATAAGGAAACCACAAAGTAGGTGGATGAGAAAATTGTCTAAAGGGAGGAAGGTGGATGAAAGAGGTGTCTAGAAAGAGGAAGGGAGGTGAATATACCTTTGAAGAGTTTCGAGAGTTCCTCTACTCTCTGAACCCTGCCATGGGCCAGGCTCGTCTGGTGCTCGCCTGGTCAACCAGGCTGTTGCTGCTGGAGGCCCGCTGCCCCACATATTCATCACAGCCTTGTTGATCTGGCACCTGGTGAAGATACTTGTCCAGTTTCCTCTTGAAAGCTTCTACACTTGTTCCAGCTGTTTCTGATATCTTCTGGTAAGATGTTGAATAGTCTGGGACCCCGGATGTTGATACAGTGTTCCCTTATTGTCTCCACCGCACCCCTGCTCCTCACTGGGTTCATTTTACACTTCCTTCCATATCACTCACACCAGTAAGTTGTTATGGCCGTGTGCAGATTTGGGACCAGGCCTTCGAGTACTTGCTAGGTATATATTATAATGTATCTCTCTCTCCTCCGCTCCAATGAGTACATGTTCAAGACTTGAAGGCGTTCCCAGTAATTTAGATGCTTTACTGGCCCAATGTGAGCCGTAAACGATCTCTATTTGTTCCAGCTCTGATATTTCTCCTGCTTTGATGAGATGAGAGAAGTGTCTAGAGGGAGGGAGGTGGATGAGAGAAGTGTCTAGAGGAGGGGGAGGGAGGTGGATGAGAGAAGTGTCTAGAGGGAGGGAGGGAGGGAGGTGGATGAGAGAAGTGTCTAGAGGGAGGGAGGGAGGGAGGTGGATGAGAGAAGTGTCTAGAGGGAGGGAGGGAAGGAGGGAGGTGGATGAGAGAAGTGTCTAGAGGGGAGGGAGGAGGTGGATGAGAGAAGTGTCTAGAGGGGAGGGAGGGAGGTGGATGAGAGAAGTGTCTAGAGGGAGGGAGGGAGGGAGGTGGATGAGAGAAGTGTCTAGAGGGAGGGAGGGAAGGTGGATGAGAGAAGTGTCTAGAGGGAGGGAGGGAGGTGGATGAGAGAAGTGTCTAGAGGGAGGGAGGGAGGTGGATGAGAGAAGTGTCTAGAGGGAGGGAGGGAGGTGGATGAGAGAAGTGTCTAGAGGGAGGGAGGTGGATGAGAGAAGTGTCTAGAGGGAGGGAGGGAGGTGGATGAGAGAAGTGTCTAGAGGGAGGGAGGGAGGTGGATGAGAGAAGTGTCTAGAGGGAGGGAGGAGGTGGATGAGAGAAGTGTCTAGAGGGAGGGAGGGAGGGGGGGATGAGAGAAGTGTCTAGAGGGAGGGAGGGAGGAGGAGGATGGATGAGAGAAGTGTCTAGAGGGAGGGAGGGAGGTGGATGAGAGAAGTGTCTAGAGGGAGGGAGGGAGGTGGATGAGAGAAGTGTCTAGAGGGAGGGAGGGAGGTGGATGAGAGAAGTGTCTAGGAGGGAGGGAGGGAGGTGGATGAGAGAAGTGTCTAGAGGGAGGGAGGGAGGTGGTTGAGAGAAGTGTCTAGAGGGAGGGAGGGAGGTGGATGAGAGAAGTGTCTAGAGGGAGGGAGGTGGATGAGAGAAGTGTCTAGAGGGAGGGAGGTGAATGAGAGAAGTGTCTAGAGGGAGGGAGGTGGATGAGAGAAGTATCTAGAGGGAGGGAGGTGGATGAGAGAAGTGTCTAGAGGGAGGGAGGTGGATGAGAGAAGTGTCTAGAGGGAGGGAGGTGGATGAGAGAAGTGTCTAGAGGGAGGGAGGGAGGTGGATGAGAGAAGGGTCTAGAGGGAGGGAGGGAGGTGGATGAGAGAAGTGTCTAGAGGGAGGTGGATGAGAGAAGTGTCTAGAGGGAGGGAGGGAGGTGAATGAGAGAAGTGTCTAGAGGGAGGGAGGTGGATGAGAGAAGTGTCTAGAGGGAGGGAGGGAGTTGGATGAGAGAAGTGTCTAGAGGGAGGGAGGGAGGTGGATGAGAGAAGTGTCTAGAGGGAGGGAGGGAGGTGGATGAGAGAAGGGTCTAGAGGGAGGGAGGTGGATGAGAGAAGTGTCTAGAGGGAAGGAGGGAGAGAAGAGATGTGTCTAGAGGGAGGGACGAGGATAAAAGAAGTGTGTACAAGCAGGGAGGAAGACAAGTGTACAGGGAGGGAGTCTGCCTGGGGCCTTCCAAGGGTTACCACCCCAGTGACCCGGTCCCAGACCAAGCCTACTAATGGATTACCTGATCAACCAGGCTGCAGGTGCTAGCTACACGAATTATATCGTAAGCACCACATCCCCGGTTGATCAGAAACTGACTTAAGGAACTTGTCCAGTTCTCTCTTGAAGACATACAGGAGTCTGTTGGTAATCTCCCCTTGTGTATGAAGGAATGGTATTGAATAAGTCTTGGTCTCTTTACACTTACTGAGTTTCCCTTGTATACTCATTGCATTTCTGCTTTTCATTAAGGGTATTCTGCACCATCTGTCGAGCCTCTTACTTTCATGGGGAATGATATGTGTGTGCACTGTGCAGACTTGGAACCAATCCTTCGAGAATTTTCCAGGTGTAGATTATGATGTATCTTTTTCGCCTACGTTCCATGGAGTACAAATCGAAGGATTTCAAACGTTCCCAGTAAATTAGGTGCTTGATTGAATTTATGCCTTGAACGGAGCAGAGTACAGCAGTATTACGGCCATGAGAAAAACAAGTGGCTTAAAGTGTATCATCACTGGCCTGGCATATCTTACTTTGGAAGTTCTAGTTATCCAGTCTATTATTTTCTGTGTGATTATGATAGGAAGAATGAAAGAACAGTGTAGAGGGAGGCAGGATGACGAAAGGAGAAGGGAGAGAAGTAGGATGACGAGAGTTCTGTAGAGGGAGGGAGGAGGAATCCCCACAACATAATATAAACTCATTCAATCCACTCAACAAAACGTTGCTTTCGGGGGTTAATGGTCCAGTCCCAGACCAGCTTGGTCAACTAAGCTATTACTGCTGACCGCATGCAGTCAATCGTAAGAACCGTAGCTCGGCTGGTCAGGAACTGATTTAAGGAGCAAATCAAGTTCCTATTTTTAGACCAACAGAGGTGTTCGTGACTTCCCTTATACAGGAAGGGATCGAACCTCTGACACTCATGAGCTCTCTTAGTGTACTCGTCGCGCTCCTGCTTTTTATGGGGATACTTCACACCGTCTGCCGAGTCTCTTGTCGTTATATGGAGTGATTTCGGTGTTGAGGTTTGGGACCTGTTCCTTCAGAGTTTTAAGGTGTAAATTATGATATACGGAATGCAGTTGCAGAGACTTCAAACATTTCAAGTAGTTCAGATGTTTGACCGAATGCATATGGAGAGTGAAACTTGTTTATGTATTCCATCTCAGTAATCTTGTCTACTTGGCTCATCGTCTCTTCAATTATCCAGATTATTATTTTCCTTGCGGTCGCCATTACATTGGTGTGATCCTTGAACGTGAGATCTTGCAATATCACTCCCAAGTCTCATACATGGGACTTTCACTCTACTGAATGGTTTTTGTTCTCTACACAGTTTCAGTCTATTTCAGGCATTCTTCCATGGCGGAGCAACTGAAACCTGTTCTTATTCGATATCATATTGTTGCACGAGGACCAGAGGAAGACTATTTATATGCTCTTGAAGATACGCTGTCTTCGACGGCTGCCCCTCTCGGAGATTCTGGTGTCAACAGTATAGAATGTTTTGGTTCTATGGTTCATATCCTTGTCTATGTCGGTTATATGAATGAGAAACAAAAGTGAGGAGAGTACTGTGCTTTGAGGAGCAGAGCTTTTCAATGTAGCAGCCTCCAAAATCAATCTGTCCACTACTGCTCTCTGGGTAAAAATAGTCGAAGATCTAAATCAAAATTCAAAGCTCACGATATGGTTGCTATCAAACTGACGTGCTGGCTATCATAAATCTTGAAAATGAGATGCCAGCTCAATGATGACACTCTTCAAGGCATATGTACTATTTAGAATAGACTACTACTGTACACTAACATCAACATCTTAAAAGGGATTTTAATCATTTCCCAATAATTTAGGTAATTGACTTAATATATGTAGGCACTGATGTAAACAGCCTATTCAGAGGCTCTTTCAAACTGCGCGGCACTACGGTGCTGCCATCTATAGGCCTATCAAGGTCGGGCTGGTCAGCCATGTTTCTTCCTCACTCTGGCGGCCTACCTACTCGAGACAGGTTCTACCCTTGCTGGCTCCCGGGTCCCCTCACGCTCTGCCCCCGTGTATACCTACACCTTCCCATTAATAAACTGAGTCTAGTCATCGGCCGTATCTCTACACCTACGCTACCATTCTGCACTAGACGTAAGAAGCCAAGAAAATAGAGTTAACACTGAAAGTTCTCTATATATTCTCAGATTTGCAATTTCCAATGATTTGAATGTTGTTGTTATTGTACAATAGTCTCGTCAAGACTAAGCACCTTAAAGAGTATCATCATTGACTTGGCATCTCATGTTTAGGAGGTTCTTGTTATCCAGCACCTTGTTGCTGTGCAAACAACAGTGTTGTGATTCTCGTACGTAACAACTTTTAAAAGCATTACTTTAAAGGTTATCGAATTCCCCTTCCGCTTTGTTGAGTAGTTTGAGTGTGTGTTTTTTTTCTATTTCTTTTCATATTTTACATTTGGCTTCATTCTACATCATACAGAACATCTTAAGTGTCTCTGGGCAGCAAGAACTTGCTAAGAGGCCATCATCGTGAAGGTTTATTCTGGGAGAGGTCCGTGAGCGTGATACTTTACGGAACTACGTTCACATGCACTAGAGATAGAGGTAATATTACAGAGTGTAAATTAAATCGTAGTAGTAGTATTCAGGGAGGACTTTGAGGGCGTGAAAGATAAAGAGGGTAGGACAGCTGCGGGGTCTCAGGCAGCTTCCACGCTCACTGCTGCAACATAAAGCTCAAACAAGTTTTATTTTGTTACTGTACCACTGTGATCCACACACCACCCTCAATCCTCCATCCTCCCACTCAACCTCCATCCTAAAACCCACCCTCCACCCTCCCACCAACCCTCCATCCTCCCACCAACCTTACACCCACAAACAGACTGTCACTAACAACTTAAGATTCACTAACAAAGTTTCACGAACATAGCGTCATCAACATAACGTCACTAACAAGATGGCGTCATTAACAGCAGTGTCAATAACAACGTCACTAGCAACATAGTGTCAACAACAGCATCACCAACAAAGTATCATTCATATAGCATCCCCAACAGTGTTGCTAACATCACAGCGACACCAACAACATGGCGTGTCATTGAAAAAAATAGCACAACTAACAACATAACGTCACCAACGTAGGTCTCTTACGTAGCACCCCAATACAACGTCATTAACATCATAGCATCACCATCATAGCCTTACCAACACAGCATCACCAACAACGTAGCATCACCAACAATATAGCATCACCAAGAATTGCCATCACCAACAACGTACCATCATCAAAACAGCATCACTCACATAGCATCATTAGCATCATAGCGTCACTCAAATCATAGCATGACCATCATAACGTAACAACATAAGAACATCAACAGTGTCATCTTAGAGACTGGTAGCGTGTACAAGAGCACGTGGTAAGGGAGCGTAGCAGTGTTAACTCTCGTGGACGGTATTAAAGAACCACCCTACGTAACACACACTGTGTGAGCTCACAACACCTCGTGGACGGTATTAAAGAACCACCCTACGTAACACACAGTGTGTGAGCTCACAACACCTGCTTCACCACACACTGTGTAAGCTCAACACCTGGTTCACCACACACACTATGTATGCTCACAACACCTGGTTCACCACATACTGTAAGCTCACACCTGGTTCACCACACACTATGTAAGCTCACAACACCTGGTTCACCACACACTGTGCAAGCTCACACCTGGTTCACCACACACACTATGTAAGCTCACAACACCTGGTTCACCACACACTGTGCAAGCTCACACCTGGTTCACCACACACACTATGTAAGCTCACAACACCTGGTTCACCACACACTGTGTAAGCTCACAACACCTGGTTCACCACACGGTCTTTGCAAAAGAACCTGGCTCTCATAATTCAAATGATCCACTGCACGATAACATCCCCACTCACTCTTCTGAGTGCAGGCACTGTGCTTCCTACCTCCACAACCTTAACAACCGCACTCATCATTCAGAGTGCAAGCACGTACATGTACTTCCCAGTTCTACAACTGTAACATCCCCACCCATCCTTCAGAGTACAGGCATTGTAGTTCTTTCCCCACCTGTCCTCCAGTGTGCAGGCACTGTACTTCCCACCTAAAAAACTCAAATCCTGTTAACCCACACAAATCACAGCCAATAGAAAACCAGAATGTGTAAATTTCATTCTCGGTGTCCTCGTAAATACTGAAGGTCTGGAAAAATGAATGGGACATGCAGATTTCACCACCGGAAACAATGCCGTTATCTCTTAACTAAAAAGTACATGTCATTCTACTTCGATAAATAAGAAACTTTGCGACAACCCAAACTGCTGCCCATACCATCCCATGGGGACCGAGAGCTACACACACAATGTCAGTAAACTCACCATGGCATTAAGAACCATTCACAACCCAAAGATTTTTTTGGTGCCAAGAAGCGAAAAAAAACAAGAATGACAAAAATATTTCACCACCTAAGAGTCTTGTTGGAACAGAGGTACATGTGGCTTCCTCACTAGACATACACATATTTATGTCAACAACAACAAAAAATCCCAATTAACAAATATAACATCACTTGTTTTTGCAAATATTCAACGTCTTAAACTAAGCAACAACAAAATACAGTTTATTAGTGAACTCCTCAAAGAGTGAAATGTAATTGAAAAACAATTCTGACGACGAAATATGGATACCTGGGTGCAATCTACTTATTGTAGACGTGACCGAAACAACAGTCAAACAGGGGAGCGGAGGGTTTCCTGCATGCTAGTGTCGCTCATTTGCACTTAGTTACTTAACACCTTAAGTGATGTAGTCGAAGTATTGCCATTAAAAATCTAAAACTAGAATCTAGTAATTGTACTTGTATAAACTGACAGGTACAACTTCCCAGAAGTTTAATTATCACCAGATGAAAATCTAATACCGGCTTGAAAATTTTTCAACTCATGCCCCAAACATCCTGTTGCTTTGTGATTTAAATTTAAGCTATTTAGAGTGGAAGAATATAGGCTAGTGGAACTAAGCAGAATAAAAAGTACTCTTGTCCTTATCTTCACAAGTAATGTTGATCTGTTACGTATACCTGGAGAGGGTTTCGGGGTTAACGCTCCCGCGGCCCGGTCTGAGACCAGGCCTCGTGGTGGATCAGGGTCTGATCAACCAGGCTGTTACTGCTGGCCGCACGTAAACCGACGTAAGAACCACAGCCCAGCTGATCAGGTACTGACTTTAGGTGCCTGTCCAGTGCCTTCTTGAAGACAGCCAGGTGTCTATTGGTGACTCCCCTTATGTATGCTGGGAGGCAGTTGAACAGTCTTGAGCCCCTGACACTTACTGTTTTGTCTCTTAGTGTACTCGTGGCGTCCCTGCTTTTCATTGGGGAAATGTTGCAACTCCTGCCGAGTCTTTTGCTTTCGTAGGGAGTGATTTTCGTGTGCAAGTTTGGTACTAATCCCTCTAGGATTGTTCAAGTGTATATTATCATGCATTTTTCTCGTCTGCGTTCCAGGGAATACAAATCAAGGTACTTCAACCGTTCGAAGTAATTTAGGTGCTTTATCGTACTTACATGTGCCGTGAAAGTGCTCTGTACATTCTCCAAGTCAGCAATTTCTCCTGCCTTGAAGGAGGTAGTTAGAAAGAACAAGCGATTTGAAGAGAATCATGTGCTTGGCGTCTCTAGTTTTGAATGTTCTCATTATCCATCCTTTCATTATTCTAGCAGATGAGGTAGATACATTGTTGTGGTCTTTGAAGGTGAGATCCTCTGATATCACTACCAGGTCCTTCACATTGATTTTCGCTCTACTGTGTGGTTACAATTTGTTGTATACCTGATAGTTTAAATTTCCTCAAGTTTCCATATCTGAGTAGTTGAAATTTCTCTTCACTGAACTTCATATTGTTTTCTGCGGCCCATTTAAAGATTTGGTTGATGTCTGTTTGGAGTGTTGCGGTGTCTTCGATGGAGGACAGTGTCTTGGCAATTCGGGTGTCATCCGCAAAGGAAGACACGGAGCTATGGCTTACATATCTGTTTATGTCCGATATGAGGATGAAGAACATGGATGGGAGAGAGTACAGTGCCTTGTGGAACAGAGCTTTTCACTGTAGCCGCCTCAGACTTTTCTCTGTTTACTATTACTCTGTGTTTTATTAGGAAGTTATAGATCCATCTACCAACTTTTCATGTTATTCCTTTATCACGCATTATGTGCGCTATTACACCGTAGTCGCACTTCTCTAAGGCTTTCGCAAAGTCTGTGTATACTACATCTGCATTTTGTTTATCCTCTGAAGTCTAGAGCATCCAGGACCTTGTCATAGTGATCCAGTACTAAGACAGGCAGGAGCGACCTGCTCTAAACCTATGTTGCCCTGGGTTGTATAATTGATGGATATCTAGGTGGTTGGCGATCTTGCTTCTTAGAACCCTTTCATAGATTTTTATATGGGATGTTAGTGCTATCGGTCTGTAGTTCTATGCAATTGCTTTACTGCCATCTTTGTAGAGTGGGGTTATGTCTGTTTTGAGTGTGGGATGACCCCTGTGTCCATGCTCTCTCCCCATAGAATGCTGAAGGCACGTGACATGGGCTTCTTGCAATTCTTGATGAACATGGAGTTTCACGAGTCCGGGCCTGGGGCAGAGTGCATGAGCATGTCATTAATCGCCTTTTCGAAGTCTTGTAGTGTTAGTATAATATCAGAGATTTTTTTAAACGACCAAATTTTGGGTCACCTTCATAAAAAAATAATTTAGATTGTCGACCCTAGTCTGGTTAACGGCTCGCAGAACACTGAGTCGTATTGAGAGTTAAGTTGTATCTCTCTCATTTCTTTGTTATCAGTGTAGGTCAGCACATTGTAATGTGCCAGAATGATGTACGTAACTCTACTACACTTGTTGAGCCCTGTATAGATACTGTTATTCTATAAATATCTCAGTAAGTACGGGTAGGTATTTATATTTATTAGGCTAGGTAAGTATTTTCTAGTATTTAATATTTTTATATATAGTTCATTAAAATTTTTGAAGCCATGTATGTACCAGTCAAGTGGAGGCTAGTTCAACTATTGTCGCTCACCAGGGTTGAGTCAACATCCCGGTGACGTCACCCTGCCCGTGGCTGACATTCATATAGCCAGCCAAAAGTGAGCCAACAGCTGCTCACTTACATTAGAGTAGCTGGTCTGCGGCAGCTGATGAGAGAGCAGTCTTCACCATGGCGGTGTAGGCCTATAGTAATGTCGGACCATTCTTACACACACAAGAGTCCCGACACTTAATTAAGTGAAGGAGGTGCGTGACAGTCTTCCGTGCGGCTAGACCTCTGAACTCTATGGATACCATTGTGTCGTGTCGTGGGTGGTCACGCGGGGTGGAGCTCCGTCTTAAATTGCGTTTACTGATAGTAGCTGAGGAGACACAGTGCGAGAATTAAGTGTGTGTAACCATAAAGTGCATATACGCATTTGAACCAACATAAGAGAAATCGCAGTGAACATTAAATAGGAAAAAATATAGACTATAGTGTAAATTCTAGAGTGCCGGTGGAGCAACCGTTACCGTGGGAATAGGCCTGGAGGCCAGTGAATTATTACCAGATACATCCAAATTCGGAGGTGAAAATTAACAAACATATATTGAACTAAGTAATATAGCGAGTGGCAAGGATATATATGTGCAGTGATACAGTGAACCAAATCTGTAGTAAGAGAAATAGTAATAAATCCCCAGTATAGCTTAAAAGATATGGTATAGCATATGGAAACATACTACAAGGATTGGCACTAGTGAAAATTGCCAGAGGTCCTGAGAAGCAGAAATAACAGATAAGTAAATTCTATAGTTATAAGAAACAAAAACAAGTGATGGTGGCACTGAGGTGCAGGGAATCACAGTATACATAATTGGAGTATAAAACCATGTGAAGTGTCTTTCTCGCTGCCACTACTAAGTGTGGAAGTTTTTGCCATGGAAGTGTAAGGGAAACTACCGAAGCATAGGTATCGTGTGGAAATAAAGCAATGACCACAGTATTAGTTCAGTGAAAAGAAAGGTATCTGGAATAAATATAGTGTATATCCTTGTAATAACCAGTGTACAGCACAGTGATAAACTATTAGGTATAAAATAAAAGTAAATTAAATCCAATAGTAGTGTGGCAGTGCGGGTGACCACTTGCCCTGGAGTGGTCAATGTGCCAAGCGACTTTTATAGATCTGAGTTACCACTTATAACGAATAGACTAGGATACCAGGACAGAATAAGAAAGACCTAGTGAACCCAATTGGCAGTAGAAAACACAAGCATAGTGATCTAAGAAAATGAAAGTGGTCTAAAACGGGGCATCGCATGGCAGTATAGGACTGAGTGGTGTGCTTTAGTCATACGCCTGGCAGTGCTAAAGTCAGCCACGGAGGCCTACCATACACACCCATAAAAACACCATATACACCATACCACAATATCCTGTCTAGACCAGTGTGGGGATCTCAGTGAGAATAATACATTAAAATGTATATAGGACTGATCAGAGAGGAATAAATATAGAAAGAGTTATACAGTGAGCAAACAGAAGTAAATACATATTATAACGCATGGGCCAGTAGGCCTGCTGCAGTGTTCCTTCTTTCTTATGTTCTTATAACAATAATATAATATAAGGTGTAGTAAGTCTCCATAATCAGTACATCCCACATATACTAATACAAATAGGATACAGGCAGGATGGCAGTACAGTATATCTGTGGGACTTGTGAAAAGGCTCTTGGGAAAAGATCTAGAATCACATGCAACCTTTGCTTTTCAAAACATCATGTCACATGTTCAAAAATTAACACAGTAACAAGAAGTGACATCCGTCTAGAAAGGTGTTTCTGGATCTGCAACAAGGATGTGGAATTATGGACAGATATCAGGAAAGCACTCAGGAGGCTAATAAACAATAAGCATGAAGAAAAAGAGGAACTATTGAATAGTCTCCCCGGTATTTATAGAACTTGGGAAGATAAGAAAGGGGTAAAGTATAACACACAGAATGACCAGTCTACAACAATTGACCCAAAAATAAACAGTCATCCACGGGAAAAAACACAGGAGGCAAAAACATTAGCTAACTCAGCCCCCAGTCCCAGGACTGACCCAGACCCAGCCCCCAGCCATAGTGAACATCCGGTTTTGGTTAAGGACACCACCACAGCCATAGCCTCTAATACAGATATAGTAGGGGAGTCCTCTTCCAGGGAAAATGTTGGCCCCATGTCATCAAAGGAGAAAAGCGCAGATAACGAGGAAAACCAAGGAGTGGAAAGAGAGGAAAAACGCAGATAATTCTGCAGATCTTTGGGAAAATACAAAGTCAGTAAATATAGGCAGCCAAAATATATGCAAATTCTATGCTAAAGGTATGTGCCTTTATGGCAGAGATTGTTGGAATAAACACACCAGAAAATGTGCCAACATGTTAAGGAAAGGAAAGTGTAGGTTTAACAAAGAGTGCAGATACTTCCATCCAGTGATGTGTCAAGCTTCAACACAGTCCAGAGAATGTTATGACATGAGCTGCCCAGACCACCATATAAAGGGAACAGTACGATACAGAGAAAGCAGGAAAGGGAAAATGAAAAAGAACAGCAATCTTTTTTAGATATAAGGAGAAACAACCAGATAAAGAAAGAGACAAAAGGTGGAAATGGTACAGAGGGGACAGATGGGCAGAACAGTGGGACAAGACAAGACAGGCACCAGCTCATCAGGGCTGTATAAACAATCAAAGTCAGTACTGGAGAAACCAGGGTATGGGCACCAGGGGCCATACCAGGTAGGACATCACCAGTGGTACTAACCAAACACAAAGAAAGACCAAACATCCCAAATGGTAACTCCTGCTTCATATTTGCAAATATTCAGGGTCTGAAATCAAATAAAAATGACAAAGTTAGTTATGTTAGTGGACTCCTATCAGAAGCAAATGCCATGTTTAGAGCATTTACAGAAACACATACAAGGGATGTTTTGGACGGAGAGATTCAGATAGAAAACTATAACATGTATAGATGTGATAGAATTAATAGGTCACAGGGAGGAGTAGGACTCTATATAAAAGATACTCTCTGTTGCACAGAAGTTTTGAACGCTACTAATGATATAGTAGAAATCCTCGGCATTAAAGTGGAAAATAAGAATCTAGTAATTATCCTAGTATACAAACCACCATCAGCAACTGCGGAGGAATTCACAGAGCAGTTAAAGAAGATAGATAGCTATCTGGATAGGCTAGAAAATCCCACCCCAAACATTTTAATCCTTGGAGATTTTAATCTCCCTCATGTAAAATGGAAGATGAGGCACCATAATGTTATACCAGAAATAACTCCTGGAAGCACCCTGGCCCAACAGGCACATACCAGGGAACTAATGAGGCTTTGTGAAAAGTACTCACTAAACCAACAGATAATTGATCCCACTAGAAATGAAAATACCCTGGATTTGATATTCACAAACAACGAGGAATTAATCAGAGACATAACAGTTACAAAAACAATATACTCTGATCATAACATCATAGAAGTTCAAACTAGTATTAACTCAGGGTTAGGGAACTGCGACACTAATGTTAGAGACGGAATGTTCAGTAAGTTTAATTTTAATAACCATAGAATTGACTGGGAAAAAATAAACCAAGAGCTATCAGACATATCATGGGAATCAGACATGAGCACCCTAAATCCCCACCAGTGCCTAGAGAAGCTGAATACAGAAGCATACAAGGTATGTATGAAACACGTACCATTGAGGAAACCCCGAAGAAGATCAGATATAGAGAGAGAGCGTAGGAGATGGTACAGGAGAAGAAAACGGGTTACTGAATTGCTGAAAAACACAGTTATGTTGCAACAGAAGAGAGATAGCCTTAACCGAGAGATCACAGAATTAGAACAAAACTTAAGATGTCATACCTGACAGAAGAAGTACAAAGGGAACAAAGAGCCATACAGGATATTGCAAGAAACCCAAAATATTTCTACTCCTATGCAAAATCCAAGCTAAGAACTACCTGTAGAATTGGACCATTATTGAGAGGAGATTCGTATACGGACGATGAACAGGAAATGAGTGAAATTCTAAAAGAACAGTATGAGTCAGTGTTCAGCAACCCACTAAATGACAGCAAGGTAGAAAATGCAGAAATATTTTTCACTCCAGCAGAAGGCTGCGCAGACCACCTAACCGACATTAGTACAAATCCCATAGATTTCGAAAAGAAATGGCCAACATGCCCACTCACTCAGCACCTGGACCAGATTCATGGAATGCTTTATTTATAAAGCAGTGCAAAGTACCATTAGCAAGAGCCCTTAGTATTCTGTGGAGAAAGAGCTTAGATCTAGGTGAAATTCCAGAGGCCTTAAAGAGTGCAGACATAGCTCCTTTGCATAAGGGAGGTAGTAGAGCACTAGCTAAAAATTACAGACCAGTAGCCCTCACTTCTCACATCATAAAAATCTTTGAAAGAGTGATGAGACGGCAGATTACAAAGTTCATGGACCAGCACAACCAACATAACCCGAACCAGCATGGCTTTAGAGCGGGTCGATCATGCCTGTCACAGCTGCTGAACCATTATGACAGAATTACGGAGGCATTGGAGGACGACCAAAACGCAGATGTGATTTACACAGATTTTGCAAAGGCGTTTGACAAATGCGATCATGGAGTGATAGCGCACAAAATGAGGGCCATAGGCATTACGGGGAAGGTAGGCAGATGGATTTTTTAGTTCCTAACACAAAGAACACAAAAAGTAGTAGTGAACAGGGCAAGATCCAGCATCAGCGAGGTCAAAAGCTCAGTGCCCCAAGGCACTGTCCTGGCACCTCTGCTGTTTCTCATCCTCATAGCAGACATAGATAAAAACACCCAGCACACTTTTGTATCATCATTTGCAGATGACACTAAAATAAGCATGAAAGTCACTACGGTAGAGGACACTGAAAAATTACAGGAGGACATAAGCAGGGTCTTCCAATGGGCAGTGGAGAACAACATGACGTTCAATGGTGATAAGTTTCAGCTGCTTAGGTATGGAAAAATGAAGAACTCAAAAGGAACACTATATACAAAACGCAAGAGGGTCACCACATAGAACGAAAGGAACACGTAAAGGACTTGGGAATAATTATGTCTGCTGATCTGTCGTTTAAAGACCATAACAAGACAAAGATCACAACAGCCAGGAAGATGACGGGGTGGGTATTGAGAACTTTCAAAACAAGGGAAATAATGCCGATGGTGACACTATTCAAATCGCTAGTGCTCCCTCACTTAGAATACTGCTCAGTGCTGACGGCCCCGTTCAGGGCAGGAGAAATAGCAGAGCTGGAACAAATCCAGAGATCGTTTACGGCTCACATTGAGCCATTGAAACATCTAAATTATTGGGAACGCCTTCAAGTCTTGAACATGTACTCATTGGAGCGGAGGAGAGAGAGATACATGATAATATATACATGGAAAGTACTTGAGGGCCTGGTCCCAAATCTGCACACTGCCATAACAACATACTGGAGTGAGAGATATGGGAGAAAGTGTAAAATAAACCCAGTGAGGAGCAGGGGTGCGGTGGGGACAATACGGGAGCACTGTATTAACATCCGGGGTCCCAGACTATTCAACATCTTACCAGAAGATATCCGAAACACGGCTGGAACCAGTGTAGAAGCCTTCAAGAGGAAACTGGACAAATATCTTCACCAGGTGCCAGATCAACCAGGCTGTGATGGATGTGGGGCAGCGGGCCTCCAGCAGCAACAGCCTGGTTGACCAGGCAAGCACCAGACGAGCCTGGCCCATGGCCGGGCTCAGAGAGTAGATACTCTCGAAACTCTTCAAAGGTATATCAAAGGTATATCTAGTAAAGTGTCAAGACTCACTAGAGTTACGCTGCCTCTGGCTTACATGTGTAGGAAAGCAGCCAGTCATTGTGGCACCAAAGTGTTTCCTTCACTGTTACTGTACATTCCTTCCCTCACACAACCAGTATATACAGTCATACTCCTTCCAGCATCTATACTCAACAACTGCCATTTAGTTAGAAATATTAACAGTAATAATCATGTGTAGTTGTTGTTACTACTTGCTACACCTAGGCGACACAATATTTGGGTATTCTAAAATTATTAGATACTCCGAATGACAATATTTTAATTAAAAACGCTCATTGTACTTTACCTACTGCTAGAATTCAGTAAATTAGAGGCTTATATACACACACAAATATTTTATTGCCCATTGCAATAATGCAAAGAATTTCTCAGTTTCTTTTCTTAGGGAATCACAAGTAAAAAATTCAAAAGGCCTTTTAATTGTCATATTGTTCCTTAGAAACATCAATAATAAAATGTTAATCTTTCTCTCGTACCTTACGAGCGCGAAATTATTTACAGAGAACTATACAGTTAACCTTAAGGTAATTTCACCATTCACACTAACAAGTTTCAACATAACCTCACAGGGTTCTTCAGACCGCCTGAGTATTTAACAAAGTAATTTCAACGGGACATGAGATACACGTATGTCCACTTCGAGCACCTTTAACGCCTTTATCAAAGGAATGAAGCTTTGTTACAACAGTGTACACCCAAGAAGTACCATGGGTTGAAGACGAGCTGCTACTGCCGGTAGTGGGGAAGGGGTGACCTGACATAATGTAGGTCACGTGACATATGCTGAGGTAGCTCGGGTAAACAGACACTGGTTGTTACAGGTGCTTCACATCTCGCACTGTTACACCTAATCTAATACATTAAATAATTTTACTACGTACATTAATTTAACATGATTCCATTTGGTAACGTTATATGAAGCCCCAGATAATATTATATAATCCGACTTGCTTATTTTAGCATTTAATAAGGAAGATGACCAGGCGCAATATATATATATATATATATATATATATATATAAGGAGGTACCACCTCTAGAACTTTACTGGAAATCCTCATCCTCAGAGAAGACAATATGTATATATATATTTTAGTTTGATATATATAGTTTGATTAGGTTAAATTAAATTGCACTTGTTATAATAAGTTTAGATAAGTTTTCTAAGGTTCTTTTGGTACAAAATTATTAATTTTTACATTAACATAAATGAAAAAAAAAGATCTTTAAACGTATAAGAGAAATTTTAGAAAGGACTTAATTTTAAATGAGTTCTTGCTAATTGACCAATTATACGTAGTCGGCACGATATATATATATATGGGGAAGTGGAACAGAATTCTTCCTCCGTAAGCCATGCGTGTCGTAAGAGGCGACTAAAATGCCGGGAGCAAGGGGCTAGTAACCCCTTCTCCTGTATATATTACTAAATATAAAAGGAGAAACTTTCGTTTTTCCTTTTGGGCCACCCCGCTTTGGTGGGAAACAGCCGACATGTTGAAAGAAGATATATATATATATATATATATATATATATATATATACTATATATAAATTTTACTTATCCCTTATTTTACTGGCTCAAGAATAAGTGATACTGACTCGGTAATAAATACTGAGTCAATTATTCTTTACTTGTTACATACGCCTAAACAGGCTTCTGTCAGGTTGGTAAACAGTCTCCTGGCGTGATAAGAACAATGTTGAAGACAGTAAATTCAGATCAACGTTCGTCACCCAACCTTGGTCTGGTGTGGACGTGTGCATTGCTCCTATTGGCTGTCATTTGGAAAACGGTTCATTTTTTCAAAATGGCGCAGACGTGTAAACACAGTCTGTATAGAGCTGATTAGAGGCTCAGTCTTTGGATATATGGCAAACATATTGTTACCAACTATACTATGAGAGACACATATTGACTAAATGGACTTGTATGGTATAGCCCTTAATGGAGCCACCCGGATCTTTGTCAAATGAAAACGACCAGAATTTACGAGCGCCTGGTGGAGCGCTTTAAAGATGTCCACCTGACTGTAACCCTGGCGGTGGAAGTGAAGCTTCCCGACATCTCCCGATCGTACACATGGGTCAGGATCAGGAACGTACTTTTCGAGGCCAAAGAGGCAGATGCTTGCCTGGTCAACCAGGCTGTTGCTGCTGGAGGCCTGCTGACCTACATATCTGTCACAGCCTGGTTGATCTGGCACCTGGTGAAGATACTTGTCCAGTTTCTTCTTGAAGGCTTCTACACTTGTTCCAGCCGTGTTTCGGATATCTTCTGGTAAGATGTTGAATAGTCTGGGACCCCGAATGTTGATACAGTTATAAATTAGACACATATGCAACATTTGGGTATCTTTATTGAGGAAACGTTTCGCCACACAGTGGCTTCATCAGTCCAATACAAAGTAGAAAGGTGTAAGGAGAGGAGTTTTGAGGTAATCAGTCCCTCGGCCTGGAGTCAATGTGTTCAGTCCATCAATCTTGTAGAAAGTACTGCATATGTCCGTAGAGGTGGCTTATATACTGTAGTCAGGTGAGGTGAAGCAGCAGGAGGCGGGGTCATAGTGGTACCATCCACTAGTCGAAGTAGGTCTTCGTCCAAAGGTTGGACAAGTGTTGAAGAATTCGTTTGTATTAAGATCCCAAGATGTTGCTGTGTCAGACAGGGTGTAGATGAATGGTTCAGAGAACCGACAAGTTATAAATTAGACACATTTGCAACATTTGGGTATCTTTATTGAGGAAACGTTTCGCCACACATTGGCTTCATCAGTCCAATACAAAGTAGAAAGGTGTAAGGAGAGTAGGAGTTTTGAGGTAATCAGTCCCTCGGCCTGGAGTCTATGTGGACTCGATTGATGGACTGAACACATCGACTCCAGGCCGAGGGACTGATTACCTCAAAACTCCTACTCTCCTTACACCTTTCTACTTTGTATTGGACTGATGAAGCCACTGTGTGGCGAAACGTTTCCTCAATAAAGATACCCAAATGTTGCATATGTGTCTAATTTATAACTTGTCGGTTCTCTGAACCATTCATCTACATGTTGATACAGTGCTCCAATATTGTCACAACCACACCCCTGCTCCTCACTAGGTATATTTTACACTTCCTCCCATCTCTCTCATTCCAGTATGTTGTTATGGCAGTGTGCAGATTTGGTACCAGGCTCTCGAGTACTTTCCAGGTACAGTGGACCCCCGAGTAACGAGCACCCCGGAAATTGTACAATTATGTAAGTATAATATTGTAAGTGCTTTTGTAAGTGCATTTTTGGGGGTCTGAAATGGACTAACCTACTTGACATTATTTCTTAAGGGAGTAAATTCGTTCGGTAATGGCACTTGAGCAGGCTTCTGGAATGAATTTTGCTCGTTACTCGGGGGTCCACTGTATATATTATCATGTATCTCTCTCTCCTCAACTCCAATGAGTACTTGTTCAAGACTTGAAGGCGTTCCCAATAATTTAGATGTTTCACTGGCTCAATGTGAGCCGTAAACGATCACTGTATTTGTTCCAGCTGATATTTCTCCTGCTTTGAACGGGGCCGTCAGCACTGAGCAATATTCTAAGTGAGGGAGCACTAGCGATTTGAAGAGTGTCACCATCAGCATTATTCCCCTTGTTTTGAAAGTTCTCAATACCCACCCTGTCATCTTCCTGGCTGTTGTGATCTTTGTCTTGTTATGGTCTTTAAAAGAAAGATCAGCAGACAATTATTCCCAAGTCCTTTACTTGTTACTTTCGTTCTATTTGGTGACCCTCTTGAGTTTTGTATATAGTGTTCCTTTTGAGTTCTTCATTCTTTCCATACCTAAGCAGCTGAAACGTATCACCAATGAACATCATGTTGTTCTCCACTGCCCACTGGAAAACCCTGCTTATGTCTTCCTGTAATTTTGCAGTGTCCTCTACCATAGTGACTTTCATGCTTATTTTAGTGTGATCTGCAAATGACAATATAAAAGTGTGCCGGGTGTTTTTATCTATGTCTGCTATGAGAATGAGAAACAGCAGAGGTGCCAGGACAGTGCCTTGGGGCACTGAGCTTTTGACTTTGCTGATGCTGGATCTTGCCCTGTTTACTACTACTTTTTGTGTTCTGTGTGTTAGGAAATCGAAAATCCATCTGCCTACCTTCCCCGTAATGCCCATGGCCCTCATTTTGTGAGCTATCACTCCATGATTGCATTTGTCAAACGCCTTTGCAAAATCTGTGTAAATCACATCTGCGTTTTGGTCGTCTTCCAATGCCTCTGTAATTCTGTCATAATTGTTCAGCAGCTGTGACAGGCATGATCGTCCCGCTCTAAAGCCATGCTGGTTCGGGTTATGTTGGTTGTGCTGGTCCATGAACTTTGTAATCTGCCATCTCATCACTCTTTCGAAGATTTTTATGATGTGAGAAGTTAGGGCTACTGGGATGGAGGAGAGATGTGATGATGAAGCATCCCTTGTGAATGTGTTACATGATTTATTGGGGGCTCAAGTTCATGGGCGGGTGCAAGACATAGTTTTGAGTTTGTCTTCAGAGGAGGAGGAAAGAGTGCTGAGTGGTGGTACTGAGGAACCTGTGGGGAAGACCACCTTCAAGGTTAGTGAAGTGGCTGTGAAGGTTCACAGAGATAGGAGGAGGATCTAATGCAGGTGGAGGAGGAGTCTAGGAAATGGGCTGCTGTTTCTTCAGACTCGGAGGAAGTCCTCACTCCTGGACAGAGGCTAGGAAAAAATCAGGGGTGGTAGTATCGGATAGAGGGCCAGGTGGTTCTAAGGGGCAGGGTCTGGTCAAAAGTAATGTTAAGGTATGGGAAGGTGATAGGCGTGGTAACACACGAATGACCGAAAAGCATGTAACGAAGTCAAAAGGTAAACCCCATATCTCATTTTTAAGTGTATAACACTGAATGTAAATGGCTTATGGATGGAACGTAAGCGTCAGTGTTTACTTGCCTTGTTACGATGCTACAGAGTGGAAGTGGTGCTTCTACAGGAACACAATTATAAGCCTGGTTGCGAGATGTTGATGGAAGAATATGTAGTATATATGGCGCATTCGAGAAGACTGAAAGGGGGGGTTGCAATACTGATTAAGGAGACTTGCCTGTTTGAGGTTCAGCATAGAGAGGAGGGGGGAGGGAAAGGAGGGTGATAAGATTAGATGGGGTTTGGGGGAGGGTTAGCATTAGTTTTGTTTGTGTTTATGGATCTGCAGAGGGAGATGGTAGAATCAAATCTAAATTGTTTCTGATGTCCTCGTATATCATTTGCGATCACTCCCGGAAGTTGCCATCGTCGGGGGTGATTGGAATTGTGTGATATGAAGGATGTGGAGCCTCAAGGTGCGGGTCATTACCTTCATGTTTTGAGGGATTTGATGAGGGGGGCTGACTTAAGGGATGCTGGTGGGAATGGGGAGGTGGGGGTGGACCATACGTTTGTGAGGCGTGCATATGCGGCCCGACTAGACAGGATCTATGTCACGAGGGTGGTGGAGGTCAGGAGGACAAAGGTTGTGAATGTGGTGTTTTCTGACCATCGGGGAGTGCAGGTGGAGTTAGAATGGGGGGGACTACCAAGGCGTTATGGCAGCTACTGGAAGTTGAATGTGAGATTACTTACAAGCGGGGATGGGAGAGTGTCTTTTGCTAGTTTTTGGGACAGCTTATGGTCAGGGAATTGCAGGGACGGTGCTTTGATACACTGGTGGGACTCGATAGCTAAAACAAAAATAAGGGAATTTTATGTACGCAGGGGAAGGGAGGAACACCAAATAGCGTTTGGGTTGATTGGTTACTTAGAGGGACAGTTCAAGGATTGCTATGGGAAAGAGGGGGATCTGGGTATCCTGTGGAGGACATTGAAGGTTTGAAGGAACAGTTGTGCACATTGCAAAATGAGATTTTTGATTGAGCGAGAGTATTGGGGGGGCTGGAAGCTGTTTTGTGGGGGGACAGGCAGTCGGCCTGTGCTCTGCGTGGGCAGAGGCAAAGGCGGGTGGCGACAGAAGTGATGGGGTTGAAGGTACACGTGGGGTTGGAGGGGTAAAGGGAGGGGCAGGAGTTGGTTACGACAGAGGGTATTAGTGGTTATCTAGATGTGTGGTTTAAAATAAATATGTCTAGTGAGGGTATTAATGAGGAAGCTTTGAACATAATGGGGGGGTGTGAGCAGTGTGATTTGAGTGTGATAGGGATCTGTTGAGGACATATAATGGAGGATGAGGTATGGCAGGCATTGTCAGGGATGAGTATGGGTAAGGCTCCAGGAATAGATGGGTTATCCAGTGATTTTTATGTTCAGCATTGGGGCATCATGAAAGGTTTTTTAGTATGACTGCTTAATGAGATGAAAGTTAAGGGGGTGATGGGGGATCTTCAAAGTACTGCAGTGGTGGTTCTCTTAGCAAAGGGTAGTAGGCAAGAAACCGTGTTGGACTATAGGCCCACATCATTGATGTGTGGCGATTATAAGTTGTTTGCAAAGATCCTCGGGAATCGTCTTAAATTGGTGTTGGACACAGTAATATTGGATGGGCAATATGGCATTCCGGGTAGGTCAATATTTGATGGACATGGTAAGATCAGGGATTTTGTTGATGCTAGGCAGGCGGAGGGGAAGGGGACGTTCTAGCTTTGGATTGGAAGGCTGCCTATGATAGTGTGGAGAGGGAGGCTTTATGGAGGGTTATGCATTGGCAGGGATTTGGGGTGGAGGTGGTATCGTGGGCATGAACTTTATATCGAGGGGCATCGGTGCATGTGCAGGCAAATGGGAGGATAGGGGCAAGTGTATGTATGGGTAGGCGTTTGTGGCAGGAGTGTCCCCTGTCTCAAGTGCTGTTTGCATGTTTACAGAATCCATTTTATAGGGCGATGCAGGTTTGTGTGGGTGAGGGGGGGTGGATGTGAGGTGTAGGGAGGGCCGGCATTGTGGGGTATGTGGATGACACAATGGTTCTGGTGGGTAAAGAAAAGGAGTTACGGGGTGTGGAATCCATAATAAAGGTTTTTAGCGAAGCTACGGCTAGCAGCAAGTGGTCATGGCCAACGTGTTGCTTTATAGTAAGGACTGGAGGAAACGGCTTACCATGCGGTGTATTTTTGTAAACAGATGGAGGTTGTCAGGGAATGGTTTAGTCGCGTGCTTAGGTTGGTGGGGGGGTTTTGCAGGTGTTGAGGATGATTAGTTTGGAGGTGGGGGGTGTGGGGAGACTGGTACGGAATGCAGTGTTATACCTTGTAATGGATTATGTTTATCTATTGGCGGCGGGCTTTTACAGGATTAAATATAGGAATTGGGAAGTTTTTAGGGGTAGTTGGGAGAGGGGTTTTTCGAAGGGTTATAAGGATTTTACAGTACAAGACTTAGCGATGTTGTAACGTAAGGGGAAATCAGGCGGGCTAGTCTCCCGGGGGGAAGTGTGTGTGTGTGTGTGTGTGTGTGTGTGTGTGTGTGTGTGTGTGATGTATGTGAGGTTTTCCCTATGCTGATGTAAATGCCAACTCTGGAGTTTTTGTATTTAACGGTCTGGCTGTGATTGTGTTTTATGTGGAATAGATGTGTTTTTACATTGTTTTTATGTGGTCGGGATGTTCACATAACCTGTGGTGTGTCTGCTCAAGTGAAATGTTATATTCACAACAGAAAATTTTGTGTTTGTTGTTGTTTAACAAATATTTGAGAGTAATGCTTTTCATTACCATTGTCTGGTTCTGAGATATGGGGTTACTCTTTGGATGAAGGAGCTCACGGTCTTTTTGGGTATATACGACCCTTTGTGAGTTGGAAGGAAGAGGGTACTGCATTGAGATTTATAACTTTATGTTAGATTGCCAATGTACGGGCACTTTTGCAAGCTTGGTGTTGTAAAAGTGATGGGTTTGTGGAGACGATGGTCTGTAATATGACATGTATAGTTAAGGATGGGGGGGTATTGTAGTCGGTCTGCTTACTTTGAAGTGTAAGAAATATGAGTATGTCGGTGGTAATATTATTTACTATTATTTGTTGCATATGTATGTGTTTTCACCGTTTGGCTGATGTTGGCGCAGTGATGTATAAAGATTTTGTTTGTATCATAATGTTTATTCCCTGGAGATCATGTATTGATCGCTTGTTGTACATAGAGGGATTTATATTACAATGTATGTTTTCTGTGGGTTTGCATATGTTTGGCAACCCCTTTTCGATAGGGGTTATGAAATGTAAAAGCATCCTGTGACTTTAGGATGTAGGGTTTGCACCTGAGAGAGGTGCCTATAAGCTGTGCCTTTTGTCTGTTTTGTATATAGTATTATTTATATGTAGATATGTTGTATCATGAATTTGGTTTTATGCGCAGCATTTTTGTTTATATGTTGCTTTGTTTATGCGACATGAGCACTGTTTTTGACTCATTGTATATACTTTAGGTATAGCCAAAGGTTCTTATGAATTCCGTTTTTCGTTATCTTGCTGTAATTATAAGTACATAGCATTATTATTATTATTATTATAATCAAATAGAAGCGCTAAACCACAGGGGTTATACAGCGCTGCAGGTAAGTACATAGCAGTTGGAGGGGGAAGATATCTTAGGTGGTTTTATTTCTTATGTGGGGTTGATATTCTGTTGCTATGTTAGGTTCTTACATATGGTTATGTGTTACATGTGTACATTTTTCCACCGTTTTGGCGGTTGTGGGCCTCTATGAGATATTAATCATTCTTTATGCTGATACAGTTAACTTCACTGAAGTTTATGGTGGAATTAATTATGTAACAGTTTTTTTTATTCATAATTGTCTTATTGATTTTTGCAGACTTCCATATGTGTTCATGGATTTTTTTTTTTTTGGATTTTGGAATATGGGATAGGTTTTCTGGTTTACATGATATGGTGTATTTTCTTTTTGCTTGTATGTTGCATTGTTATAGCAAATTGTGAACCATAACTCTGTATGGAAAGAACGAGTCTTTTTGACAATGTATTATTTATATTTTTGCAGACTTCCATATGTGTTCATGGATTTTTTTTTGGGGGGGGATTTTGGAATATGGGATAGGTTTTCTGGTTTACATGATATGGTGTATTTTCTTTTTGCTTGTATGTTGCATTGTTATAGCAAATTGTTAACCATAACTCTGTATGGAAAGAAAGAGTCTTTTTGACAATGTATTATTTATATATGTTTTAAATAAAACAAAAAAAAATTCAGATCACAACCTAACTAAAGTTCAGACCTGCGTATATCGTGGTCTTGAGCAGCAAAACACAAATCACGAACGTGCATTTAACAAATTCAACTTCAACAACAAAAACATTAACTAAAATCAAATAAATCATGACCTTAATGAAATATGCTGGGATCATAGTTTAATCAGCATGGACTCCAACCAGTGTCTCGAGAGCATTAATTCTGTGGCACTAGAAGTATGCTAAGGAAAAAGACGAGAGTATGCTCCCTCTACAGGTGAAGATGAAGAATAACAGAACCACTTCAAGTTTCCAGACTATCTGAGGAATAAAACGTAAACTCTGACTAGAGAAATGGAAAACATAGTTCAAACTGAATGAGTCATACAGAGTCCAGGGGAGACACAGGGAGCTAAACTCACAGAAATTAAAAATACTTCTCGTATACAAAATCCAGGCAGAAACCACATCCATTTTCGGGCCCTTGATCAAACGAGATGGGAACTACAACGACAATAAAGAAATGGGTGCAATACTTCAGTCACAATATGACCCTGTGTTCAGTAAGCAGTTAATCAGACTAGATCGACAATCCAAATGAATTTTTCATGAACAAAATTCAAAATTACGCTATCTCCAAACTTATCTACTAAATTTCAGGTAATCCAGTTTCCTTGACTTTCTTCATAGTAGATTTTATCTTCATAACACTCCAACACTTCGATCTAACACGCTGATATATACCTGCTGGATGCTCAAGACTACCTATCAAGTCTTCCTTCACACTTTCCTTCGAACTTATCTTTCATTTATACTGTGATTCACCTCATCTTTCATACACCCAATGTTTTATTACAGTTATAATAAAGACTAGGCATGCTTTTTTATTTTCACAAGAAAAACACCAGAGCTTCAAGTGAGGAGGTTCTTCATGTTGGTTACCAGGACAAGCACACTACCAGGGAGACAGGTGAAGCTGAACGCGCGACCACGCACACTTACGCACGCACGCACCATAAACATGTTATGTAAATATTTCTTTAGTCTAATGATGGTTGAAAAGTGAAAAAGAGTTGGATGAGGAAGTGAAGGAAAACTCAATACACAGAGAGCAGAAGTTACTGAGTGACACCAGAGTTACCACAGTAGTGTTGTGACACCAGTCACCACAGTAGTGTTGTGACACCAGTCACCACAGTAGTGTTGTGACACCAGTCACCACAGTAGTGTTGTGACACCAGTCATCACAGTAGTGTTGTGACACCAGTCACCACAGTAGTGTTGTGACACCAGTCATCACAGTAGTGTTGTGACACCAGTCACCACAGTAGTGTTGTGACACCAGTCACCACAGTAGTGTGTGACACCAGTCATCACAGAGTGTGACACCAGTCACACAGTAGTGTTGTGACACCAGTCATCACAGTAGTGTTGTGACACCAGTCATCACAGTAGTGTTGTGACACCAGTCATCACAGTAGTGCTGTGACACCAGTCATCACAGTAGTGTTGTGACACCAGTCACCACAGTAGTGTTGTGACACCAGTCATCACAGTAGTGCTGTGACACCAGTCACCACAGTAGTGTTGTGACACCAGTCACCACAGTAGTGTTGTGACACCAGTCATCACAGTAGTGTTGTGACACCAGTCATCACAGTAGTGTTGTGACACCAGTCATCACAGTAGTGTTGTGACACCAGTCATCACAGTAGTGTTGTGACACCAGTCACCACAGTAGTGTTGTGACACCAGTCACCACAGTAGTGTTGTGACACCAGTCACCACAGTAGTGTTGTGACACCAGTCACCACAGTAGTGTTGTGACACCAGTCACCACAGTAGTGTTGTGACACCAGTCACACAGTAGTGTGTACACCAGTCACCACAGTAGTGTTGTGACACCAGTCACCACAGTAGTGTTGTGACACCAGTCACCACAGTAGTGTTGTGACACCAGTCACCACAGTAGTGTTGTGACACCAGTCACCACAGTAGTGTTGTGACACCAGTCACCACAGTAGTGTTGTGACACCAGTCACCACAGTAGTGTTGTGACACCAGTCACCACAGTAGTGTTGTGACACCAGTCACCACAGTAGTGTTGTGACACCAGTCACCACAGTAGTGTTGTGACACCAGTCACCACAGTAGTGTTGTGACACCAGTCACACAGTAGTGTTGTGACACCAGTCACCACAGTAGTGTTGTGACACCAGTCACACAGTAGTGTTGTGACACCAGTCACCACAGTAGTGTTGTGACACCAGTCACCACAGTAGTGTTGTGACACCAGTCACCACAGTAGTGTTGTGACACCAGTCACCAGAGTGTTGTGACACCAGTCATCACAGTAGTGTTGTGACACCAGTCACCACAGTAGTGTTGTGACACAGTCACACAGTAGTGTTGTGACACCAGTCAAGTGTTGTGACACCAGTCACCACAGTAGTGTTGTGACACCAGTCACTGCACAGTAGTGTTGTGACACCAGTCACCCAGTAGTGTTGTGACACCAGTCACCACAGTAGTGTTGTGACACCAGTCACCACAGTAGTGTTGTGACACCAGTCACCACAGTAGTGTTGTGACACCAGTCACACAGTAGTGTGTCCAGTGTTGTGACACCAGTCACCACAGTAGTGTTGTGACACCAGTCAACAGTAGTGTTGACACCAGTCACCACAGTAGTGTTGTGACACCAGTCACCACAGTAGTGTTGTGTACACAGTAGTGTGTGCACGTCACACGTAGTGTTGTGACTGTTGGGCAGGTGTGGTGACACCAGTCACCCAGTAGTGTTGTGACACCAGTCACCACAGTAGTGTTGTGACACCAGTCACACGAGTGTGAACAGTCACATGTAAGTGTGTGACACCAGTCACCACAGTAGTGTTGTGACACCAGTCACCCTACAGTAGTGTTGTGACACCAGTCACCACAGTAGTGTTGTGACACCAGTCACCACAGTAGTGTTGTGACACCAGTCACTTTTTCACAAGTTAGTGTTGTGACCCAGTCATCACATCAGTTTGTACGTCCACAGTAGTTGACACCAGTCACACAGTAGTGTGTGACACCAGTCACCACAGTAGTGTTGTGACACCAGTCACCACAGTAGTGTTGTGACACCGTCCCACAGTAGTGGTACCCTAACAGAGTTGTGACACCAGTCACCACAGTAGTAAGTTGTGACACCAGTCACCACAGTAGTGTTGTGACACCAGTCACCACAGTAGTGCCCCAGGTAGTGTTGTGACACCAGTCACCACAGTAGTGTTGTGAGTCACCAGTAGGGTGACACATTTTCCAGTAGTATGTGGACAGTAGTAGTGGCACAGTCACAAGTAGTGTGTGCAGTACGAGTACACAGTCACCCAGTAGTGTTCCAGAGTACAAGTCATCACAGAGATACACCAGTCACCAGATGAGTGTAGATGGTGACACCTCAGTATTGATACACGTAGTGACAGTAGTAGTGTAAGGTGGTGCAGTTCAGTATGGGTGATGTCAGGTGGCTCAGTGATTGGTTGGGTCAGGTGTGGCAGTGATGGGTGATGTCAGGTGGCTCAGTGATGGGTGGTGTCAGGTGTGGCAGTGATGGGTGGTGTCAGGTGTGGCAGTGATGGGTGGTGTCAGGTGGTTCAGTGATGGGTGATGTCAGGTTGCTCAGGTATAATAGTGTAGGATGGTGTCAGGTGTAGTGTAAGGCGGTGCCAAGTGTAGTGTTGGGTGGGGTCAGGTGTAGTGTCAGGTGTTGGGTGGTGTCAGGTGTAGTGTAGGGTGGTGTCAGGTGTAATGTAGGGTGGTGTCAGGTGTAGTGTAGGATGGTGTCAGATGTAGTGTAGGGTGGTGTCAGGTATAGTGTAGGGTGATGTCAGGTGTGGTGTCAGGTGAAGTGTAGGATGATGTCAGGTGTAGTGAGTAGTATACTTTCAGAGAAACGTGGAAGTAGGTACTTCGGTCCCACTTCCGGTCCCCCCCCCACTTCCGGTATCCCCCTTTTTTCACACCTATGTGCTAATGACCCTCCTGCCCCCGCCCCCCGAATTTTTTTTTTTATTTTTTTTTTACGAATTTTCATTTTTTTTTTCAAATTTTTATTTTTCTCGAATATCATTTTTGTCGGTATCAGTAATACATATAAAACATTGAGTATCCCCCTACGGGTACCTCTTAAAAATTCTCGATATCAGTAATACATATAAAAGATTGAGTATCCCCCTACGGGTACCCCTTAAAAATTCTCGATATCAGTAATACATATAAAAGATTGAGTATCCCCCTACGGGTACCCCTTAAAAATTCTCGATATCAGTAATACATATAAAAGATTGAGGTCCCCCCTATGGGGGTAAGCATTTTTTCTCGATAACCCCCTATGGGGTATAGTAAAAGGTCCCCCTATGGGGTCTCCCCTACAGGAGTACAAGTTGAATCAAGAGAGGTGTGAGGTCACACCCCACCAGTGACGTCATCACATTATTTCCTCTAAGTTAAATGAGCTAAGACTAACAAGTTAAAACAGGATAATATTAATACACATTTTTTCATCATTTATTTATTATTCAATTAATACATATACAAATATAAATAGATACATTTTCCTTGTTTTCGGATAACAGGATAAAAAGTTCCAGTCTTACATTAACAAATTTCTGGTAATACTATAAAAAGTCCCCATACGGGTCTCAAGTTCAACAAATTTCCCCATTTTTGGGTAACAATAAAAAGATATAATTTTCCACGTTTTGGATAACACAAGTCATTGACTAAAATCAACATAGGGAAAACATTACACATTTTTCATGTTCACCAACTCCATTTCATGATTACCATTATCTAAGATCACACACCAAGGCAAGACAAGGCGCAACAAACTCCTAAGTCACAAATTCACTATTCTACCTTGTACAAGCCACCTTACACTCCTTAACCTGAACCTCCCCTTCACCTCACTCACACACAACCCAACGATACTTAACCCAGGATAACACAAATATTCAGCACTTTGCTCAACATACACTTTTCATTTTTGTTTAATTATTCACAATTTTTCGGAATACAACAAATTTTCAGACGTTTAAATATCCACTAACATTTTTTTCACTCATATCCCACAACATTTCACATTACTAAAACACACCAATACTCCCATTACACACCTATATTCAACTTCTTGAGAAATTCACTAGATGAATCTACTTGATGCTACGACGAAAGACGATACTGAAATGATTACTCTCTCAGGAAACCCTTTTTAAAATTCTCGATTTAAGTTGCTAATTACTCATTTTCTAAATTCCACATAAGATCTATCACTCATTGAATAACATTTTAATAATTCATTACATGGTATTTCTTAAAAAAGCATATATATTATTCCATCATATATTTAAATTAATATGATTAGTCATACATTGATAATAAACCTTATTTATATTATTATTATTATAATCAAATAGAAGCGCTAAACCACAGGGGTTATACAGCAACCTTATTTATAGTAAAAGAAATAATTATATTTTTGTCGCAACTCTTGCCAACTCACTCATGACGTCATACCCAACCAACCAAACAGGATTACATAAGTTAAGTAAAAGGACACAAATGCAACTAATGTGACATTTTATTGTGGCAACGTTTCGCTCTCCAAGAGCTTTTTCAAGCCGTTACGGCTGCTAGCGAGGAGTGAGGTCATTTTTCTTCTCGATAATTTAAAAGAACTAAAGTGTGTGACCTCACTACCACCAACATCTCAATAATATAAACAAAAACAGGACACACACACATACTTTTTCAATAACTGTTAAGAAATATTCTCACATCATCAAGCCTTAACATCTCCCACTAAGATCACCAAAACACACTCATACATCATTTGAACACCAATACAGTCACATACATCATTTGAAATACCACCAAAACACCACTGAATACTCTCAAAATGCCATTGAATGCACTCAAAACACCATTGAACACCACCAAAACACTATTACATCATTTGATCACCTTCAAAACACTATAATACTACCAAAACACCTCTGAATACCACTAAAACACCACTGAATACCACCAAAACACCACTGAATACACTCAAAACGCCACTGAATGCACCCAAAACACCATTGAACACCACAAAAACACTAATACATCATTTGATCACCTTCAAAAAACACCCCTCAAAATCACCATTGAATACTCCCAAAACACCATCAAACTTTCCCTCAAAACACTATAACCAACTTTATAAGATTACAAACCATTATCAAAGTATACTAATCTCAATCCACTATGATCACTTACCTCAAAAACCATTAAATAACATTCTCACTCACACATACACATTTGATTAACTGCATTTGAATACTGGCAAACACCAATGAATACGCCCAAAAACACACACACAGCTCAAAACCACTAATATCACAGAAATCACTCATTTTATTAACATTCACACAAAATTCACGGACACCAAATCCATATTACGTTTACCAATACCTAAGAATGCTCATCTCAACTCCACTATTACACTCATTTTTATACACACACATTCCCTCAAAACACTCTAACCAAGATCACTGATAACCTACAACTCAGATATAACATGAACACAAAAATACATGAACATAAACCTAACACAAAACACACCTTCAAAAACACCCCAAAATCATACCATCGAATACTCCCAAATAACATTTAACCTAACCTAACAATCTCCAGACTTTACAGCATAAACACAAAAAAAAATTAATCTAACTAATAACCTAACCTAACCCATCCTAACAACACCTAACCTAACCCAAATAACAGTCAACCTAACCTAACGAACCTAACCTAACCCAACCTAACATAACCTAAACTATCCTAACCTAACCTAACCCAAGCTAACAACACCTAACCTAACCCAAATAACATTTAACCTAACCCAACATCACCTAACCTAACCCAACCATCATTTGAATACCCCCAAAATACCATTGAATACTACCAACAAAATCACCATTGATTACTCCCAAATAACAATTATCCCAACCTAACCTAACCTAAACTAACATTTAACCCAACCTAACAACACCAGGTGTAGTAGTGTTGGGTGGTGTCAGGTGTAGTAGTGTTGGGTGGTGTCAGGTGTAGTAGTGTTGGGTGGTGTCAGGTGTAGTAGTGTTGGGTGGTGTCAGGTGTAGTAGTGTTGGGTGGTGTCAGGTGTAGTAGTGTTGGGGTGGGTGTCAGGTGTAGTAGTGTTGGGTGGTGTCAGGTGTAGTAGTGTTGGGTGGTGTCAGGTGTAGTAGTGTTGGGTGGTGTCAGGTGTAGTAGTGTTGGGTGGTGTCAGGTGTAGTAGTGTTGGGTGGTGTCAGGTGTAGTAGTGTTGGGTGGTGTCAGGTGTAGTAGTGTTGGGTGGTGTCAGGTGTAGTAGTGTTGGGTGGTGTCAGGTGTAGTAGTGTTGGGTGGTGTCAGGTGTAGTAGTGTTGGGTGGTGTCAGGTGTAGTAGTGTTGGGTGGTGTCAGGTGTAGTAGTGTTGGGTGGTGTCAGGTGTAGTAGTGTCAATTGTGGTAGTGTAGGGTGGCAGCAGGAAGCAGACCGCCACTAAAGTGAGATAGGAGGCGAGGTGCAGCAACAACAACACTGGAAGGTTGGCATGGTTCAGGGAGACTCACACAGTCACAACTCTGGAGGTCTGACATGAGTTAGTGAACCTCACACAGTCACAACACTGGAGGTCTGACATAGATCAGTGAACCTCACACAGTCACAACACTGGAGGTCTGACATGGGTCAGTGAACCTCACACAGTCACAACACTGGAGGTCTGACATGAGTTAGTGAACCTCACACAGTCACAACACTGGATGTCTGACATGGGTCAGTGAACCTCACACAGTCACAATACTGGAGGGCTGACATGGGCAGTGAATCTCAGTCACAACAAGTGAATGTAACCTGACCTGGCTGGGTCGGGGCATTGGCTTAAGCCGGTAGGAGACTTGGACCTGCCTCGCATGCGCCAGTAGGCCTGCTGCAGTGTTCCTTCTTTCTTACGTTAAAGAACATAAGAAAGGAGGAACACTGCAGCAGGCCTGTTGGCCCATACTAGGCAGGTCCTTCACAATCCGTCACAATCGTGAGGACGTGTCTAGTGTACTCAATCGTGAGGACGTGTCTAGTGTACTCTCTGTGGAGACTTTTCTACTGTGCTTCAGTTCTTAGCTACCTGAGATTGGATGATGGTTTCCCTCGACTACGAGCAACTATATCTCCAACTTAAGGCGGAATTAACGGAAGCTAGAAGAGAAATTCAACGATTGAAGGGTATATGCAAGGATTATCCCCGGAACAATGTCGCCGATGATCAGACCAACGAATGGATGCTAGTCGGTTCTGAAGGGACGAAGCTGAAGTTGAAGAAGGTCCAGGAGACTGCTGTGAAAACCAGCAACTCTTTTTCCTTGTTATCAGACGAATGTGAAGACATCCCAGGGATGACCATCTCTACAAAGACCGTCGAGAACGTCATGCACACCGCCAGTCGAGGTAAGAACATTGTTTTAGTTGGGGATAGTCAGATTAGGTTTATGGATAGGGAATTTTGTCTAAAGGATAGGAATAGGAGGTAGAGGGTATGTTATCCAGGGGCTGGGATGCAGGATATTGTTAGCCGACTGGACGACATCATGAGAGGAAATGGGACCAATCCTATTATCTGTCTCAGTGCTGGAGACAACGATGTTGGCAGACGTAGGAGTGAGGAGCTGATTAGCAGCTATAGGTCAGCAATAGACAGAATTAGGAAGAAGGGTGGGAACCCTGTCATATGTGGTGTTTTGCCAAGGAGGGGAGTTGGATGTGAATGGTTGTCCAGGGCAATTGGTGTCAATTGCCGGCTGGACAAATACTGTAAGGAAAATGCAGTAACATTCATTGACAACTGGGACCTCTTCTATGGCAGAAATGACATGTATGCCAGGGATGGGGTTCACTTATCTAGGTCTGGGGTGGGAGCACTGGCAACTGCAGTGGAGGTAGCTGTTAGGGCTTTAAACTAGAAAACGTTAGTGGTATGGGTTATGGGGGGGAAACAGTGAAGTCCCAATGTAGTAATGTTATAAATTCAAGGGGAAATAGTAATAGGCAGAATAAGGTGGATAGTGGAACGCTAGTGACACTAGATGACAAGGACAGTAATAGGTTTGTAACAGAACCTACAAGGGGAAATAACCTACTTGATTTGGTTCTGGCAAGCAAGGAAACCCTTGTTAATAATTTAGAAATTACAGAGGAACTCGGCTCAAGAATGGATGTATGATAGTAGGGATAATTCAATAACGGTCCCAGATTTTTGCTTAGCAGATTATAATGGACTTAGAGAACACTTATCAACTGTGGACTGGGGTGACGAAGAGAGGTATCAATATGACAGTTTTCTTAACACTATACAGGCTGCCCAAAGAACATTTATCCCGTATAAAGAAATTAGATCAAGTAGAAATGACCCAAAATGGATGAATAATAGGCTTAAGTATCTTTTAGGGCAGAAGAAAAGAATTTATAGGCGCATAAAAAGAGGTGAGGGTCATCTTATAAATCAGTATACTGACATTAAGAGGGACGTTAAAAAGGGAATAAGAAAAGCTAAACGGGACTATGAAATTAAAGTTGCTAGGGATTCAAAAACCCAAAAAGTTTTTTCCAGGTTTATAGAACAAAAGTTAGGGATAAAATAGGTCCCCTTAAAAATAACTCTGGGCATCTTGTGTAGATGAATGGTTCAGCGAACCGACAAGTTATAAATTATGCAACATTTGGGTATCTTTATTGAGGAAACGTTTCGCCACACAGTGGCTTCATCAGTCCAATACAAAGTAGAAAGGTGTAAGGAGAGTAGGAGATTTGAGGTAATCAGTCCCTCGGCCTGGAGTCGATGTGTTCAGTCCATCAATCTTGTAGAAAGTACTGCATATGTTGTTTGTTTGTTGTTGTATGTTCGCCGGTACATCCGGCCCGGGTCTTCTCCAAATGGTGACCGGCAAAACTGCACGTTGTACATTATTAAGAAAAAAAATCATAAACGCAGATCCCATCGTAATCGTTAGCTAGATTACCCCAGTCGAGATTAGACAGGTGTTCTCTAAGTCCAATATAGTCGGCAGAACGAAAATCAGGAACTTTTACCGTATTATCCCTATTCTCGTACTCCCAGGTAATATTAAAAGTAATGGATTTGTGATCACTTGCGCCAAGCTCTTCAGTGATCTCCAGATTATTTACAAGGGTTTCTTTATTTGACAAGACTAGGTCGAGCAAATTATTACCTCTGGTAGGCTCCGTCACACACTGCTTCAGAAAACAGTCTTGAACTACTTCCATAAAGTCACTGGACTCCAGATTACCGGTCAAAGAAGTCCAGTCAATTTGACTAAAGTTAAAATTCCCTACTATCACTACGTTATTGTGTCTAGAAGCCCTAACAATTTCGTCCCAAAAGTCTCCCTCTATCGTGATCCAAGCCTGGAGGTCGGTATATTACACCTAGAATCAGTTTTTCTTGACCTTCTAGAAACTCTACCCAAACAGATTCTGTTAATGATCCATCTATTTTTATGCCTGTTTTTATGCAGCAATTTATATTTTCTCGTACATATAATGCAACTCCACCCCCTTTCCCATTATATCTATCTACATGGAACAACTTAAACCCCTGAATATGACACTCAGCAATCATATCCCGACTCTTTATATTATACCATGTTTCAGTTATTGCAATGACATCAAAGTTCCCAGCACATGCTACCAAACGTAATTCGTTAATTTTATTTCTGGCGCTTCGACAGTTAGTGTAAAATACATTGAGATGTATCTTCTTGTGAACCTTTTTCATATTCAGCTTTTGTTTTACACAAATTCTGTTACTATTATTACCCTGTGTTACTCGATTACTGTTATTGTTAAGATTTATGATATTATGTTCTTATGTGAACCTCACACAGCCACAACACTGGAGTGTTGACATGCCCAGTGAACCTCACACAGCCACAACACTGGAGTGTTGACATGGGCAGTGAACCACACACAGTCAAAAATGAAAACTGTTAACACAGTATACATCATACTGTAGAGTAAAGATTTAGGAGTTGAGTCTCAGAGTGACTTACGTCCCCGTGTAACACTTACATTATAGCTCTTCACAACCAAATATGTTAGGAGGGATCTTGATGGGACCAAGGCTAAACAGCTAGAGAAAGAAGGGAATAAAAAGATGAACAGTGTGTGAAGGAAGAGAAGGAAAGAGAGGGGGCAAGGAGGAACAGTGGAGGAAAGGGAGAGGGAAGACAGAGAGAGAGCGGGTGGGGGGATAGGGAGGTAGCAAGGCGGTGCATGTATGGAAGTTAAAGACAATACTGTCACAGTGAAAGTCACGTAACACTACGTCCCGGGAAGCAGTGAGCAAGGCGGCTGGCTGGCTGGCCGGCTGAGTGACCAACATACTATGACATGGCAGCAGTGTGTCAGCTTTAAAACTGGCGGCGCTCAACTAAATACTCTCTCACGTCCCTTAACACCGACCGCCACCTCTATTATCCACTTCATTTTACTACCATGAAAGAGGTTTATGTATACGAGCGTGAGTGTATTTATTTTATATGTATATATATAGGGATGCGTTTATTTATGTCTACGCGAACATTGGCAACATACGCAGGTAGTAGGTTGGTAGGGATGTATCGGATGTAAGAACATAAGAATGGAGGAACACTGCAGAAGGCCTACTGGCCCATACAAGGCAGGTCCTTATCAAAACCACCACTACCTAAGAATTTACTCCCGTACTCACGACACTAATCAAACCCAGCCCCTCCCACTCTTATATTTGTCCAATCTCTTTTTAAAGCCACCCAAGGTCCTAGCCTCTATC
>WNWK01000721.1:0-162500 GCA_009830355.1 Cherax destructor
TCACTTGGCTCAAAAGTTCCTACACACTCGCTTAACATCTCCAAAATATCTCTGTCTCCTCTCTTTTCCAGGTGCATACACACTTATTATGACCCACGTTTCACATCCGACCCTTATTTTAATCCACATAATCCTTGAATTTATACATTTATGTTCCCTTTTTCTCTCCATAACTGATCCTTCAACATTATTGCTACTCCTTCCTTAGCTCTAACTCTCTCAGATACTTCTGACTTAATCCCATTTATTTCTTCCCACTGAAACTCGCCTACCCCCTTCAGCTTTGTTTCGCTTAGGGCCATGACATTCAACTTCTTTTCATTCATAACATCAGCAATCATCTCTTTCTTATCATCCACACTACATCAAACGCACATTCAAACATCCCAATTTTATGAAGTTTTTCCTTATCTTCTTTTTAGTAATTTATACAGGAGAAGGGGTTACTAGCTCATTGCTCCCGGCATTTAGTCGCTTCTTACGACACGCATAGCTTACGGAGGAAGAATTCTGCTCCACTTCACCATGGAGATAAGCAGAAATAAAAAGAACCAGAACTAAGAAGAAAATAGAAGAAAAACCCCGAGGGTGTGTAAATATATGCTTGTACATGCATGTGTAGTGTTACCTAAGTGTAAGTAGAAGTTTATGAGACAGAACAAGACACCAGCAATCCTAACATCATGTAAAACAATTACAGGCTTCTGTTTCCCACTCATTTGGTAGGACGGTAGTACCTCCTGGGTGGTTGCTGTCTATCAACGTACTAAAATTAAATATTATCTACTGTAATTATAATATATATATATATATATATATATATATATATATATATATATATATATATAATATATATATATATATATATATATATATATATATATATATATAGAAGCAACCACTATGAAAATAGAAAATTAAGGCTTGTGACTACTCACATTATCAAGGAACTATATGATATAGTTTCTTGATAATGTGGTAGTCACGAAAGCGCTTGGAATTCTTCTATTTTTTCATAGTGGTTGTCTTGCATATTTTGATATCACCTGTTTACTGTGATCTTTTGCATATATATATTTGTCAGAGGGCTGAAGAGGGGTTGTTGAGGTGGTTTGGTCATTTAGAGAGAATGGATCAAGTAGAATGACTTGGAGAGCGTATAAATCTGTAGGGGAAGGAAGGCGGGGTAGGGGTCGTCCTAGAAAAGGTTGGAGGGAAGGGGTAAAGGAGGTTTTGTGGGCGAGGGCTTGGACTTCCAGCAAGCATGTGTGAGCGTGTTAGATAGGAGTGAATGGAGACGAATGGTTTTTGGGACATGACGATCTGTTGGAGTGTGAGCAGGGTAACATTGTGTGAAGGGATTCAGGGAAACCAGTTAATTGATTTAGTTGGACTTGAGTCCTGGAAATGGGAAGTACAATGCCTGCACTTTAAAGGAGGGGTCTGAGATAGTGACAGCTGGGAGGGACTTTTCTCAGCTGTAGTATCTGAGCTCCTCTGCAAAGACAGTGATTATGAGAGTGTGGTGAAAGTGTTGAATGATGTGAATTTTTTTTTTGGGATTTTTCTTTTGGGTCACCTGCCTCGGTGGGAGACGGCCGACTTGTTAAAAAAAAAAAAAATATATATATATATATATATATATATATATATATATATATATATATATATATATATATATAATAATATATATATATATATATACATTTTTTTTTTTTCAAAACGTCGGCCGTCTCCCACCGAGGCAGGGTGACCCAAAAGAAAGAAAATCCCCAAAAGAAAATACTTTCATCATTCAACACTTTCACCACACTCATACAGCCTTCAGTAACTTACTACCTATTCCATACACTTGCAACATTTGCCACATTGCTCCCCTATCCACTCTATCATATGCCTTTTCTAAATCCATAAATGCAATAAAAACTTCTCTACCTTTATCCAAATACTGTTCACATATATGCTTCACTGTAAACACTTGATCTACACATCCCCTACCCACTCTAAAGCCTCCTTGCTCATCTGCAATCCTACTCTCTGTCTTACCTCTAATTCTTTCAATAATAACCCTGCCATACACTTTACCTTGTATACTCGGTAAACTTATTCCCCTATAATTTTTACACTCTCTTTTATCCCCCTTCCCTTTATATAAAGGAACTATACATGCTCTCTGCCAATCCCTAGGCACCTTCCCCTCTTTCATACATTTATTAAACAAAAATACCAACCACTCCAGCACTATATCCCCCTTGCTTTTAACATTTCTGTCATGATTCCGTCAATTCCAGCTGCTTTACCCCTTTCATTCTACATAATGCCTCACGCACCTCCTCCACACTCACATCCTGCTCTTCTTCACTCCTAAACGATGTTGTACCTCCCTGGCCAGTACATGAAATTACCGCCTCCCTTTTTTCATCGACATTTAAAAGTTCCTCAAAATATTCCCGCCATCTACCCAATACCTCCAGCTCCCCATCTACTAACTCCCCTACCCTGTTTTTAACTGACAAATCCATTCGTTCCCTAGGCTTTCTTACCTTGTTTATCTCACTCCAAAAAAATTTCTTGTTTTCAGCAAAATTTCTTGACAGAGCCTCTCCTATTCTTTCATCCGCTCTTCTTTTGCACTCTCTCACCACACTCTTCACCTTTCTTTTACTCTCCATATACTCTGCTCTTCTATTGTTATCTATGTTGTTTTACTCCCCATTGTATTTTGTATTTTGTCTTGAAATAAAGTTTATATATATGTATATATATATATATATATATATATATATATATATATATATATATATATATATATATATATATATATATATATATATATATAAGTAACCACGAAAGAGTGGTATTGATCAATAACAACACTGCGACTAGCAAAGGATTCAAACCCATGCTGCTTTGGCCCGCCTCATAGTGACCGAAAACACATGGCTGGGTGCGTCATTCTTTTAGGATTGCGTGGTCGTGTGGGTTAGAGCGTCATGTGTTTTCGCTTACGATGAGGCGGGCCAAAGCAGCATGGGTTCGAGTCCTTGGCTAGTCGCGGTGTTTTTATTGATCAATACCACTCGTTCGTGGTTACAATAATATAAAATACTGTTCGCTGGGCTAGTACACCAAATATTATTCCTGTAATATGTTGTCTACATTTTCTAGCACTTGACACTTTGCTCGTCGCCATTTCTGTTATTCTGGAGAAAGAATTGTTTCGTTGAATGAATCTATTTGGATATTCTCTAATTCTGCAATATTGCAAGCTCCTGATATTTGCAACACGGAAGACGTAGAGCTGTCTTACGGCTTCCCCTTTGATTATCGTTCTTTCTCACTTATTGCGTGTGTTTGATATATATATATATATATATATATATATATATATATATATATATATATATATATATATATATATATATATATATATATTACTGGGACCTCATCCTCAGAGAAGATAATAAACGTACCTCAGGGAAAACTCGAGGTTCTCCCCGGAGCTGTTTGAATATTTTCTTCTCCTACCACTCCCTATATATATTATTTGAGTTCTTTATTAATGGACAAAATACATTGAAAGAAAACACAAACATGAACATGAATACATTGGTACAATATATCAAAGATTATGAATCTCCTCCAGCTCCTCCGAAGCCGGACGCGAGCCCAGTATACAACATGCATTTTCCCTCTGGATGGCCCCGCTGAGGCGCTGGAACATGAAAGTGGCTGCCCATGGGTCCCTGGTGGTCTCGATGAGTCTGAAACCCAGTTCTTTAAGGAAATGTGTTGCATTTTTCCCCATGATCCCAAGGTCTCTGATCCTACTGGGACAAATTGATAATGTTGGCTTATGTCCCTGTACTTGCCAATCTTGTTCTCCTTCCTGTGGTCAGCAGCTCTTCCCTGTCGCCCGACACTGATGGATGTAGGTGTCAGCCAGTGTCAACACACATGCTAAGAGCTTGCCATTCTTCCAAGGATAGATGGTGATCCCGTCGGGGCAATTTGCTGGGTTGTGGGCATTGTTGGCTGCTAGTGATCAGGGCTCTCTCTCGGCTGGGCATCCAGCTGTAGCAAAGGTTCTATTTATGATGTCGTAGACTTCATTGTGTCTTGCATGCCAGCCCTTGGTTTTGGAACAGTTTAGACCATGTAGACCATATTGGTCGGCTTGCGCATCGCCGCAAATACACGTATATTCCGTGTGAATTGGAGCAGCAAGGCGCAGAGCCACTGCAATACGAAGGGTCTTAGGGTCGAGGCGTGTTCTATTGCCGAAATGGGAACTGTTTGGAGGAAGTCCCCAGAGTGATCTGCACTCACAGCTAGGAGATGGGCAGTCTCCCTGTGTGATGTTACAGCCCTAAGCATGTTAGCAAGCATCTTCTCAGTGATGGGGCCATCCCAACTTGACTGTTTGTAGGCCAGTTCTGCACTAGGTTTTGATGCTGGAGTAGCAAGAGTCTCCCAATCAGTGATGGCAATGGCATAGCTAGGGTCCTGTATTCCTGCTGAGTCACTGAGGTTCTCTGGAAAAAATTGTTTTATTAACTCATTTGATGCTATGGAAGAGGATAGGAAAGCTGGTAGGGCAATCTGGGAGAATTTGCGTACTCCCAGCCCCCCAAGCCTGACTGGAAGTGAGGCTCGCAACCACTGTCCATCTTCGAGGGAATGATTCAATACACTCTCTAGCATGGTCTTGAGGAGAGAGTCATATTCCTTGAGCTTCGGGCTGCTGAAGGCTGGGGACCAATTACAAAAATACTAACCATTTGTAATAAAAGACTGTTCGGGATACTAAGTAAAATATCCGATTTTCAATATTTATTATATTATATTATTATTAATATAAAAACTTATAATCTGAATAAAAACATAATCTTATAATTTGTGTAAAAACATTTATATACACAAAATCATAGTACAAGGTAATAAAAGTTACAAGTAAAATCATATACTTAGTGCTAGTGTCAAGTCGCTGCCGTCTTCAAGTGTCACGCAGGACACTACCACACCTTGTCATGATACTCCTTCTCCACCGTGTCCTCAGACACCCTTATCTCTGTCTTATGGCACGCATACGGGGTTCCACGACACCCGTTCTCCCTGTGCCATAAGACACCTTCACTGTGTCACACGACACCTCTGTGCCACATGGCACGCCCCCTGTATCATGAACCCATTCTCTAGTACAATCCTGTGCACCGCGTCTTGACACACACCAAATACACGACTCAACCTGTGTCGTGCCACCGTGACAAACTCTCTGAATACACCACTAAATACCTGACACTCCGGGTAACATTACCAGTGTCACACAAGACACAACCAGTGTCACACAAGACACTTCAGGTACATAATTTCAGGTACATAGTCGCAGGTACATAGTCGCAGGTACGATGAAAGCCAGTAGGTAATTCTGGTGACCAGACTTGCCGCTCTCCTCATTAGTGTCCTCATATCAAGCAGGAAGAGAACACCATCACTGTACTTGGCCTTGCAAACATCACATGTACAGAGTTGCTTTCGAGTAACACGGTCTAGAGAAGATAGAACTTCCAGTTCTCTCAGCACTGGAGCACTGTAGGACTGTCACCAGCACCACACTGCGAGGTCTACCTGGCTGGTGTCTTCTGTCTCATAAACATGCAAAGTTGCAGGTATGTCTTGCTACTTCTACTTACACTTAGGTCACACTACACATGCATGTACAAGCATATATATACACACCTCTCTGGGTTTTCTTCTATTTCCTTCCTGGTTATTTTTCTCTTTTATTTCCGCTTATCTCCATGCGGAAGTGGAACAAATTCTTCCTCCGTCGAAAGCCAACTAAAATGTCGGGAGCAAGGGGCTAGTAATCCCTTCTCCTGTATACATTACTATATTTTAAAAGAGAAACTTTCGTTTTTCTTCTTGGGCCACCCTGCTTCGATGGGATACAGCCGTTTTGTTTTAAAGATAGATATGTATCCCGTGTCGCTATATTGTTCGTAACGGCATGGCAAAGCTGGAGAGCGAAACGGTTTCAGTTGTACATGTGTCCTTTTACCTATTATGTAGTCGGTAATTCTAGCAACATTTTTCACTAAAGTACAATTTTACAAAAATGATAATAACAAGTTGTTTATTTTACAATAAGGTACAGTGCCACGAAATTGATAATGTCTGGGATAGAATACAATAAGCTAGACTGTCAAAATGAGGCTGGTCACACCAGGGTTACATATTGCAGGGTACAGCGTTATAACCAGACAGATAAAACTGAATAACATTACTGTAAGGAACAGTGGCATAACAAAACTGTGAACACCAGGGTTACACTACAGTAATTTACGGTGACGTATCCAAGCTAACACCAGGGTTACATTACAGTAATGTACAGTGATGTACCAAGGAAGTAACACCAGGGTTACATTACAGTAATGTACAGTGATGTACCAAGGAAGTAACACCAGGGTTACATTACAGTAATATACAGTGACGTACCAAGCTGGTATCACAAGGGTTACATTACAGTAATGTACAGTGACGTACCAAGGTGGTAACACCAAGGTTACATTGCAGTAATGTACGGTGACGTACCAATCTGCCAACAGCTGAGTTTCATTACAATTAACTGCTTCGTTCATTCACTCATCAGTCCTGTTTAAATGATATTTAAAATTAGATTTCAAATTTTTATATCTGAACACACTTTTATATATATTTTTTACTTTGTTATCGAAATATGTGTCTTTTTGTCCTGATTAAAGTCGCGTAAAAAATAATTCACCCTCCTTCCAGCGTTAATGAAATTCAATTATTTTATTTGTAAACAAACATAACACTCGGTGTGCGGGATGGAAGGGAAAAAAAAAAAACCTTTTCTGAACTAAACACCTGAATCAAGGTACCCGGCTGAGGCTGGTGACCCTTATGGCAAGAGCGCAGAGTCCAGAAAATACAGCTGCATAATGCAAGTGACTGAGTTACTGAACCATGCTTATAGGTGCTGGGGCAAAATAAGAGTTAGGTCTGACGATACGAGTGATAAAGATATACTGAACCATGCTGTAGGTACCACAGTGTCAGTATATATCCTCTTGACACAACTGAACGTGATACAGCATGAGGTACTGGGATTTTCGTGGCCCTTAAGGAATCGTGCCAGCGTGTTCTAATAGCATGAACTAGATATCTGAACCACGAACTTTCTTTCTGTATGATAGAGATGCACATCTATTATCTGTATGATAAATAGATGCACTGCAGCCAGTAGGATATCCGCAGTGCGTCTTGCCTGTGCACCTAATGTTGTAGTATATGGGTTTTTTCAATTTGTTAACCAGAGTTTGCCAGGTGCGCGTCAGGTTAAGGAGGAGGAGGAAGACTATTAGTGTCTTTTTTTTAAATTGTCCAATTCTTTTGTTTTTTTACGTAATGAGTTTATATGAGTGATCCTATAGCTCCGAAAAATATATATACTCTTTATATGGCATCACTCGTGCAGCTGCAACAGAAAATTGGACATGGGAAAAGTGTAGCATTGGACATGGGAAAAGTGCTGCATTGGACATGGGAAAAGTGTTGCTTTGGACATGGGAAAAGTCCTGCATTGGACATGGGAAAAGTGTTGCTATGGCCATGGGAAAAGTGTTGCATTGGACACGGGAAAAGTGTTGCATTGGACATGGGAAAAGTGTTGCATTGGACATGGGAAAAGTGTTGCATTGGACATGGGAAAAGTGTTGCATTTGACATGGGAAAAGTGTTGCATTTGACATGGGAAAAGTGTTGCATTTGACATGGGAAAAGTGTTGCATTTGACATGGGAAAAGTGTTGCATTGGACATGGGAAAAATGTTGCATTGGACATGGGAAAAATTTTGCATTGGACATGAGAAAAGTGTTGCTTTGGACGTGGGAAAAGTGTTGCTTTGGACGTGGGAAAAGTGTTGCATTGGACGTGGGAAAAGTATTGCAGTTGAATGCAAGCGATTAAAAATGGATCAACTGAATTTTCATTGCTCTTGACTATATGAAAATACTTCATATCAGTTTTTAAACTGATGTTTATGTAATTTATTTTCTAAGTTTTAAAAATATATTTTGAGAGTAATTTGATCAAAAGAAAGGCATGGAATCAAATAAGATCGATTTTTTTTGCATAAAATAAAACAAAATCTGATATTTTGTTATGAAGTTACAACTGTTAATATCCAAATAACTTTCGTGGTTATCAGACAAAATAATGTGTATTGTGTGTTCAAAGGGTTATAATTCTTTTAGTAATTTATTTTACTCAAACAGTTGTGTAACAATGATATTAATACATTTAAAACAACAAAAAAGAAACGTATTATACGTAAAATATCAGTCACGTTTTGTACGTAATTGCTAGCAACGCGAAATTATCATCTAGAAAATACAAAAAATCCTGTAACTCGACTTACAAAATTAGTAGAAACAAAACTTAAAATATTCCATGAATTATGAATTATATTTTAAATAAAAAAAAATATTAAAAAAAAAAAAAATAATATTCTGTTTTTGCATCATCCTCGTTAAAGGTCAATTTTTAAAGCCTGGTACAGCTGAAACAACACTGAATCTGCTACCATTCACAACAACGGTTCGAGCCCCGTGCATTCTTTTTATTGACAGTCGTTCATTACGACTTAAGTACACAGACTATACGACTTGGAGGAGTACGAGATCAGCTGTACTAGGAAAGGTTCTGGGGCCGCGGGAGAAGACAGCTCCTTAATAACGATGGCAACTGGTATCGGTATGACACAGCTGTGTAGTCTGTGAAACGTTCCTAGTGTAAGATTTATTGCCCAGTAGTACACCATTGAACCTGCTACCAGTCAGGACCACCGTTCGATTCCCATTCATTTTTCCTTTTTTTTTAAATATATGTATGAATGTATATACAAAACAACTATGAAAAGATAGTGACATTCCAAGAGATTTCTCACATTATCAAACACTTTGCAAAAATAAAACAGAAGACTATGTAAGGCTATGTAAGGAAACGTCCGAGATTACACCAGTCCCGTTATGATGCGGCTGGGATGGTCAAGGACCTGTCAAATATAGCTTAAATTCTTCCCAAATTTTATTAATTATGAATTAATCTAATTTGTATAATCCTTAACCAATATTCATATTAAATCAAAACTATTTTTTATAAAGCTAGATTCAATTATTTCAAGCATAGATCTGCTTGATAACACTCTCCCTCGGCCTTTTAATTAGATGGTTAAAATCTCTTGCATGAATAAACAAAATCAGAATCTTCTCCAGTTCTCATGCAATATTTGTTACTGTAATCTTAGTTCAAGGCTTTTTCCACTTTGACTGTAATGAACTTTAATACATTTTAGTACAGGGAATCTTGTAGACACAGCAATCAGCATTTTAGGGGGAATTTTTAGTCAGAATTTTTTTTACTGTATCAAAGTTTTTAAAAACTTTGAATTTAAAATTCTAAAGTAGAGAAGGTATATCAGGAAGATTTTCATGGTAAGGGAGAAAAAATATATTCTTTGTTCAACATGACTGTATGTTCTTTTTTGAATTGTAAAATATATTTCTAGCAATTTTAACAGATTAAGTATTTTCGGTATTTTAGATGATTAGCTATTTCAGAATTCTTCAAGATTTCATCAATGAATTTTGGGCTGCAAAATTGCATGACAATACAGAAACTTTATCAAGATGTGAAGAATATTACGTAAGAAGTTACATCTTGGTTTTCTGTATATTTTGAATTTAAAATTATGGTTCCCTTTAATAATTAAGACACCAAAATAAAGGAATGAGTTATTTTTGCTCAAACTTAACAATAAATTTTATGGAATGAGATAGACTATTCCACAAGGAAATCTACAAACCATTTGGATAATTTATAGAAATACTGAACCTATAGAGCTAATAATGGGGTCAGGCTAGATTAACTGGTTTGTGTGATTTAATCCTCACGTGTATGGTAAAGATGGATTGGTGGTCATGATTTTTTTATTAGCTCGTCATTGCCTTTCAATACTCGTTTTATTGTTGAGTTATTCACTAATAAATGAATCTAAAGGATTTTTTCTAAGCTACGAATAATTATCTGTATAATCTAAGATTATTCATTTTAACTTCGTAATAAGTTTTATTTTTAAATTACTACTACATTTATTTTGTCTGCCTTAGTGACATGCAATTTTTTATTATTAATAAGATTTTCATAGGACCCTAGTAGGCTTAGTGGTTCTTTTTTTATTATAATAATTTGAGAACAATTGGGAATATTTTCTTTCACAGAACAATAAACTATGTATGTACTTATATTAATTTCATCACTGGATAAATCAGCGGAAATTTACAAGTTACAAAAACCTTTAGCAGTTTCCACATTAATGACTTTTTTTTTAGAGGTTGCAAAACATAGACCGAAACAGAGAGCAGTATTATTTCAGCTTTTTTTTTTCTTTTGACGTTCTGATATTACCAGTTTACTGTCATCTTATTTCGCGCGCTAAATAACGTATAATATACCCATTAGAATATTATCCCAGAAGAGGTAGTGTGCTACGACAACAGGTAGTGTGCTACGACAACAGGTAGTGTGCTACGACAACAGGTAGTGTGCTACGACAACAGGTAGTGTGCTACGACAACAGGTAGTGTGCTACGACAACAGGTAGTGTGCTACGACAACAGGTAGTGTGCTACGACAACAGGTAGTGTGCTACGACAACAGGTAGTGTGCTACGACAACAGGTAGTGTGCTACGACAACAGGTAGTGTGCTACGACAACAGGTAGTGTGGTACAACAACAGGTAGTGTGCTACGACAACAGGTAGTGTGGTACAACAACAGGTAGTGTGCTACGACAACAGGTAGTGGGCTACGACAACAGGTAGTGTGCTACGACAACAGGTAGTGTGCTACGACAACAGGTAGTGTGCTACGACAACAGGTAGTGTGGTACAACAACAGGTAGTGTGCTACGACAACAGGTAGTGTGGTACAACAACAGGTAGTGTGCTACGACAACAGGTAGTGTGGTACGACAACAGGTAGTGGGCTACGACAACAGGTAGTGTGCTACGACAACAGGTAGTGTGCTACGACAACAGGTAGTGTGCTACGACAACAGGTAGTGTGCTACGACAACAGGTAGTGTGCTACGACAACAGGTAGTGTGCTACGACAACAGGTAGTGTGCTACGACAACAGGTAGTGTGCAGGTATGTACGACAACAGGTAGTGTGCTACGACAACAGGTAGTGTGCTACGACAACAGGTAGTGTGCTACGACAACAGGTAGTGTGCTACGACAACAGGTAGTGTGCTACGACAACAGGTAGTGTGCTACGACAACAGGTAGTGTGCTACGACAACAGGTAGTGTGCTACGACAACAGGTAGTGTGCTACGACAACAGGTAGTGTGTACGACAACAGGTAGTGTGGTACAACAACAGGTAGTGTGGTACAACAACAGGTAGTGTGGTACGACAACAGGTAGTGTGGTACGACAACAGGTAGTGGGCTACGACAACAGGTAGTGTGCTACGACAACAGGTAGTGTGCTACGACAACAGGTAGTGTGCTACGACAACAGGTAGTGTGCTACGACAACAGGTAGTGTGCTACGACAACAGGTAGTGTGCTACGACAACAGGTAGTGTGCTACGACAACAGGTAGTGTGCTACGACAACAGGTAGTGTGCTACGACAACAGGTAGTGTGCTACGACAACAGGTAGTGTGCTACGACAACAGGTAGTGTGTACACAACGGTAGTGTTACACAACAGGTAGTGTGCTACGACAACAGGTAGTGTGCTACGACAACAGGTAGTGTGCTACGACAACAGGTAGTATGCTACGACAACAGGTAGTGTGCTACGACGACTGGTATATGATTTCAGAGAAAGAAGCTTGTACTGCAAAGCTAAAAATAATCCTTGAAGATGTATGTGATACAACTAGGTGTGTACTCACCTATTTGTGGTTGCAGGGGTCGATTCATTGCTCCTGGCCCCTCCTCTTCACTGATTACTACTAGGTCCTCTCCCTGCTCCATGAGCTTTATCAAACCTCCTCTTAAAACTATGTATGGTTCCTGCCTCCAATACGTCACTTTCTAGGTTATTCCACTTCCTGACAACTCTATGACTGAAGATATACTTCCTAACATCCATTTGGCTCATAGGAGTCTTCAACTTCCAATTGTGACCCCTTGTTTCTGTGTCCCATCTCTGGAACATCCCGTCTTTGTCTACCTTATCTATTCCTCGCAGTATTTTATATTTCGTTATCATGTCTCCCCTAACCCTCCTGTTCTCCAGTGTCGTCAGGCCGATTTCCCTTAACCTTTCTTCGTACTACAATCCTCTAAGCTCTGGGACTAGTCTTGTAGCAAACGTTTGCACTTTCTCTAGTTTCTCGACGTGCTTGACCAGGTGTGGGTTCCAAACTGGTGCTGCATACTCCAGTATGGGCCTGACGTATATGGTGTACAGAGTCTTGAACTATTCCTCAGTGAGGTATCGGAACGCTATTCTTAGGTTTGTCAGACGCCCGTATGCTGCAGCAGTTATCTGATAGATGTGCGCCTCAGGAGATGTGCTCGATATTATACTCACCCCAAGATCTTTTTCCTTGAGTGAGGTTTGCAGTCTTTGGCCACCTAGCCTATACTCTGTCTGCTGTCTTCTTTGCCCATCCCCGATCTTCATGACTTTCCATTTGGCGGGGTTAAATTCAAGGAGCCAGTTACTGGACCAGGCTTGTAGCCTGTCCAGGTCTCTTTGTAGTCCTGCCTGATCCTCGACTGATTTAATTCTTCTCATTAACTTCACATCATCTGCAAACAGGGACACTTCTGAGTCTATCCCTTCCGTTATGTCATTTACATATACCAAAAAGAGCACAAGTCTTAGGAGTGACCCCTGTGGAACCCCACTCGTCACAGGTGCCCACTCTGACACCTCGTCACGTACCATGACTCGTTGTTGCCTCCCTGTCAGATATTCTCTGATCCATTGCATCGCCTTTCCTGTTACGTGTGCCTGATCGTCTAACTTTTGCATTAACCTCTTGTGAGGAACTGTGTTGAATTCCTTCTTGCAGTCCAAGAAAATGCAGTATATCCACCCCTCTCTCTCGTGTCTTACTTATGTTACCTTGTCATAAATCTCCAGTAGGTTTGTGACACTGGATTTTCCTTCCCTGAAACCGTGCTGATTGTCGTTTATAAGCTTGTGTCTTTCTAGATCCTCCACCAATCTCCTCCTGATGATCTCCATGACTTTGCATACTATACACGTCAGTGACACAGGTCTGTAGTTTAATGCCTCGTGTATGTATCCTTTCTTAAAAATTGGGACTACATTTGCCATCTTCCACACCTCAGATAGTTGCCCAGTTTCAATGGATGTGTTGAAGATTTTTGTTAGTGGCACGCACAACATATCTGCTCCCTCTCAAAGGACCCACGGAGAGATGTCATTGACTTTTATTCTTTGAGGTATCAAGTTCACATAGCAGCTTCTTCACCACCTCCTCGGTTGTGTGTATTTCTTCCAGCACTTGTTGGTATACCTCCCTATTCTGAATTCTTGGAGTCCTTCCTGTCTCCACTGTAAATACATCTTTAAATCTCATGTTGAGCTCACATACCTCGTGGTCCTTGACTTTTGATCCTATGTCATTTTCGTATTGTCGCTGAGCCTCCATTCTTACCTGTGCATATTCGTTTCTGGCTCTTCGGCAAATCTCTCTATTTTCCTGGGTCCTTTGTCTTCTGTACTTTTTCCATTCTCTAGTGCACTGTTTTTGCCTCCCTACACTTGTGTGGGAACCAAGGACTCGTTCTGGTCTTCCCATTACTTCTGTTTTCCTTGGGAACAAACCTCTCCTCTGCCTCAATGCATTTTGTTGTCACATAGATCATTTATTTTACTGGTTTTCCTGCCAATTCTCTCTCCCACTGAACGTCTTGTAGGAAGTTCTCATGCCTGTGTAGTCCCCCATTTTGTAGTTTCGTTTTTCCCGTCCTATTCCTGCTCCCCTCTCCACTTGTAGCTCAACTATATAATCAAAAATCAAAACACAGATGCACATGATCACATGAACTGTGTGTGTGTGTGTGTGTGTGTGTGTGTGTGTGTGATGAACCCACTTGAATACGACCCAAGAGGAGTGTCCTACAACCGCTTGAAATTATTAATTTTTATTATATCAAAGACTGGATACCACGAGCATACCTCTTCTCATGTAACAAAAAGATAATCACACACGTACATGAACACAAACACCATACATAACCACCAAATAATTAATGCTTAACATTTATATATTTTCAAATAAGCTCGCATCTGTATCGAGCATTATTGCATCGCTATAATTAATTGTGAGTGGTTAGTGAGTAGCATCAACACAGGGCTCGAGGTGGCAGGTTATATTGGCAGCTCAGTAATATCTCAGTGTTGTGTTACTAACATGAGCTTCGCTGTGACTTAAGATAACCTGACTTGGCAATACAATTGTAGAGAATACCAGCGTTATGTTTACAAATAAAACACAATGCGTGTTCTGGTACTTTTTCATTTACTAGGGGCTTCATCAGTTTGGGAAAGGACACTTTGTGTATAGTTCAGGATATTTATTAAAGGAAACGTTTCCATCAGTCCCAATGACGAAGCCCAAGAATGAGGTCATGATGTCACTTATGAGTAGCCAGTCGAATTGGTAAGGCTAAGTGAGAGCGGTATCGGGTATTGTGAGGAGAAGCCGTACTAAAACGTACGTGATTGGAAATGAAGTTTTAGCGGGGATTATTCTCTCAGTACCTAAATTCTCTCGGCTGGCAGCTAGCATTTAACCTCGGGATCTTATTCTTTTACTTCAAGCATTCCCCAACCCCTATAAATACCCGTGTGTTATTCTTTTGGTGAATTGAAAAAGAACACGAAAGATCTTCACAATATAATGATATAACCGCTTTGCTTGCCTAATTTACATAACCTGAGTCATGTTTCCCAGAGTGACCTGTCCTGACCTGATGGCTGAGAGGCGAGAGATCGCTCATTGTGTTTCTAGATAACTGCGTTTATTTACCATACTAATAATATGAATGATTTTCTCTCTTCCCAAAATAATTTGGAATATTATTAATAAGTAATGAAATGTAAAGTGCATAGTAAATAAATATAAATAATATAGCTAACAATATGTTTATCAACATAAACTTGTTTTTATTAATTCTGGCTATAGCGACATGGTGAATAATTTTTTTTTTTCACAATTATTTTTAAATTTATAGATAACTGTTCCTGATGCACTATTATTTAATATTTTCTGTACAAATAGTTTGCTGACAAAGGGCTTTTTGTGCCGCTGTTAAATAGATTAAATACATAATTTCTCTCGACACAGTCGATGCTTCAGTTCCTGACGACTCGTATATATCGTTTTTAAGTGAAAAACTATTTAATAGCATACTAATTTTAACATGTATGATACTGTATTTGTATTTTTTGTTATATAAATAATTAGCATAATCATTTAATGATTATAAATTTGTCTATTAGAGTAAGAAAGGCTTGTGCAAATGAGGGATTATCTTTGTCTCAAACAAGAGGGGAAGCCTCTAACCATCGTAAATTGAAATCATCATGTGGTATCATTGACACCCAACTTGAATATGTATCATCACTGTATAGTGACATCAGTGTACAATGACATCTACATTACCAGCATGAGGTAACGATTACCATTGTACACTGACATAATTGTGTGACAGCGTTCACATTAACATGGCATGAAGCTTCCCACTGTAAGCCCACATTTCATAGTGTAGCCTCACTGTCGGTATAAGCTGAGGATTATTGTTAATAACCCACACATAGGAGAGAGAGAGAGTGAGAAGTTTACGACGACATTTCGGCCCGACTTGGATCATTTACAAAGTCACATTAAAACGAATGAGGAGGTCAAAGAGAGAAAGAGATAGTAGTGGTATTGGTAAGGCCCTAGTGTTATTGTTAACATCCCAGCAGACGGTAAACATCTCCACTAGTAACACATGGTGTGGCTTCGTGTGCCGGATCACCACATGGAAAAGACCAGGGCGAGGATCTATCCTAGTAAACCTACCTGAACCTAGTGAGGAAGACCAATGTTTACGAAACCTTCCAACCTCCACCAATTTCTGCATCACACCGATGACTGAAGGAGAGTGATGGCACCACTAACGACTGACGATTTTGCGGTCTCACTGATAACTGTAGGTTTTTAAAGTCACCCTGATTGAATTTATGTGAGATGCATTAGTGACTGAAGATTTTATACTCAAATTGATGACCACAGGTTTTGAAATCGCACTAAATGATCCAGGATTGGAAGTCACTCTAACGATTGCAGTTATTAAAGCAACAATGTTGACTTCTGGTTTGGTATCACCCATGACTGCAGGTGTGGTAACACCACTGATGACTGCAGGTGTGGTGGAGGTACACGTGAGAGCAACTTGGGCTCATTATTCCATTCGGTCTGCAGAGGAGTATCGAATGACAAAGTTGGGAGTATTAGGTTGCGCAACTTTCCAGACTCTTCCAAAGTTAATAAACAATGAGAAGGGAAGGAAGAGGAGGAGGGGAAGATGATGAATAAAATAAGAGGTATAAAAAGAAGGCAGGGCCGATGAGAAAGTGGGTTCGAGGTCTACTGGAACCAGTATTACCAATATCTCACAACGAAGATTAATTCTCTACTCTTCTATCAGCTGGGCACTGCATTTAGGTCTTCATGTTATGATATAGGTGGGTTCTTATCCAGACCCCGGTGAGGGATGAAGCCTTTATCATGTACTTACTCTAGCCCAGTAATAGACGACCTACCCACAACTTAACGAGAGTTTCCACGTCACAAACAAATTTGTCCTGGGTAATACCACAGCAAACTTGTATATGGTAACCACCTTTGGTATTTTTGTTGACACCCATATCAGTGATGACCTGAATTTAATAGCTTCGAGAAAAATCTTTCGTATTTTCCTTTATATCACTTGAATGTTATTCTTTTCTTACTCTCTCCAAATTATACTACTGATTCACTTATACGTTTGCCAGAATTTAAATTACATAATCCTCTACCAATTCCTTAAATATTACGTCGCTTGGTTGCCACAAAATTTAAAGAATTTAAGTGCACATTTTGCCCACGAGATGAAGGTTAGTGGACTAGCAACAACAGTCTCCGTATTTTCCTAACATCTTAGACTCCTTCAATTTAGCACACATGCCACATTCTGTATCAGTCGGTTGCAAGGGGGCAGGGTCTAAATTTGGAATAAAAATTAAATAATTGTCAGATTTCAATTATCGTTTTGTTGTAAGTAAAGAAGGTGGTGAAAAGTCTATACTAGAAGTTCCATAAAGCTTGCCTTTAGAATTTTTCTCTAGCAGAGACGAGTCTTAAAATGTGTCTTTCAAGCTTCAAGAACTGGAGACAACACACACTTCTTGCCGAACGTCGGAAGTTGGGTTTGATGGCATTCATATTCGTATGCTTTAGCATTTTTCTCTCTTAGCCCTTGCAGTCCTCTTACGTATTTGTAGTCTTATTTGGCCACAAGAGGTTCTTCCCTTTTCGTAAACCAGGTACTTCGGGTCACGATACCTCACATTATCGTCCCATTGCTCTTACCAATGCAGTTTGCAAGTTGATGGAACGTGTAGTAAATATACTTGTGGTGTGGTAATTAGTCTTTCCACTTGCCAATTTGGCATTCGTAAAAGCCGCTTTACTATTGACTCATTACTCCACTTAGATACCTATGTTCGTAATGCCTTTGCTATAGTAACCACTCTGTTATCGGTCTTTTTTTTTTTATCTGAGCTACATTTCCGTATTCCGGTTAACTATTCGCTTACCTCAGACTTTGTCCAAGTCGAAGGTGTCCCTCAGGGATGTGTACTTAGTACCACTCTTTTTCCTACTTAATATAAATAATCTGGCCTCTCTTCTCCCATGTAATATTTGGTCATCACTTTATGTCGAAGACTTTGCTATAGCTCGTGCAGGCGCAGACTGTCGCCTAGTAGCATCCTCACTCTAGAATGATGTCAATAGTGTTTCCCACTGGGCCACTACGCAGACGTTCTGTTGTCTCTGATACTCCATTGTGTCTGTATGGCTCCTATATCCCTGAAAGAGATACGGTTAGGTTTCCCGGTCTCCTGTTTGATCTCCAACTGTCCTGGAAACCTCACATTAATTCCCTGAAAGAAACTTGCAATAGCCGGTTGAACCTCCTTAAAACCCTCGCTCATCTGTCGTGAGGGAAGGATTATTGAACTCTTCTTCGACTGCATTCAGCCCAAATTTTATCGAAACTAGACTATGGTTGACGAGATATATTTTGCAGCCTCACCCGCAACTTGATCACATCCATCATCATAAATTACGTTTATGTCTAGGTGCTTTTCACTCCTCCCCTGTCGAGAGCCTATATGCAGAGGCGAATGTTCCATCTTTGAAAGATCGCCGTGATGCCCAGTGCCTCCGTTATTTGGTCCGATCTCATGACTTTCACGAGCCTTCTACACCTATGAATTGTATATATATGTCCATGTGCGTATGTGTGTGTATAGCGCACATATCTCTATGTACATGTATGGGAGTGCATGTATACATGTGCACGCCTGTAACATGACATGATTCCATTTGCTGGAGAAAAAACATTCAGAACAATGCCCTTTTCATCCCCTTCACCAACAGAGACTGTGCATGCAGTTACAGCCAGTGAAATTAATATTTTTTGTGTTCTAAAGTTCATTAATATTGCATAGAGAATGTGTTTAGCTTGTGGAGACTGCTCTAAAATGTGTCAAATAATTTTTGTGAAATCTGTTAATGAATGTTAGTGTTTTGGAGTAAAATTCGTGTAATCTCTAGGAATTGGACAGAAAATACATAATATATGCAGTTTTTTTTTCTTTCAGGGATGTAGGCTAATGTATATTTTCCATACTGTGAGGGAGCTTGGAGCATAGGTAGAGAAGAGGAAAAGGGCAGAATTCAAATATTTCCTTGGTATCTGGAAACACTAAAGTACTGGTCAAACCATGATCAATAAAATGATGAGCATTTATGGGTAGAAACCCCTGACTCGTATGCTTGGTATTCATGAGGTTAAATATGAAACATGGGAATAACAACAACAGTAACATTTAAAGATACAAGATGAAATGCATATGAATGTGTGGAGAGGGCAGGGTGCTTTACAGTGTTAAATGCACTGGTTGATTATATAAAAATCTGTACTCTTTTTCCCAAAATATTTTTTTAATACGAGTGAGAGAAAGTCTGTAGAGAAAAAATGTATTTTCAACAATTTCCTTATTTTCTAATTCTTTCACTAAATAACCATAGTGGAAACAAATAATGGAATAAATAAAAATGCCACCCGATTATGAAATTGGAAGAAGAGCGACTGAAACATAGTTATATTAGTTAACTAATTCATCATTCCATAATCAAATTAACACAATGCTCATTCCCAATCTTCTCTTGCTCCCAGTCCAACCTAACATCTGTTTTACTCCCATCCCCACCCGTCTTGATATTCCACCCCTTCTTCTGCTGCTCCTTACCCACACAATCATCATAACACTTCTCACCATCCACTTGCACCACAGCCTGAGTGTATGATTGTTTTAAATACACACATTATCAATTTAAGTGAATGAACATAATTGTTGCGTTTGAAAATTTATTTAGGCTACGATTAGTTCGCTGATAACTTTCTTAATCCTTTAGCTCAACTCTATATTCAAACGCTATAAATGTCCTTTTACGTAAACACAACATTCATCAAACCCGACCACCAAATATTTTTTCCTGACATGCCCACTCACCCACCCAAATCATTCACTGGAAAACTTTTCCTTTCTCCAAACAAATCAAACAAACAACAGATTTCTACCCCTTCCGTTCCAGCCTTTACCCGGTTCTTAATTCCCAGTTACAGGACAAACATTCATTCGCCCGTACCCACTGGAAGGACCTTAATCCATAACTGATCAACACTCCAGTTTCCCAGTTAAAACTCTCAACATGTCCAACTTTTTCCCCGAACGCCGGGTTACATTATCGTGGTGGCGATATACATGATACGACTGATAAGGTATACTATACAGAAAGCCCAAGGTTATTGCTTCGGCCACGGTATTTTGACTTTTATTCTTTTCGGGAACCCTATGTTAATCTTGTTCTTCAGGATGCAGCTCACAAAAGATGACTATCACCAAAGTCCCTGGTTACTGCTAGGTGAACAAGGGCAGCAGGTGTAATTCAGTGAGCCCAACGTTTCACCCATGCCAATGATCGATCGCTGGCCAGTGTAAGCTGAGTATACTACCAACCAAGCAACGAGCACTATCTCTGACACTACCCCTCATCTCAACAGTCCCTCCAACCACAGACGAAACCAACATCTCGCCTTACACCCCGCCCCGTCAAAACCACCAGCTACCCTGAAACTCCCACCTACCCTGAACCCCCCACCAAGGACGCTACCACAACCTCGTATGATTTCTCTGACGCTCACACTATTTGTTCCATTGCCGCCGCATTTACACTCTCGGACGTATAAACAGAGTAACTTGGAACGAGTTATGTATTTGACTTCGACCTCACCTATTCGAATTGAACTTTATTGGTATTGTGATTATCATATCTATAATATAACGTCAAACTGTTCACAATAGTCACACCTGATATTCACTGTAGCAAAGTCTTATCTTCAGTGTAACCCGTTATGATAGCAGAACACGCAACCCACCTGCGCTCACTCAACCTTTGCTACCCACACTCTTATTCCCAGAGGTTTGTCCACCCATGTCCTTTTGTTACCTCACAACCAGCAATATCCTAATGAACATCAGGAATCCCTTTCATATGCTCACATTTATTTGTCTCCCCTAAACCCACCTGCTTCCACCAATGACCAACAACAAAAAGCAGTAATTGAAGGCACCTCGCTCTCCGACTCCTGCTACTCTTCCTCACCCCAACCCACGTCCATCCACCCACCTTCAGCCACTGACATACATGGAATCACTCGCTGATCCAGCACCATCCATCTCCAATCACACTCAACTCCATTCACTCTGTTATCTATTGCTCACCTTCTACCAATCACTTAAGTATTTTCTTCTACTCACCTCCAATCGCTCACATATCTTCCCTGCTTTACCCTCTGGTTCCAGGTATCTATGTCACCCTGCTCTCCTCCAAAATAACAAAAGAGAATGTAGACACCAGTACCCAGATCCATACTATGCCACAAACCACCGTTACATAAGCATTTTCTGACTGATCATCCAGTTCCACCTTCAACAAGACTGGAATAACTCAACAAACAACAAAAAGAGAAACTCATGAAACTAATGGAGTGGCAGGAATATAGCTCAGTGGGATATAAAAAAAACAGCAAATGGAACAAATAAAGAATAACAGAAAACTGAGACAAATTTGGTCACATAGACCACAGTAACAGTGAAACCAACAAGTCATGTCAAGTTGTTGCCATATAGTGAAAAGAAAAACGAAAGTGGCATATCCCTTCTGATATGGAAACATTGTAGTAATCTCTAGACATTACAATTCTAGACTGACCAAAATTAACACAGAAAGCATATATATATATATATATATATATATATATATATATATATATATATATATATATATATATATATATATATATATATATATATATATATAATATTAATAATAATTGCAAATTCCTTCCTGGCTAATTTCTAACCGGTGTCATTTCGTGTCATGTATCTAGTTCCTTCAAATTATTTGGTAACTTTCTCTGTCACAGGTGTGTATGGTGTGGCAGTGCAGCTCTTTATCAGTATACGGTAGCTGTCCTTTTTCTTGGACAGATTTTAAGGTTTCCATTCTTGGTTATTTTGAACTGTTCAGGGGTATACAAAACTTTCTGAGGAATGTCACAGCCTAGTTCTCTTTTATTGGGATGCATTTTTGAGGTGTCTGTCCATTACTGTGTAAGGAAGTTCATTATGATTGTGTGTGTGTGTGTGTGTGTGTGTGTGTGTGTACTGCAGGAGAGACTAATGAAGGAGGGTGAGTGCTGAATTTTAGAGGGACAAATTGAAGTCCCACCTCATTTCATCGTTCAAGTAGGCACGAGGAAGCATTATAGCGAGCGAGCGGAGCGACGTCTTACTGGCAGTTTGTGTGACACATGAGCGACCCGACACGACCCAACACGACCCGACACGACCAGATACTTTTGAGAGGCTAATAACTTTTTCCCTATATAAGATAGAGACCTAATTTCTTTTGAATCTGATAGCCTCGTGAAATAAATTATGTTATTAACCTTTTGTTTCGATGAAATTCCATGGGAACCCCCAAAAAAAACATAGTATTTGAGGGGATATTTGGCCAAAATTCGATGTTCAACTTGAGAAGCGAATTGAGTTAGATTTTCTGTTGACACTGTTTTCTTGATCGAATTCGATAGAGAAAAGACGAGAGAATACGATTAAGAATTTACATTAACGTTTTAAACTTTTAGTGGGAGAAATCAGCTGGGAAAACATCCATTTTCAGTGATTTTTCAGTTGAATACAAAGTCCAGTGGTATTGAAGGTCGATCAAAACCAACGATTTCTCATCCAAGAATTCATGACAAACATTATTTAAATAGAGTGGTACCTTCTCTTCAATGCACATATAATCGCTCGCTCGTTTTGCGCTCAACAAAACGCTAAAAACTGGTTATTGATTCAGTCATCAAGCTCTCAGAGAAAATTGAGTTTTATGGCAAATAGGAATAAAAATAAAAATTTCTTTACTTTCTCTTCAGTCGGCGAACAATTTCACAACTTTATTTTTTTGGACTGGTAAAATGACCAGTTTTATCTATTCGGCACATTATATATATATTATATATATATATATATATATATATATATATATATATATATATATATATATATATATATATATATATATATATATATATATATATATATATATATATATATATTATTGTGCCGAATAGGTAAAACTGGTTATTTAGCAAGAACACATTTAAAATTAAGTACCTTCTAAAATTTTCTCTATACGTTTAATTTAAAGATATATTTTTTTTAATTATAAAAATTTAAAAATTCATAATTTTGTACCAAAAGAACTTTAACAAACTTACTTAACCTTTTTATATAACAAGCGCAATTTAATTTATCTTAATCCAGCTAAATATATTTTAGATATATTTACAATAATTTAATAATAAACACAATGTAATATATTTATTTTCTTTAGGTTCAAAATTATTTTTGCAAAATTATTGCATACACAAATTTTTGCTTGCCCTATTCGGCAAGAAGAGCTTTGCTATTTAAGCCAAAATCACACGTTTGACCTATTTGTCACCCACCAGGATGGGCTACTGCCCATATTATTGTATCCAACAGTTCTGTCATAGAAGGAAACATAATTGAATTTTCTCTCTTGAAGCATGACAGGAATACCGTATATAACTCAAATTATGGGTTATAGAAGCTCGATAGCTATTTAGTAGTCTGTTGTACACAATCTTAAACAACAATGCTGTACAAAATGACAGAATTGCTCATTATGTCAGGTGGTTCCTTAATGGGTTGGTGACGTTCGACCTGTATCTACGCCCCAAAACATCATGCTACGTCTTTCGTAAATAGTTATATAACGCGTTTAGATGTTACAGTAACGTACATTGACAGGTACACAAGATCACGTGATAGCATAGGTAGTGGAGTTAAAGGATGCTCGAAGAAATTTGGATCATAGAAATATTATTGGAATGGTATAGAAGATTCCCAAATGAGGCTTATTAATCGATACTGTGAAGACTAGTAGACAATATTTAGAAATATATGAGGAGATACTTCTGAGTACCCCTGGGGACATTCGAGTGTCCCAGACCAGGACATTTAAATAGACAAAAGCACACATTCATTTCTTCTTTTATTAATTAAAAAGGTTACACAGAATAATAGCAATCAATGTGTATCATCCACTGTAAAACGTATTTTCTCGAGACACAAGACCAGTTCAAAGTGGCTAGAAAAAGCTTGGGGCTGGCTATTATATCTACTAATTTCATATTCCTTGACTTCTCAAAACCCGGACACCCTCTCCTGTCCCATTTGGCCCCCTAAATGGGGATGGTGGTGGTGCGGAGTGGCACCAAACCGTTGGTTCACATTCCGAGAGTGTCTGCGGAAGATGTCAAACCCGCACTGTCCTACTCTGAGGAAAAACTTCCCCTCACTCCTTCAGTTGTTGCCTTGCAACTTAGCATAGCTCCTGATGACGCACTGACAAGTGCGAAAGTACTTGAGCTAAACATTTCCACCCACGAGGCTTGTCTTGTACTGTTAAGATCGCCTGTCTACGACTGTTTGCTATATATATATATATATATATATATATATATATATATATATATATATATATATATATATATATATATATATATATATATATATATATATATATATGCAGAACAACAACTCTGAAAGAATAGCGAAATTCCAAGCGCTTTCGTGACTTCTCACATTATCAAGGAACTAAGTTCCTTGAGCTCTACATACCTTAAGCTCTACACACAGTATGACACACTGTATAAACACCAACATTCCAGCCCGTTATCTAAAGCCTCACAGTGTATTCGCCTCTTAAGCTTCCTGCAGCACACACGTTATCGCTGCGCTTGTATGTGTTCTTCCCTCTGAATTATTCCTGCGATAAACCGTATACCTTCAGACCCTTGTAAATATGTGAGAGGCTGCACCTGAACCAACGTATTGCACCAAACAATATCCAAGCTCTTGTGCATCATAATAAAAGAGTAACTAGAGTAAAACTATACTAATTGTTTTTTTGTGGTGGTCCATTCCAAAGATGAAACTTTCGTTTTTCACTAATAAGTTAGTTTATTCAGGTATAAACAAATACAGTTACATAGATTATTATACATAGCAGCATATGTGTAGAGAACCTAGGACAACCCAAAAATGTCAGTGACTTTTAATATACGAGGAGGTGTATTGCATGTTAGTATGTTAAAGGAGAGGATAAATATAAGTGTTATTCATCAGTGTTTGCAGTAGTAGTATTATGATTACCTACCTCTATGAGTACCTCCCTCTGAGTACCTCCCTCTGAGTACCTCCCTCTGAGTACCTCCATCTGAGTACCTCCCTCTGAGTACCTCCCTCTGAGTTTGTGTAATGAATACCGGCATATGAATTCACCCCTCAACTATCAATATATTATGCGACACCACGTTTTGCAGGTCGTGGTCATAACTTGCCTTCATTCATACAAATTCTTTTAGAAAACTAAGATAAAGTTTGAAGATTATTATTTTTATGTATAGCCCTAAAACTGTAAGGCTCATTCAAAGCTGTGGGGAGGGATGAACAAAAGTAGGATTGTGCGAAGGTTAAGAGAGAGTTTATTATATCGTTTATATTTTGTATCGAATCTCCGTCTTTTAATGTTATGGACTTCATCATTTGTGGGTTTCCCACTGGTGATCAATATTCGGGGATCTGTTCTAAATGTTTTGGAAGTATCTGCTTAAAATATTCCTTGTCCAGGTTTTTTATGACCAAGATTAAGCATCAAAGAGTGGGCTAGGTACATCTTTAATTTGTAGGCTAATAAAAGGCGTTTGTGGCTGTACTCGTAAGGAAAATAATATACAGATTGGAACAGCAGACATGTAGACAACTATGGTGTGTCGATGAATTAAAGAATATAGAGAAGGCGGCAGAATGATGGTCCGTAAGCTAGGTTGCTGGAGGGAAGAGAGTGAAGACCGCAAATCGGTAGATCTCTGACTCGGGATCAGTATTGTTCTCGATATATATACACTAAAGAGACATGTTTCATTGATTAACAGTAATGTAAAGCTAATGAGGAAGTAAATTTCAGATAATATACATATTACCAGAGGGACACAAGAACTGAATACATCGACGGTGTATTTACCTTTCAAGGCTCTAGAGAAGGTTTCGTTAAATAACTTACTCAGTAGAATTGAAGATATCTTAATTATACTCATTTGTTTTGCCCTATTTTTCCACTTTCCCATTGTCTAAGAATGAAAAAATGTTGAATGTTTTATAACTTCCTATGTCATTTGTTGAATCTGGGCGTAAAAAAGTGTATGATATACTTTAGTTTAGCAAAGTGTGTGTGTGTGTGTGTGTGTGTCGTGCTGAATAGGTAAAACTTGCTATTTTGGCTTAAATAGTAATGCTCTTGCCGAATAAAGCAAGCGAAAATTACTGTATATATACATATATATATATATATATATATATATATATATATATATATATATATATATATATATATATTCACAAAAATCGATCTCTGGCCGACGGAGACTCGACCCTACGAACCTTGTGACAGGAACGCAGTGCTTTACCGACCGTACCACACTGGACAATACCTTGGCATCCAGCTTTCGCTAGACGTTATTCCAAGGCAGCCAGCTTTCAGGCAGGAAGGCTTACAGCTTTTCATCTCATCCCTGCATGCATCGACACAACTAGAGATTTTTACAATGCTAGGAATTCGCAAGAGCAGGCGAAATATTCACAACACTGATCTCTGGCCGACGGAGACTCGACCCTACGAACCTTGTGACAGGAACGCAGTGCTTACCGACGCACACACTGGACAATACCTTGGCATCCAGCTTTGCTAGACGTTATTCCAAGGCAGCCAGCTTTCAGGCAGGAAGGCTTACAGCTTCATCTCATCCCTGCATGCATCGACACACAGAGATTTTACAATGCTAGAATTCGCAAGAGCAGGCGAATATTCACAAACACTGATCTCTGGCCGACGGAACTCGACCCTACGAACCTTGTGACAGGAACGCAGTGCTTTACCGACCGACCACACTGGACAATACCTTGGCATCCAGCTTTCGCTAGACGTTATTCAAGGCAGCCAGCTTTCAGGCAGGAAGGCTTACAGCTTTCATCTCATCTGCATGCATCGACACAACTAGAGATTTTACAATGCTAGGAATTCGCAAGAGCAGGCGAATATTCACAAACACTGATCTCTGGCCGACGGAGACTCGACCCTACGACTGGACAGGAACGCAGTGCCGACCACCACTGGACAATACCTGGCATCCAGCTTGCTAGACGTTATTCCAAGGCAGCCAGCTTCAGGCAGGAAGGCTTACAGCTTTCATCTCATCCCTGCATGCATCGACACAACTAGAGATTTTACAATGCTAGGAATTCAAGAGCAGGCGAAATATTCACAAACACTGATCTCTGGCCGACGGAGACTCGACCCTACGAACCTTGTGACAGGGATGAGATGAAAAGCTGTAAGCCTTCCTGCCTGAAAGCTGGCTGCCTTGGAATAACGTCTAGCGAAGCTGGATGCCAAGGTATTGTCCAGGTGGTACGGTCGGTAAGACTGCGTTCCTGTCACAAGGTTCGTAGGTCGAGTCCGTCGGCCAGAATCAGTGTTTGAATATTTCGCCTGCTCTGCGAATTCCTAGCATTGTAAAATCTCTAGTTGTGTCGTGCATGCAGGGATGAGATGAAAGCTGAAGCCTTCCTGCCTGAAAGCTGGCTGCCTTGGAATAACGTCAGCGAAAGCTGGATGCCAAGGTATTGTCCAGTGTGGTACGGTCGGTAAAGCACTGCGTTCCTGTACAGGTTCGTAGGGTCGAGTTCGCCGGCAGAGATCAGTGTTTGTGAATATTTCGCCTGTCTTGCGAATTCTAGCATTGTAAAAATCTCTAGTTGTGTCGATGCATGCAGGGGATGAATGAAAAGCTGTAGCCTTCCTGCCTGAAGCTGGCTGCCTTGGAATAACGTTAGCGAAAGCTGGATGCCAAGGTATTGTCCATGTGGTACGGTCGGTAAGCACTGCGTTCCTGTCACAAGGTTCGTAGGTCGAGTCTCCGTCCAGAGATCAGTGTTTGTGAATATTTCGCCTGCTCTTGCGAATTCCTAGCATTGTAAAAATCTCTAGTTGTGCGATGCATGCAGGGGATGAGATGAAAAGCTAAGCCTTCCTGCCTGAAAGCTGGCTCCTTGGAATAACGTCTAGCGAAAGCTGGATGCCAAGGATTGTCCAGTGTGGACGGTCGGTAAAGCACTGCGTTCCTGTACAAAGGTTCGTAGGTCGAGTCTCCGTCGGCCAGAGATCAGTGTTTGTGAATATTTCGCCTGCTCTTGCGAATTCCTAGCATTGTAAAAATCTCTAGTTGTGTCGATGCATGCAGGGATGAGATGAAAAGCTGTAAGCCTTCCTGCCTGAAAGCTGGCTGCCTTGGAATAACGTCTAGCGAAAGCTGGATGCCAAGGTATTGTCCAGTGTGGTACGGTCGGTAAAGCACTGCGTTCCTGTCACAAGGTTCGTAGGTCGAGTCTCCGTCGGCCAGAGATCAGTGTTTGTGAATATTTCGCCTGCTCTTGCGAATTCCTAGCATATATATATATATATATATATATATATATATATATATATATATATATATATATATATATATATATATATATATATATATATATATACATGTCGTGCCGATTAGGTAAAACTTGCGATTTTGGCTTAAATAGCAACGCTCACCTTGCCATATAAGACAAGTGAAAATTTGTGTATGCAATAATTTCGCCAAAATCATTCTGAACATAACGAAAAAATATATTTCATTGTGTTTTTATTATTAAATTAATTAACGTATCTAAAATATATTTAGTTGGGTTAGGCTAAATTAAATTGCGCTTGTTGTAATAAGGTTAGGTAGGTTTTCAAAGTTTCTCTTGGTACAAAATTATAAATTCTTACATTAACATAAATGAAAAAATATATCTTTAAACGTATAAGAGAAAATTTTAGAAAGGACCTAATTTTAAATGAGTTCTTGCTAATTGACCAGTTTTACCTAATCGGCACGACATATATATATATATATATATATATATATATATATATATATATATATATATATATATATATATATATATATATATATATATATATGTCGTGCCGAATAGGTAAAACTGGTCAATTAGCAAGAACTCATTTAAAATTAAGCCGTTTCTAAAAAAAATTCTTATGCGCTTAGATAAAAAAAATAATTTATGTTAATGTAAAAAGTCATAATTTTGCACCAAAAGAACCTTAGAAAACTTACCTAACCTTATTATGACAAGCGCAATTTAATTTAGCTTAATCCAGCTAAATATATTTTAGATAAGCTTACAGTAATTAAATAATAAACAAACACGTTTAACTTTTATTATATTCCTCATATATTTTTGTATTTAAACGGTTACATCTGTTCCTTCCCTTCCCTAGCTGATCACTTTAAATTATTGTTCAAATGCTCATTCTATTTATCCACATTTACTCCTATCCATCAACGTTTTTCTAGCTGGTTTTAAATGTTTTGTTCAATGGGAGGACATAAAACTCATTTTCGTTTGTAACATTAGAAAATTCTTTATCATTTGTACTACATCCAATTACATTATGTACACATACATTAAAATTCATTGTAGTGTATACCGCATCTAAGTTCAATTAATATGGCAAGATTTACTTGTCATATTAAGTGTTCATAAGATAGGGAAAAAAGGCCAACAATCCTTCCAGTGTAAAACATTTAACAGACTTCTCTTTCACACACATGAAAGCACGGTAGTACCTCCATGGTGGTACTTGTATAATAATCAGCTACCTATATATTCAGTGTATTCGTGGCTGATCCTTAAAGCATACTGTTGGCCAGCTAGTTTGTAGGTACTTCCTCGTCTCCTGGGTCGTGTCAATGCAAGTATGAATAATTTCTATCACTCTGTGTCGATGGGATTTTGTCGTTTTATCTTAATTAAAATTCATATTCTGTCGACCTGATTTAATTAATTTGCAACTCTGCAAAAAGAGATTAAGTGTGGGGCATTAGCTCGAATTAAATATTTAGTCGGCAGTATTTATAGGTGATTAATTAGTTAACTGGGCTGAAACAGTTCCAACTTATTTCTGAGTCATGATCATCTTATTCATTCTCTTTAACCACTTGAATTAACTTTTCAAAATAAACATCGAATATTAATTTTAAGTTGTTTAAGTATTTAGCTTTTAAGTATTTCAAAGCCCCATTTGGGGACCACATCTGGAAAGGTTCCAGAGCCCAATCTGCATACATGTCATTGTTAAAATTGCCAATAATATATCCTATAGTCATAATCGAGTAACAAATCAGATAGCCCTAACTTCCTCCCAAGACAAGTGAGGAGAGTGTGGCTCCGCTCATAAGTCGGAATAATATCTATTTAGACTTTCAAAAATTCACAAAGTGGCTATAAAAGATAAGAAATATTAATAGGATAAAAAAAAAAAGCCTGATATCCCCATTCTATATTATACTTCAAGCACATGCAAATCCCTAAAATACATCTGTGATGTAAGGTTAGAAGTAATTTTTGCTTTTTTGTCGTCGTCGTCTTGGCCTTCCTCTTTTTCTTCACCTAAGTCTTTTTCTGCAGTGTACATGTAGCTTGTTTAAAACTTCCTCTCCTCCCGAGTGTGTCTTTACTCTTGTTGTTTCAGTGATATCCGTTGTCGCTATTGGTCGCTTGCTGATATCATTGTCTCATTGGGTTGGATTGTGAAGGACCTGTCTAGTATGGGCCAACAGGCCGGCTGCAGTGTTCCTCCTTTCCTATGTTCTTATGATTCCCTTGCTTCCTTTCAGAGCATTATTATACTAATACAGAGCTCGTGTTTATATCTAAATAATTCAGTCTTTTTGTAAAATCTGCATTTTATACTTCATATACAGAGTGAGAAGGACCTACCTCCCAAAACCTTTTGAGCAATACAGGAGATGTTAAGGGTGGCTCTTACACAGAAATTTTATCCAGAACATGACAATGAATACATTTTTCTTGTCTGGTAGCCTAATGTACTCTAGCCTTAATCTGACCATTATTGTATTTGTTACTCTAGTTTAATGCCTTATTTGTTTCCACTCTCCGCAGCATATCTTTTTATTTTTTTCCACTGTGTGTTGATGAGCACGGCATTTTTCGCTTTTCAATGAAATTGTTTTGTGATGATAGTTTCCAAAGTGCCGTTACGTGTTATATGTGGAAACGAAAGTTGTGTAGCATGTGATATATTGTGCAGCGCCTCGGCTAGGTCGTCAACTATTTCATTGTGTATTATGTCACTTTATCAGGTACCCACTGAACGCTTATGTCATATTTGGAATGGTATTCATATAGTACAGTATGTAGAATGAAGCATGGAAATACTAGCTCCTTATAATTTTTGAAGTAATATGTCCTCAGTATGTATCATACGAACCAGCTCACCCTCCTACCAGCCAGTTCACCCTCCCACCAGCCAGCTCACCCTCCCACCAGCCAGCTCACTCCCACCAGCCAGCTCACCCTCCCACCAGCCAGCTCACCCTCCCACCAGCCAGCTCACCCTCCCACCAGCCAGCTCACTCTCCCACAAGCCAGCTCACCCTCCCACCTGCCAGCTCACCCTCCCACCTGCCAGTTCACCCTCCCACCTGCCAGCTTACCCTCCCATCTGCCAGCTTACCCTCCCACTTGCCAGCTTACCATCCCACCTGCCACCTCCCTCTCCCACCAACCAGCTCCCTCTCCCACCAACCAGCTCCCTCTCCCACCAGCCAGCTCACTCTCCCACCAGCCAGCTCGCTCTCCCACCAGCCAGCTCCCTCTCCCACCAGCCAGCTCTCTCTCACCAGCCAGCTCACTCTCTCCTCAGCCAGCTCACTCTCTTCCCAGCCAGCTCACTCTCCCACCAGCCAGCTCGCTCTCCCACCAGCCAGCTCACTCACCCACCAGCCAGCTCGCTCTCCCACGAGCCAGCTCGCCTCCCACAGCCAGCCGCTCTCCCACCAGCCAGCCGCTCTCCCACCAGCCAGCCCGCCTCCCACCAGCCAGCCGCTCTCCCACCAGCCAGCCTGCTCTCCCACCAGCCAGCCCTGCTCTCCACCAGCCAGCCCGCTCTCCCACCAGCCAGCCCGCTCTCCCACCAGCCAGCCCGCTCTCCCACCAGCCAGCCGCTCTCCCACCAGCCAGCTCGCTCTCCCACGAGCCAGCTCGCTCTCCCACGAGCCAGCTCGCTCTCCCACGAGCCAGCTCGCTCTCCCACGAGCCAGCTCGCTCTCCCACGAGCCAGCTCGCTCCCCGAGCATGCTCCCACGAGCCAGCTCGCTCTCCCACGAGCCAGCTCGCTCTCCCACGAGCCAGCTCTCCCGGCCAGCTGCTCCACGAGCCAGCTCGCTCTCCCACGAGCCAGCTCGCTCTCCCACGAGCCAGCTCGCTCTCCCACGAGCCAGCTCGCTCTCCCACGAGCCAGCTCGCTCTCCCACGAGCCAGCTCGCTCTCCCACGAGCCAGCTCGCTCTCCCACGAGCCAGCTCGCTCTCCCACGAGCCAGCTCGCTCTCCCACGAGCCAGCTCGCTCTCCCACGAGCACAGCTCGCTCTCCCACGAGCCAGCTCGCTCCCACGAGCCAGCTCGCTCTCCCACGAGCCAGCTCGCTCTCCCACAGCCAGCTCGCTCTCCCACGAGCCAGCTCGCTCTCCCACCAGCCAGCCGCCTCCACCAGCCAGCCGCTCTCCCACCAGCCAGCCCGCCTCCCACCAGCCAGCCGCTCTCCCACCAGCCAGCCGCTCTCCCACCAGCCAGCCCGCTCTCCCACCAGCCAGCTCGCTCTCCCACCAGCCAGCTCGCTCTCCCACCAGCCAGCTCGCTCTCCCACCAGCCAGCTCGCTCTCCCACCAGCCAGCTCGCTCTCCCACCAGCCAGCTCGCTCTCCCACCAGCCAGCTCGCCTCCCACCAGCCAGCTCGCTCTCCCACCAGCCAGCTGCTCTCCACCAGCAGCTGCTCTCCACCAGCAGCTCGCTCTCCCACCAGCCAGCTCGCCTTCCCACCAGCCAGCTCGCCTTCCCACCAGCCAGCTCCCTCTCCATCTAGCTAAACCAACCTCCACTATATATCCATCATTCTCACTACACATCCATCAATCCCTAATCAGGATTCCCATAAACTAGCCAGCACTTCCACTAACCCAGCGGTCCAATACTAGCTAGACCACTATCCCACTACACCATACTACACATCCATCATTCACATTACGCATCTATCATTCCCACTGTTAATCCATCATTCCCATTATAAGTCCATCATTTCTACTACACATCCATCACTCCCATTACACGTCAACACTCCTACTACACATCCATCACTCCTACACATTCATCATTCGCATTACAAATTCATCATTCGCATTACACATTCATCATTCCCAATACACATCATTCGCATTACAAATTCATCATTCGCATTACACATTCATCATTCCCACTACACATTCATCATTCCCACTACACATTCAGCATTCCCACTACACATTCATCATTTCCACTACACATTCATCATTTCCACTACACATTCATCATTCTCACTACACATCCATCATTCCCACTACACATCCACCATTTCCACTACACATCCATCATTCCCACTACACATCCATCATTCCCACTACACATCCATCATTCCCACTACACATCCATCATTCCCACTACACATCCATCATTCCCACTACACATCCATCATTCCCACTACACATCCATCATTCCCTCTACACATCCATCATTCCCACTACACATCCATCATTCCCACTACACATCCATCATTTCCACTACACATTCATCATTTCCACTACACATTCATCATTCCCACTACACATTCATCATTCCCACTACACATCCATCATTCCCACTACACATCCATCATTCCCACTACACATTCCAATTACACATCATCCCTACTACACATTCATCCCTACTGCACTTCATTATTCCCACTACACATTCATTATTCCCACTGCACATTCATTATTCCAACTACACATTCATCATTCCCACTACACATTCATCATTGCCACTACACATTCATCATTGCCACTACACATTTATCATTGCCACTACACCAGCCACACTTCTAATACACATCCAGTATTTTCATTACATATCCATCACTCCCATTACACGTCCGTAATTTCCATACACATTCCTCCCTCCCTTTTCACATCCAGGACTTCCACTGAACATCCATCATTCCGACAATCTTGCCACAATTCCCACTACACATCCATAACTCTACAATCCATCATTTTCATTATACCTACATTACTTCAACTACACATCCATAACTCTACACATCCATCATTTTCATTACACCTACATTACTTCAACTACACATCCAACACTCTTATTACTCATCCAAAACACCCACTTTATTTCCAGTACTCCCACTACACGACCATCACTCCCATTACCCAGCCAGCACTTGCACTACACACACATCAGTTCCACTACACATCCATCACTACCCACCCATCACTACCATTACCCAACCATCACTCCCACTACCCACCCATCGCTCCCACTATACATCAATCACACTCACTGCACACCAGTCACTCCCACTGCACACCAGTCACTCCCACTACACACCAGTCACTCCCACTACACACCAGTCACTCCCACTACACACCAGTCACTCCCACTACACACCAGTCACTCCCACTACACATCAGTCACTCCCACTACACATCAGTCACTCCCACTACACATCAGTCACTCCCACTACACATCAGTCACTCCCACTACACATCAGTCACTCCCACTACACATTTTTTTTATATATTTTATTTAAAAGCAGGTTATGTTCAAAAACATATATCAAGGACATATACCCCATGACAATAAGGAAAATTTTTTTTCACAAAATTACATATAACGTTATACAAGCCAACAGGTTATAAATGCACCCACACATCACATATGTAATCTAGAACGCAAATTCATCCATTCTTGAAAATAACAGCTATTTCCAACGACCAACTAGTATACAAATCCAACCTACGTAAGATGGATATAAATTTCCCACTATACCCGCAACATATCATTAATTCTAACCAAAAAAACACCTCTGCCCTTACCAATAACGCTGCCCCATGCAAGGGAATTGATCATAACCCAACATAGTCATGCACATTGTGCGTATTCCTCGCAGTACCAACAAAATAAATGTAACTTATGCTAATGCTACACAACCGTTTAGTCCCAATAACATTGTACATTAACACACATTACACCATAATTACATAACACAATGTTTTATTTTAGTTAACAGATGACAACTTTACTAACACAATAGACAAAATGAAAATAACACACAAACAGTCTCCCACCATCTTTGTCCTTTATGTTTGAATATAAAAACATATATGTACATAATTAATATCGCAGTATGCCTTCAAGGCAAGTTACTACACTCTTGGGTTAACAATATATACTACAATCTATACTTCTTATACATTTCCACATGCTTACCAAGAAAGTAGCTACACCCGTAATTTAACAATACATCCCACATTCGTATGGGGACAGGCTGTATGCAATATCATACACAGTACTATAAACCAACACATGGGAATCTGTCACCCGGCTCATGAATCACCCTTCAGAACGAAGGTGTAGAGACTCCCCTATGAGCACCTCAGGGAAAAACCCTGAGCTGCCCCCTGAAAAATAAACCCCCCAGTCTTGTCAACAAACCCCTATCACTCCTTCATCACACAGCTCAAGGAACACCCCCCCCCCATCCACTCACAATCACACCACCCCATTCCGCTGTCTCCCTTCATCACCCTCGCAGTCCTCTGTGCCCCAGGGTTCACCCCCTTCCCCTCCAAACACACACCTGAGCCATTCAAGCCTCTCAACCGTCCCGGGCTCTATACCTACCCCCCCTCGAGGACCAGCCCCTCAAGACTTAGCCCCACCCATGCGCCGAAGGATTCCTAGTTAGATTCCTATAGCCCTCCGGAAAAGCCGAACCCCTAGCCCTACCATACAGCTTCCGATTTCTACACTTGGAACGAAAAATGTGTGCAGCCATCGCTCGCACCCGAACCTCTCTTGCCACCTCCCTCAGCCCCCAAGAAATATGGATATAGTCTGCCACAAGGTACATCATCACCCTTCTCACGTCGTCCTTTACACACCCCCAATATCCAAACTTAAAGCCCTCAAGGTCGACACCCCCTTCCCCTTCCACCATTCGCAACACCCTGCCAAACCATTCCCTAACCCCGCTGAAGGTTACACAGAAAAAAATTGCATGTAAGGCCCTCTCCAAAAGCACACACCTGCGGCAACCATACTCGGCCATGAGGCCCATATTATATAGCTGTGCTCTCGACGCCAAAATTCCTTGCAAAAATTTATATACTGTCTCCCGCACCTTCGACGCTAATTTAATCATAAGTAATGCCACCCATGACCTCCTCCAATTATACATTGTGTACATCGCTTCACTCTGTACAACCTCCCTCGCCCGATCCACCCTCCTCAAGATACCCACCCTTAAAGCTCTGGCTCCCAAACCGTCAATAACCGTCTCAACATTGCCTCACACGCTAATAACTCCTTCCTTGCCCACCATCTCCTAACGTCCACCATCACCCTTCCCACCCTCTGACCCCGCTCAACCCAGAAACCTCTGCTTCATGTACACATGTTGCAACCACCTTTGCAAGGGTATAAGACCCATCCCTCCTAACTCCACCCACGTCATAACCACATCCTTACTTAACCAATGCCAGCCATACCCACATACGTACCGTAAAAGATGTTGTTGCAACCGCTCTACATCCCCTGGGAGCAAAGGGTATATGGCTGCCACATGCCAGAGTTTACTATAAATCAAAGAATTCACAACTATGACTCTCTTCAACAAAGTGATATCTCCCGGTTGCCAGACTCCCAAAATTCTCAATGCACCCCTCACCATAGCTAATGAGTTCTCCTCCCTAGCTGACTGGATGTTATTCCGGTAAATCACTCCACAAATTTTCAGGCTCTTCACCATGGTCCACCTGTACCTTTACCCCAAGCCTCCCCCCACCCATGTTCCCACCTCCAACAGCTTGGATTTTACCCTGTTGACACACATTCCTGTGGCATCCCCGAAGTGAATAATCCTACCCATGATATTGAGCCCCTCTTCCTCTCCCACCAAGATCCAAGTGTCGTCCACATAAACCACGAAACCCGGTGCACTGCCATGTACGCCCTGTGCGGCCCCTCCCACCCTTACACCTTCAGCCACTAACCTGTAAAAAGGGTCCTGTATGCAAGCAAACAGGATCTGTGATAAGGGACACCCCTGTCACTGCCCCCATCACATGCGTAGCTCATCCCCCACCCTCCCATTCACCTGTACCCTCACCATGGCTTCATTATACAATATACGAACCCACCTCACGATTTCCTCCCCAAACCCGTTTCCCCAAAATCGACAGCAACATGTCCTGCTCTACCCTGTCATAAGCTGTCTCCCAATCTTAGCTCAAGACCCCACTCCCTGCCCTCTATGAACTCCCAGATTTTACTATGTCCTAAACTCATGCAACACCCTGGAATGCTGTATTGCCCACGCTCGACGACATTCCCCAGGACTTTCTTCGTTCTGTTCTTCAAAATCCGTGCAAAAGATTTTATAGTCTGTGCACAGTAAAGATATTGCATGATAATCCCAAAGCATCCCACCCTCCTGCCCCTTTGGCACCAGCACTATGATACCAATGCGCTGGGTCACTCCCATGAGGCCCGTAGCCTTCATCTGATTAAACAACCCTAGCAAGAATGCCCGCAATGCCACCCAGCTATGTATATAAAAATCATTGGAGAGCCCGTCCAATCCTAAGGCTTTGCCTAGACTCATTCCCTGAACTGCCAGCCGTACCTCCTCCTCTGTAATCCCACCCTCCATGCCTATCCGATCCTCCTCACTGATGCGGTTCCGGAGTCCTTCCATCATGATCTCTCTACTTACTACACCATCCTCCTGTTTCTCCAGGGCCCAGCGAAACCAATGCCCCACGTAGCAACACATCCCCTCTAAATCCTAACTCACCCTTAAATTCATGATCGTCATACCCTTCTGCCTCTTCTGTAACCTACGCAAGACTATTGCTGAAGACTTATCCCCCCATAGAACATCCTCGACCCTCCAAGAACCCTGATCGCATTAAACCTATCATTTTGAATGTATCTCAATTGCGCGCGCAACCCAGCAATGGCCTCCACAGGTTACGTCCCCCCCTGCATAGCAACCTTGTAACTGCTCCTCCAAATAATTCTGCAAACCAAACCGCCAATGATAATCCTCCCTACCCCTATGCCTATAATTGCCCCTCCCACCACCTATGTCCCTCTCCCAAATCCCCGTCTTCCAGATCCCTTCCCACCACTCCACAAAACTCACGTGCCGCTCATCCCCCGTCAACAGGCGTACATTTAACTTCCAATAGCTCCAGTAGGTCTTCACCACACCCTCCCAACTGAGCTCGACCAACACTCCTCTGTCGTCTGAAAAACCCACGTCTACACAATCCACCCTCCCCACCAGCACTCGCAACACATATAGTCGATCCAGCCAAGCAGCATAATCACGGTGCACAAAAGTGTGCTCCACTTTCCCACCATCTCCCCTAATGACATCCACTACATCTATATCTCCCAAAAAATCCCTGAGTACCCCTAGGACACCCCCCCCCTCTCGTCTCCGTGTCTTACTTCCTAATCACACAGTTCCAATTGCCACCTAAAATTGATACCACTGGTAAACCCCAGAGATGGTATACCAAAATGTCTCACACAAAGTCCTCTTTGGTTTTCCTATTGTTTACCGCAGGCATATAGACACCCACAAAACAATCCCTGACCTCCCCCAAATTCCCTCCACCCACACCACCCTCCCCTCCCTCTTCCCATGCCAACAATCGAAAGGGGCTGGTCCCCCAGATACCACCGCCAATCCACCCTTTAAACTTCCCACGAAAATCGTAAAACCATCCAAAACCAGATCCTGTCCTCACCTATAGTTGTGTTCCTGCAAGAAACACACATTCACATTCAGATGTAACAGCACCTCAACCCACCCATTCACATTCATCGTCAAACACTTGAATATAGCAGAGGGGGTTTTCCTTTGTGTGTCTGTACCCTAGGTATGGTGCATTTCAGCACACCCGCCTTCTCCCCACATCCCTTGTTCCCCTTCTCCACTCCCTTACCCTTCCTAGCAACATCCACCCAAGGTTTTTTGCAGGTCCTCTGACCAGGCCTGAAGACATCATCACTGTCTGACGCCTCTCCCGGCCTTTTACAGGATTCCACCGTCACCTCCATAACGTCCCCACCCTCTTTCCTGTGGACATCCACATCCATCTTCTGAACCTGTAGATGACACGAGACACCCTCCCTCCCCCGTCCTCAGCAACTCACCACAGGCTCCCCCATCTCTAAAGCTCCACACTGCATATCCTCCACCAGAGGATTATCCATCATTTCACGCAGCACTGCATGCAAAGGCTCAGGCAAGCCTAAATCCAGCTCCCCAAGGTTGGCCACCTCTGCAGGCTTCACCACCTCCTCCACTTGCAAAGCAGACGGCAGGGTGTGAACCCTCCCTTCCTCTCTATCCCCAATATCACTCCAAGTGTTTGTTGTCACCATGCCCACGTCCTCTAGTACCACGTCCTCCTGCACCATGGCCTCCACAGTCACCACGTTGCTTCCCTCATTGCGTCTATTTTGCTGTTGCTTAGTCCTCTTTCCGCACACCGCCACCACATGACTGTATGTGCCACAAATCCTACACGTCCTTTGTTGGCCAACATAAGTGACATAGACCTGTGTGCGGAATTCCTCCAATACCACATACGATGGGATTTGCTTTCTCAGCATCATCTTTAGGGAAAAGGCCCCTTCAGACAGCTCAGAATAAGGCCCATCGGACCACCTGCCCACCAAAACGACATGTATAACACCAAATTGGGCGAAGGTGTCACGAATGTCCACCTCATCAGCCTCAAAGGGTACATTATGCAAACGTCCAAACTAGAGTTTACAGTCATCCTCAATTCTTCATATTTGTCAATCGTCCTCTCATATGCACTGGTCATGGCGAATTTGACAAACACTCTCGTCGCCCCATTGAGAGATATTCCGTATAGATCTTCATGTGAGATGCAATACGTTTCCGCAGGATTGCTGGGAGCAAGGCGGCCACATTAGTGGGGTAAATTGCCTCCTTCAGTACCTCCACACAGACGGTATTGACCCGTCGCAGGCTCCTTTCCGCCATGTTATGAAAAACCAGTAGGTCATGCAACAGCCACCAGGGGTCATAGCGATCACCCTCAGTCACTCCCACTGCTTATCAATCACTCCCACTGCACATCAATCATTCCCACTGCACATCCATCATTCCCACTGCAAATCCATCATTCCTACTACACATCCATCACTCCTACACATGCAGCACTTCCACTACACATGCAGCACTTCCACTACATATGCAGCACTTCCACTACACATACATCACTCCCATTACCTAGCCAGCACTCCCAGCACCCAGTCAGCACTCCCACTACCCAAACAACTCACTCACTTTTCATCCAGCTCCCTGACAACCCAACCAGCTCCCTTATTACACATCCAACACTCCCACTACCCACCCAGCTCTCCCACTATCCTTGCAACATTCACACTACCTATCGAGCAAGGGCGTGGGTCAGTAACCTAACTGACCCACGCCCTTGCTGCATGAACTTCTTTGCACAACTCATATATAGTAAATAAGTTTACTTTAATAAGGACAACAAAAAGTTAGTCCTAGACCACACTGTTATCTATCAATGCACCAATATTAATACGACAGGCCAAATACTGCAAATAAATTCTCATTGAATTACAAAGCTTTTGAGGCTAAAATACTATAAGAGTGGGCTGACTGAGGATAGGGTGGGATGAATGGTATGATGGTTGGCTCCATGGTGGGAGGGCGTGGGTCAGTAACCTAACTGAACAAAATATGGCATTAAAACTAACTTCAAGAACACATTTATTATTCTGAAATGAGACGTAGTATTAACAGCCGTTCCACCACATTTCTGTAGTCTCTTTCCTCTTGTTAGATCTGGATACAGTAAGCAGTCGATGTTTCTGTTTTGGGAAAATGAAATCATTTCATGGGAGTGTGTTCACCAAGGTTAACCTCTCGCTCCACTTCTCTTCTGCATATCAGAGAACTAAGCATGTGATTGTCCTCTGAATCAAACACAAACTTCGATGTGGTATACTGACAGGCACAAAGGAGTCCCTTTTAACATTATCTGGTGATTGCTCAAGAACCAATCACATAATTCATCGTAATTCTGTCGAAATGAGAAATCATTTCAACCAACAGACAAGCAATCTATTCAGTGAGTTCAATAACTGTCGCCGCATCAACATTGCCCCCTCTAAGAATTAATACCACAAACACACAGGGCGAGAATATATCGGGTGAGTTGAGAATGAATTGCCGAATAGACCATGTAGACACCACCTATGATGCTTTATACCTTATCATAGAGCACTCTAGATGACAACCCAAAATGAAGGAGTATGACAGTCTACTGAGGTCAATATTAACAAGAGTGATCACACTTGCTCTAGAGAAAAGGGTAGTGAAACAAAGTTACACTGACAGTCAGACTAGGAGGTATAAGTGCCCGCAAGGCATCAGTATTAATCTCTTGTTCGTGTGTGGCGCCCAACAGATTAGTAATAACGATTTTCTCCTACATCCTCAAGAACAGTGCTGGGTTTCACGAACAAATGCTCAATAATTAAGCCAGATACTCTGAGGCTCCTTAACCAGACCAGTTCCCCCAACACTTACAAACAGTTGCACTGGGATTGACCATTAGTGGAGAATATAGCCTCCAAATTTCTTAAGAGAGTGTAGGGGAAGGAAGGAGCTTTCATCCGCAATTCTAGCTTGTCATAGCTGGAGAATGTGAGCGCAATGTGAGCGCTCTCATTAAGGAACAAGAGTATGAGCACCATTCAGCAGGCTCGGCCTGAAAGGAGTGCATCTCCTCTAAGGTTAAGAAAATTCCCCCCCCCCCCCCCCCCCCCCCCCCCCCCCCCCCCCCCCCCCCCCCCCCCCCCCCCCCCCCCCCCCCCCCCCCCCCCCCCCCCCCCCCCCCCCCCCCCCCCCCCCCCCCCCCCCCCCCCCCCCCCCCCCCCCCCCCCCCCCCCCCCCCCCCCCCCCCCCCCCCCCCCCCCCCCCCCCCCCCCCCCCCCCCCCCCCCCCCCCCCCCCCCCCCCCCCCCCCCCCCCCCCCCCCCCCCCCCCCCCCCCCCCCCCCCCCCCCCCCCCCCCCCCCCCCCCCCCCCCCCCCCCCCCCCCCCCCCCCCCCCCCCCCCCCCCCCCCCCCCCCCCCCCCCCCCCCCCCCCCCCCCCCCCCCCCCCCCCCCCCCCCCCCCCCCCCCCCCCCCCCCCCCCCCCCCCCCCCCCCCCCCCCCCCCCCCCCCCCCCCCCCCCCCCCCCCCCCCCCCCCCCCCCCCCCCCCCCCCCCCCCCCCCCCCCCCCCCCCCCCCCCCCCCCCCCCCCCCCCCCCCCCCCCCCCCCCCCCCCCCCCCCCCCCCCCCCCCCCCCCCCCCCTGAGCTGCATATTCACAGTCTCATGAAGCTAATTTGTAATTATTATGGGTCTGTTCAGGAAAGAGCGACCTTTTTCACCCGGAAGTTAAATTTTGATTCCTAATTAGACACTGGAATATCTGTTAGTAAACATACATATTCGTGATTTATTGTCCACGTAAGCCTCTGGAGCTAGTAGTCTGCAGCATTAGCCCCTGGAGCTAGTAGTCTGCAGTATCAGCCCCTGGAGCTAGTAGTCTGCAGTATCACCCCCTGGAGCTAGTAGTCTGCAGTATCAGCCCCTGAAGCTAGTAGTCTGCAGTATCATCCCCTGGAGCGAGTAGTCTGCAGTATCATCCCCCGGAGCTAGTAGTTTGCTTTATCATCCCCGGAGCTAGTAGTTTGCAGTATCATCCCCCGGAGCTAGTAGTTTGCAGTATCATCCCCCTGAGCTAGTAGTCTGCAGTATCATCCCCTGTAGCGAGTAGTCTGCAGTATCATCCCCCGGAGCTAGTAGTTTGCAGTATCATCCCCGGAGCTAGTAGTTTGCAGTATCATCCCCCGGAGCTAGTAGTTTGCAGTATCATCCCCCGGAGCTAGTACTTTGCAGTATCATCCCCCGGAGGTAGTAGTCTGCAGTATCAGCCCCCGGAGCTAGTAGTATGCAGTATCAGCCCCTGGAGATAGTAGTCTGCAGTATCAGCCCCTGGAGCTAGAAGTCTGCAGTATTAGTCCCTGGAGCTAGTAGTCTGCAGTATCAACCCCTGGAGCTAGTATGCAGGATCAGCCCCTGGAGCTAGTAGTCTGCAGTATCAGTCCCTGGAGCTAGTAGTCTGCAGTATCAGCCCCTGGAGCTAGTATGCAGTATCAGCCCCTGGAGCTAGTAGTCTGCAGTATCAGACCCTAGAGCTAGTACTCTGCAGTATCATCCCCTGGAGCTAGTAGTCTGCAGTATCAGCCCCTGGAGATAGTAGTCTGCAGTATCAGCCCCTGTAGCTAGTAGTTTCCAGTATCACCCCCTGGAGCTAGTAGTTTGCAGTATCAGCCTCTGGAGCTAGTAGTCTTCAGTATCATCCCCTGGAGCTAGTAGTCTTCAGTATCAGCCCCTGGAGCTAGTAGTCTGCAGTATCAGCCCCTGGAGCTAGTAGTCTGCAGTATCAGCCCCTGGAGCTAGTAGTCTGCAGTATCAGCCCCTGGAGCTAGTAGTCGGCAGTATCAGCCCCTGGAGCTAGTAGTCTGCAGTATCAGCCCCTGGAGCTAGTAGTCTGCAGTATCAGCCTCTGGAGCTAGTAGTCTGCAGTATCAGCCTCTGGAGCTAGTAGTCTGCAGTATCATCCCCTGGAGCTAGTAGTCTGCAGTATCATCCCCTGGAGCTAGTAGTCTGCAGTATCATCCCCTGGAGCTAGTAGTCTGCAGTATCATCCCCTGGAGCTAGTAGTCTGCAGTATCATCCCCTGGAGCTAGTAGTCTGCAGTATCATCCCCTGGAGCTAGTAGTCTGCAGTATCACCCCCTGGAGCTAGTAGTCTGCAGTATCAGTCCCTGGAGCTAGTAGTCTGCAGTATCATCCCCTGGAGCTAGTAGTCTGCAGTATCAGTCCCTGGAGCTAGTAGTCTGCAGTATCAGCCCCTGGAGCTAGTAGTCTGCAGTATGTCGGGAAGCTACGGAGCAGACTGCTATGCCGAGGTGCTTTAGGCTATGATGAAGGCATTTCAGGAAATGCATTGCTGGATGTGATTCCCTCTTGGAATCCTTCTCAACAAACCTTGATGTTGTGAGCAATGAATATAGTGAGAGATTTCACCAAGATATCAGCACACTGTAGACGTGTTATCAGTCGCGTTACAACCCCAACATGACAGAGGTTTCCTGCAGAGACGAACCACTGAGAGTCATAAGCGTTAACAGTTCTGTAGAGAAAATGTATACTTTATGCAATGTGATTATTTTGGTAAACATTGCTTAGTTTGGGACAATAGTTTCTGTACGTTAAACGATGTGTTTTCACTGTGCAACGTATTATATTCCTTTTTTAATAATTGTCTGAAAACTTATATATTTTTGGATATAAATATCCTGATGTGCTGAATCAATTCAAACTTCACATTTAGAATCATTATACTAGAATTAATAAATGACATATATTTGCCTCAGTAGCAGACACTGTTATTCAGTGTTAATGCTACACCAGAGAAAGCATAGAAATAGATCGTTTGATTTGATATTCGAACGTTCGAAGGTGAAGGGATAGTGGGCTTATGTGATCACTCAATTGTTTATTTGCACAGTATTGTGCATCAATGTAAGTTTATTTAGTGTTATATTGAAAGAAAATTTCTTAGGCGGATAGTGGGCTTTTGCTAGACATTGACAAGAATACCTCTAATATTTGTAAATTTATTTTTTTCTGTGTTATTTTCTAGATAAAATTCCAGACAATTTCTTCAAGTTCGAATGCATTCACATTCTCTTAATACAAAAATATACTAAGTTAAATAAAAACTGAGTAAATTATCATTTCCAAGGTCTTGAAGAAAACATTTTCTAAATTAAAATAAATCATCAGTTAAATTATTTTACTAAAAGTAATAGCAAAAACAATTACAAACGAATTAAATATTTTACAAAACATTTATTGCAGATATTTTATTGCTATCAATTGTTCAGACAAATTAAATATATAATTCTCTCTTTTTTTGAAGCACATCCAGCATGTCTCTCTGGTGTGTTCCCTTGTACATTTAACAGAAGTGGGGAGCGTCTCTAGGTAAAGAATATATACACACGTTATCGTGACTGGAATACACAAAAAACCTGCACATGGGAGAAATATATAAATGATGTTTCGGTCCTACTTTGACCAAGTGAACTCTTGTATACGTTGATGAACATAGTGAACAGTAGGCTGACTGGCTCGTGAAGACTGCAGTTTCTTCCTAGTCCCCAGTAAGATTTTAAAGAGAATAACATCCTACTGGTCCACTTACTAATAGAATCGACTGTAATCGAACCTTCAATGTCTCGTAATTAGATTATGCTTTTCTTGTCTGTTAGACTTCACCTATATAACTCTTTCGATTTTTGTCAACGTCATTTCCACAACTACATGTCCACACCTTAGGTGAGTCAACTCAGCTTCAGGATGACTCCTTTAAACTGGTACTATATTATCATGGTTTCATTCAATCCATCCTTGAATTATGGTCCTCGCCGGCTGGAGCAACACCACGTCTACTTTAATACAGGCTGTTGCTTCTGTCTGCAAGGCATAGCTAATTACTGCCACTTCTAAGGGGAGCTGAGCACGATTATCACATGGCAGAATGAAGGTTGGTGTGCAGGTGTATACTACAGCATCTGGTGTTGCATCAGTGTATGTCTGGTGCTATCAGCTTGAGAACGCTAGGTGAGAGTCATATGAAGGAGTAGCTGCAGTAAGTGAAGAAGGTTGGTACATAACGAGGGTGAAGAGGTTGGAATCCTCGTGCCTTGGGAAAAACTCATTAGCTGGCTGCTGTGGAAACTTAATTAATCATGGAACACCTGCATGTGCGTCATGCCATGCGCCATTTCTTAACAGAAGCTATATCAATTAGTGTTCATTAAATTTTGAAAAGGAATCGTTTAACCTCTAGGACTCGTACAGCTACTAAGGAATGGGAGGCGATCCGGTTCGATCCAACACAAAACGAGAGGTCTAATTCCTGGAATCATGATCCCCTTACCAGCATCAGGAAAACTGTTCAGGGTAGGAGAAAATATTCTAACACTATTTTTGTCTGCTTCCAGTGTAGATATTTCTTGGAATATAATATGCATATTTATACTTAAAAAAAGAAATAGTCCCTCTGTGGCTCAGCTGGACGCTTCCTCTGCTTCATTGTTCTGCTCTCCCTCTTGTCCAACTAATTTTTTTCAAACTGAATAATTTTTTTAAATATTATTTATTGCCGCATAAATACGCTTCATCTCGATTTTATTGTTAATATTATTACGTCTCCCAGTTTTTGTGTTACAATTTTATCATCAAACAAATTGACCTTAAACATAAGAAATTAACGCAAAAATAGGAACAGCAAAGAAAGCTGCCACAGAATTCTTTCTCAACGTCACCAAAAAGTTCTTAAAAATATAAATGTCTTTAGTGAACAGCATATTTTTTTGGTCCTGTGTTTAATAAATTTAAAAAAAAAAGTTGTAAACATTCTGAATGTTAAATATATTAAATATGTTAAATATGTTAAACTGACTGATATTCCTAGCTGTTTTGTATATCATATATTTGTAGAATTGAGAAATTATTCTCGACCACAATTTTTTTTTTTCAGATAATGAGGTCGATAATTTCCTTTTTCATTTTTTACGTAATTTGTTTTTGTTGTAACTGTGAAGACCATTTAGCTTCCCTTAACGACTGGTGGCTCCTGGGGTGCTTCAGGCATCCAATAATGAAATAATAATAATAGCAATATAAATTAATAATACTTGTTGGTCATTGTAAACAGCTGCTCTTGTGTAGGTGTTATCCATCCATCTTTGTTGTGTTAAGTAAAAAATTTACTGTTTTATTCATGCCATTTATAAAGTCAATTTTTGCTAAATTCTAAAAAAAAAAAAAAAAAAAAAAAATCCATGCACCATGCTGTGCCATTATTAAGTTATAAATCAAAATTTTTAATTTCGGCCAATTTATAACCATTTTTTGGCCCCTGTATTCAAAATCCACACAAAAGATTAAAAAAATATATGTACAGAAATATAAAAAATGTCAAAGAAAAATGTAAAATTTTCACATTCACAACAAAAAATGAATAGAACGGGGGAGAGGAATAATTTGAGAGAATAGAAGAAGGGAACGAGAGGAAGGGGGAAAGGAAAAATGAAAGAGGGAGATTGAGAAGACTGCTTTTAAATTATGAAAATTGAATTTATCAGAAGTGTGCTGCTGCCCTGTTCTATAGTGTAGGTACACAGTGACTCCCTGTTATGTTCTATAGTGTAGCTACACAGTGACTCCCTGTTATGTTCTATAGTGTAGCTACACAGTGACTCCCTGTTATGTTCTATAGTGTAGCTACACAGTGACTCCCTGTTATGTTCTATAGTGTAGGTACACAGTGACTCCCTGTTATGTTCTATAGTGTAGGTACACAGTGACTCCCTGTTATGTTCTATAGTGTAGGTACACAGTGACTCCGTTATGTTCTATAGTGTAGGTACACAGTGACTCCGTTATGTTCTATAGTGTAGCTACACAGTGACTCCCTGTTATGTTCTATAGTGTAGCTACACAGTGACTCCTGTTATGTTCTATAGTGTAGCTACAAGTGACTCCCTGTTATGTTCTATAGTGTAGCTACATAGTGACTCCGTTATGTTCTATAGTGTAGCTACACAGTGACTCCCTGTTATGTTCTGTAGTGTAGGTACACAGTGACTCCTGTTATGTTCTATAGTGTAGCTACACAGTGACTCCCTGTTATGTTCTATAGTGTAGCTACACAGTGACTCCCTGTTATGTTCTATAGTGTAGCTACACAGTGACTCCCTGTTATGTTCTATAGTGTAGCTACACAGTGACTCCTGTTATGTTCTATAGTGTAGCTACACAGTGACTCCTGTTATGTTCTATAGTGTAGCTACACAGTGACTGCCTGTTATGTTCTATAGTGTAGGTACACAGTGACTCCCTGTTATGTTCTATAGTGTAGCTACACAGTGACTGCCTGTTATGTTCTATAGTGTAGGTACACAGTGACTGCCTGTTATGTTCTATAGTGTAGGTACACAGTAACTCCCTGTTATGTTCTATAGTGTAGCTACACAGTGACTCCCTGTTATGTTCTATAGTGTAGCTACACAGTGACTCCGTTATGTTCTATAGTGTAGCTACACAGTGACTCCGTTATGTTCTATAGTGTAGCTACACAGTGACTCCCTGTTATGTTCTATAGTGTAGGTACACAGTAACTCCCTGTTATGTTCTATAGTGTAGCTACACAGTGACTCCCTGTTATGTTCTATAGTGTAGCTACACAGTGACTCCGTTATGTTCTATAGTGTAGCTACACAGTGACTCCGTTATGTTCTATAGTGTAGCTACACAGTGACTCCCTGTTATGTTCTATAGTGTAGGTACACAGTGACTCCCTGTTATGTTCTATAGTGTAGCTACACAGTGACGTTATGTTCTAGTAGGTCACAGTGACTGTTATGTTCTATATGTAGCATGACTCTTGTTCTAAGAGGTACACAGTGACTCGTTATGTTCTATAGTGTAGGTCCTACTTATGTTCTATAGTAGTACACAGTGACCCACAGTGCTGTTATGTTCTATAGTGTAGCTACACAGTGACTCCCTGTTATGTTCTATAGTAGTACACAGTGACTCCTGTTAGTTCTATAGTGAGTCACAGTGACTCATGTTTAAAGTGTAGCACAGTGCTGTTATGTTCTAGTAGCTAGGTACACAGTGACTCCCTGTTATGTTCTATAGTGTAGCTACACAGTGACTCCCTGTTATGTTCCATCACGCTGGCTGCCTCTCATGGAAGGTGATAAAATCTGTTAGTCTGAGCTGTCACACTTCAGTGTTGCGATCAAGATGTCGTCAAATATTAGTAAGGGAAGAGATGGAGGAAAGGAGAGGAGGCAGAGAGAAAGGAGGGAGGAAGCGGAAAGAGAGAAGGAAGTTGGTGAAGAGAGGTGAGAGAGAGGAAGGGGGAAGGAAAGACAGATGAAGAAAAGGGGAGGTGAAAGGGGGAGAGGAGAAACAAGTAGGAATAAGAGAATAGATAGAGGAGGGAAGGACAGATAAAGGAGAGAGAGAGAGGAAGGGAAGAGAGGAGGGAAGGAAAAAGAAAGAAGGAATGAAGGGGAGGTGGATGAGAGAGTATTATTTAGGCTACTAAATAATACTCTCACTAGAAGTTGACCCCATCATATATACATACATACAGGCAGGGTGACCTAAAAAAAAAAAAGGCTCTTTTTAACGTTAGTAATGTATCCAGGAGAAAGAGTACCTAGCCTCTTGCTCCTGACATTTTAGTCGCCTCTTAGGACGCGCATTGCTTACGGAGGAAGAGTTCTTTTCCACTTCCCTATGGAGATAAGAGGAAATAAAGAACAAGAAATTATTAAGAAAATAGAAGAAAACACAGAGGTGTGTATGCATGTGTAGTGTGACTTAACTGTAAGTAGAAGTAGCAAGACATACCTGTCATCTCGCGTGTCTGAGACAGATAAAAGACACCAGCAATCCTACCATCATGTAAAACAATTACAGGTTTTAGTTATACACTCACTTCGCAGGACGGTAGTACTTGCCTGGGTGGTTGCTGTCTACCAACCTATTTATATATTATATATATATATATATATATATATATATATATATATATATATATATATATATATATATATATATATGTGTGTGTGTGTGCTAGGAATTCGAAGAGTAGGCGAAATATTCACAAACACTGATCTCTGGCCGACGGAGACTCGAACCTACGAACCTCATGACAAGGTACGCAGTGCTTTACCGACCGTACCACACTGGTCCAATACCTTGGCATCCAGCTGACGCTAGACGTTGATCCAAGGCACCCAGCTTTCAGACAGGTGGCTTACAGCTATATATATATATATATATATATATATATATATATATATTATATATATATATATATATATATATATTATATTATATTATATTATTGTAACCACGAACGAGTGGTATTGATCAATAACTACACTGCACTAGCCAGGGGTCGAACCCATGATGCTTTGGCCCGCCTCATTGTCAGCGAAAACACATGACTCTAGTCCACTGAACTACACAATCCTAAAGAGTAGCGCATCAGTAGGACTGAATGTTGTACTCGCAGTCCAACATTCAGTACAACATTCAGTCCTACTGGATGCGCTACTCTTAAGGATTGTGTGGTTCAGTGGACTAATGCGTCATGAGTTTTCGCTCACCATGACGCGGGCCAAAGCATCATGGGTTCGACACCTGGCTAGTGCAGTGTAGTTATTGATATAAATATATAAGGATAGAGCCCGCCTCCTTGCAGTGAGAGCTCATCATGCAGGGGACATTCTGTTGGCAGTTCCCAACTCCAGCCTTGGCACACGTCGACCCACAGACCATCCACATTAGTGTGGTGTTGCCCTTCGACGTGCCGCCCTATTCTCGCCGAACACAGGTGTATTTGTGGCAGTGAAGCAGCAGACCGATTCGGGTACCATGGTCTTGTGTGTCGTAAATCCGAGGAAAATATTGCAAGACATGAAGAGGTTAATAACATTATCAAGAGGAGCCTCACAACAGCCGGATAACCAGCAGTAAGGGAGCCACCCCAACTATGCAGATCTGATGGCAGCCAAAAGCGTCCAGATGGTATCGCCCTTCAAGCCTGGACAGACGGCAAGCAGGTGGTGTGGGACTACACATGGGCATCTACCTTGGCTGATACCTATCTCCAATACACTAGGGAGGAAGGAGGGGCAGCTGCCACCTTCAGGGAGTCCCAAAAGTCGAGAAAATATGGAGAACTTGTCCATCATTATATGTTTGTTCCCATAGGCTCGGAGACCCTTGGCTCATGGAGAAAGAGTGCATCTAAGTTCCTCAAGGAGCTGAGCAAAAGACTCAACAGGGTAACTAGGGATCCCAGGGCAGTTAGTTTTCTGTTCCAGCGACTCAGCGCTGCTGTTCAGAGGAGTAATGCATGCTGTATTTTAGGCACGCGCCCCAGCTCTGAGGAGCTTGATGAGATTTTTGCATTATAAGCAGTTACAAGCATGTAACAATATGTATTAGACATGTATCTCTCACACCTCGTGTACTGTATATGCCATCTTTATACCAACAATGTATCTCTTAAATAATTTGTACCATATTTAATAATAATATATATATATATATATATATATATATATATATATATATATATATATATATATATATATATATATATATATTATCGTGCCGATTAGGTAAAACTGGTCAATTAGCAAGAACTCATCTAAAATTAAGTCCTTTCTAAAATTTATCTTATACGTTTAAAGAATATTTTTTTCATTTATGTTAATGAAAGAATTTATAATTTAATACCAAGAGAAACTTTGAAAACCTACCTAACCTTATTACAACAAGCGCAATTCAATTTAGCCTAACCCAACTAAATATATTTTAGATACGTTAACATCAATTTAATAATAAACAAACACAATGAAATATATATTTTTCGTTATGTTCAGAATGATTTTGGTGAAATTATTGCATACACAAATTTTCACTTGTCTTATATGGCAAGGTGAGCGTTGCTATTTAAGCCAAAATCGCAAGTTTTACCTAATCGGCACGACATATATATATATATATTATATATATATATATATATATATATATATATATATATATATATATATATATATATATTATATAGTGTGTGTGTGTGTCGTGTCTTAAATTTTTTTACGAATTCTAACTATTCCATATTTTATTATCTATAAGAGTTTATTAGCAAATTTTCACTTTCGCAAGCTACATTCTCTTCTGTTCTTAAGATGCATCAGTGATTAAAGATTAAACATTCCAAGAAATATATACTCAACCATATTTAACGTGATTTAATGGAAAAGAAATTTTCACACTATTTTACAGATGTTCACTTAATTTACACACAAAACTGTCTTCTTAGAGCATACACAAGTTTTTAATATTTCAGGTTAAACAGAAGAGGATTTTGAAGTATAAAGCATTTCCCAGAACCTTTCAAGAGTTGTACAGTACTAATTATACTACATCTGCACATGTGGCTAATTACATAAAACATCTACTACTTATAGTAAACCCTCATAGAAAACTTCAAGCCAGTCTGTGAATTAAGTAACGTAACTTTTAGAAAGAAAAATTCTGGGAATCTAAAAATATTTAGTTTCATCAAAAATAAAAATTCCGTTTTGGTAATAAGAAACGGTTAAATTCTGATAGTTTATATAATATTTTTACATATATAAATCCGCTGCTTGTTATTGACGAAACATTATTTACATTATCGCTCGCAAAAAAAAAAAAAAGGTAAGAAAATTAGGTTCGTGTTATTGTTTCGCTCTTATAATAACTTTATTTCTACAAGTACAAGGAATACAGTCGTAGCTGACATCAATGACATACTAATTTATAGAAAGCCGCTTGTTATGCAGAGCATTTCGGGCAATTTAGGTTAATTTTTGTCCCGGGATGCGACCCACACCAGTCGACTAACACCCAGGTACCCATTTTACTGATGGGTGAACATAGACAACCGGTGTAAGGAAACACGCCCAGTGTTTCAACCCTCGCTGGGAATCGTTCCCTGACCCTCAGTGTGAAGCGAAAGCTTTTGTCACCAGGCCACGGACCACATTAGTAATTACGTCGTTAATTTTGTAACGAGAATTTGTGCAATGGATATTTAAATGTCCCTAAATTATTGACTAACTATCCTGAATTACAATGACGGAATAAGAACATAATTACTGTTCTTCACTTATCCCTGTGACAGTGTTAGGATTAGAGCAGCTAAGCTGTATGAAGAGTCCTTAGTTCATCTGAAACGAAAGTCTTTTCGTGACGAGCACAACTATTTTGCAAGCCTGCTGTACCTGACTGTGCAAGAAAATAAGGTAGAAAATAAACACCTTTTTTTTAGCTTTGATTTACTATATATTCTCACCTCCAATACTCATGAACAACTATTTATATTAAATACATTTGAAATTAGTATTCATTATATGAAGTTTGGAAAGAGAGTGTAGATAAGTCTCCAAGCAACAGCTTAATAAAACACCAATAAAGAAGACAGATTCTACTTCAATGTAAACCATCTCAAAGATCATAAGTCTGTGAGGGTCGATGGCTGTCTCCATATGTGAAGTCGCTTTTCCTAGGTACCGTCAGTCACTCTGTAAAAGCTGAACCTCCAGCACAACTCTCGAGTCTTCCTAAACTCCAGTGGGGCACTCAGTGCGAGTAAGCACTGAACTACCTTAAATTAATGCTGATTCATGATAACATGCAAGACAGTGATTTGGTGTGATATACGTCAAACGTAATATATGCACCTGGCGTGTGCTATATCTTTAATTTGAGTTATTTCCTTAGAAGCGTGCAAAATGGCAAGAAATAAACAAATTTTAGAAAATCAATATTTTCCAAAGCATTAAAAAGGCACACGCAAATAGGTGAGGGAACCCTTACCCAACAGCTTCCCTCCCTATCTACCTTTCTCTCTCACACACACACACAAGGAGCTGTGACTCGACCCCTGCAACCACAACTAGGTGAGTATATATACACACACATACACACCCATACACACACACACACATACATACAAACACAAACACACACACACATACACACAGAGGCAGAGAAGAAGAAATGGGAGTCACAAGCCAAAGCCGCAGAAGCCAGGATACGGGCCCTAGAATATGAGGTAAATAGGCTGAAATGAGTTTCAGGGCAATTGCCCAGATGAGACATAGCATCTGAAGCAGGTACACCCCTACTGAACGAGAAGGCCAACGGAAAGGAAGGAGACATGACTAGGCTAAGGTCGTATCAGTCCACCAAGCAGGGCCGAGGAATGAAGGGGTAGAGCAGTTGGGAGCAAGAATAACAGTTAGGAAGGGGGCAGAAGGTGGAGAGAGGAATTGATCTCATGCAAAGGCACGACCATGCCACCAAGAGTTATAGGAAAAAATAAGGGAGACAATGGCTACGTATAAACAGATCCAGAGACACAGGGAAAGGCAATAAGAGGAGAAGAGGGAGAAGTCACTGTTTATTCATGGGCTTCAGGAGAGTGAGGGGAGGACACAATGAAAAATGGCATGAAGAAAAAACAGGGATTGAAAACATCATCAAAGAAATAGACGAGGAGGACATGACTGAGATAGTAAATTTTCAGAGAAAAGGAGGGTGCTTGAAGGAAAGAAATCAGCCAAAATGATTTTCAAGACAGAAACGGTGCGGAACAAGATCCTGCAAGAGAAATCATTGCTGAAGGAATCAACATACAAGAGGGTGTTCCTAGACCGAGACAGAACAAGAACAGAATGACAGCTGAGGGAGAGGACACAGACGCTAAAGGGGCTAGGAAGAGAGACAAGGACAGAGTCAGCAGAGGACAACCAGAGCAGGGCAGAGCAACAAGCACAAACACACAGAACCACCCCCAGAACTCCACAACCAAACAAGCTGTCCCAACTTAAGCCAAAATCCACATTTACAGCCCCCACCCCACAGTACGCTGTAGAGGAAACTGAAGGTATGGTACACCAGTGATTATGCAATAATGAATAAGTGGGAGTAGAGGCACGAAAGAGTCAGAGGCATCACTGGACATCATAGATTTCACTGAAACCAAGCTCACAGGAATGATAACAGATGTCATCTTTCCAACGGGATATCAGATCCTGAGGAAAGATAAAGGGAACACAGGGGGTTGAGGAGTGGCACTGCTTATCAAAAACTGATGGGATTTTCAGGAGCTGGAGAGTGGAGACAGAGGAGAAGCAATAGACTACATAATATGAATATGTCAGTTTGGAGGTCCCAATGTGGTTATTTCAGTGATGTATAACCCACCATAGAACAGCAGGAGGTCTAGGCAAGACTATGATGAAAGTAATAGAGTGATGGTTGACACACTGGTTGAAGTGGCGGAAAGGGCTCATGCAAACACGGCAAACCTGCTGATTACGGGTGATTTCAATCACAAGGAAATCGACTGGGAGAACCTGAAGCCACATTAGGGCCCATAAACGTGGAGGGCTAAGATGATGGAGGTGGTACTGGAAAACCTCATGTACCAACACGTAAGGGACGCTACCAAAGAGAGGATAGGATAGGATGAACCAGCAAGACTGGACCTAGTATTCACCTTGAGTAGTGCAGATATTGAGGACATCACATATGAATGACCCCTCGGGGCCAGTGATTCACGTGGTTCTGAGCTTCGAATACATAGTTACAAGTGGAGAAGGAAGCAGAAAGGGCACGACGAATACAGCCAAACTACAAGAGAGAGGACTACACAGGCATGAGGAATTTCCTGCACGAGGTTGTGGGACAGAACTGTCAGGGAAGTCAGTAAATGAGATGGAATATGTGACAATATACAAGGAAGCTGAGGAGAGGTTTGTACCCAAGGGTAACAGAAATAACGAGAAGGCCAGGATGAGCCCTTGGCTCACCCAAAAGTGTAGAGAGGCCAAAACCAAGTGTGCTAGAGAATGGAAGAAGTATAGAAGGCAAAGGACCCAGAAGAATAAGGAGAGCAGTTGTAGAGCCATAAATATATATGCACAGGTAAGAAGGGAGGCCCAGTGATAATACGAAAATGACATAGCAGCGAAAGCCAAATCTGACCCGAAGCTGTTGAACAGCCACATCAGGAGGAAAACAACAGTCAAGGACCAGGTAATCAGGCTGAGGAAGGAAGGAGGGGAGGTCACAAGAAACGACCGTGAAGTGTGTGAGGAGCTCAACATGAGATTCAAAGAAGTGTTCACAGAGGAGACAGAAGGGACTTGAGAAAGACGGAGAGGTGGGGTACACCATCAAGTGTTGGACACAATACATACAACCGAGGAAGAGGTGAAGAGGCTGCTAAGCGACTTAGGTACCTCAAAAGCGATGGGGCCGGATAACATCTCTCCATGAGTCCTGAGAGAGGAAGCAGAGGCGCTATGTATACCACAATCAAAACTTTTCAACACATCTATCGAAACCGGGCGACTACCTGAGGTATGGAAGACAGCAAATGTAGTCCCAATTTATAAAAAAAGGAAACGGACACGAAGCATTAAACTACAGGCCAGTGTCATTGACTTGGATAGTATGCAAAGTCATGGAGATTATCAGAAGAGTGGTGGAGCACCTAGAAAGGAATGAATTTAACAACGACAGCCAGCAAGATTTCAGGGACGGGAAATCCTGTGTCAGAATCCTTCTGGAGTCATCTCAACTTATTTAATGCGGCCAACAAATTATTCTTATAAGAAAGGTGAAGACTGTCTCGCTTAATGGGACAAAACATACATATATACGCACTCACTAGTTATTTTTTTGTGAGTGATAAAAGTTCTTACTGGTGATAAAAACAATAGCAAGCGTAGACAATCAGCTGGCCGTTTGTGGCTCACTAGCTGTATTTTGGCCATCTCCATGGCCTGGCTGGCCAAGCTCTCTACACGCTGAGGTCCGGGTTCGAATCCCGGCGGGGTGTAAACATTCGACGCGTTTCCTTATACCCGTTGTCCTGTTCATCTAGTCGACTAGTGTGGGTCGCATCCTGGGAGACAAGATTGAGTACCCCAATGAAAATAGGACAGTCCTTCGATGACTACCTTTCTTGGGTTATCTTGTGTGGCTAACCCTACGGGGTTAAATATCCAAACAAAGTCTCATCCAACTACTTGCTTCAATCATGGCTGAGTCAATATAGTGACTCTTACCAAATGATTTCCAAATAATCACGACAAAACACAATACTTCAGAAAAGACAACCACTTTCACTTTCTACCGGAGATGTAGCTTATATCAAGACACTAAAAATATAAATACACGTCTGACGTGGAGCAACAAGGGATTCTGATATACTGATTGACATTCTAATTATCACTAGAGGGCTTTGTTTACATTTTACGACGATGACCAGTCTCTTACATGATTTCCCTAAGTCTGGCTTGTCCTCCCACTCTATTGAATTACTGCAGTCTACATCTCTCTCTCTCACACATCTGCATCATAACTGCTTCCACTTTCTTAATTACATCCCATCACTACTCCACCCTTCGTTCTTTCCCCATCGAGTGCAGTGTGGAACATGATTGCTGGAATCCACTAACGCCTCCTAATAACTACTGGAGCCACGGGATATGGTCTTCACCACCTTTATTGTTCCCAGGAGGTTGCATAGTGCTACTGCCCAAGCATTATCCTTCTTTGGAATGGTGTGTAACTCAGCTCTTCATTCTTTGTTATTGCAAGGACAGTGTTCCTTGATGTAGTAACACTGGCCACAAAAAGAAGCTTTACTGCTTACTCTAGAGTTGTTAGAACAAACTATACTTGTTTACATACATTATATATATATATATATATATATATATATATATATATATACATATATATATATATATATATATATATATATATATTATATGAAGAAATTTTTGGCGTGCAGTTGGAGTGTAAGCAAGGTAAGGCTGGACTTGATTCCTGGAGATGGAAAGTACAGTGCCGGCACTCTGAAGGAGGGGTGTTAATGTTGCAGTTTTATGACTGTAGTGTAAGCATGTCTCTGGCAAGACAGTAATGGAGTGAATGATGGTGAAAGTTTTTCTTTTCGGGCCACCTTGCCTTGGTGGGAAACGGCCGATATGTAAATAAATAATATATATATATATATATATATATATATATATATATATGTCGTGCCGATTAGGTAAAACTTGCTATTTTGGCTTAAATAGCAACGCTCACCTTGCCATATAAGACAAGTGAAAATTTGTGTATGCAATAATTTCGCCAAAATCATTCTGAACATAACGAAAAAAATATATTTCATTGTGTTTGTTTATTATTAAATTAATGTTAACGTATCTAAAATATATTTAGTTGGGTTACGCTAAATTAAATTGCGCTTGTTGTAATAAGGTTAGGTAGGTTTTCAAAGTTTCTCTTGGTACAAAATTATAAATTCTTACATTAACATAAATGAAAAAAATATATCTTTAAACGTATAAGAGAAAATTTTAGAAAGGACTTAATTTCAGATGAGTTCTTGCTAATTGACCAGTTTTACCTAATCGGCACGACATATAATATATATATATATATATAATTGCACTGGCAGAGACTCGGACTTGTCAAATAGTCATCATCGTCATTGCAAGCTTGAGATAATTCCTTCATAAAAACCGTCTTTGCGTCTCTGTTTACTACGCCTGAGTTGCCAGATGTTACTTCTGCTCAGCATATAGTGTCAGGAAACTTTCTTCTCCAACTGTGCATGTGTGAGAGTGAGTCCTGCTGCAGCATCAATCCTGTCATGATCATTGATAACAAAACTGATGACTTATAGACATAAAAAGTGCATGAAAATGCCATGTCCCTAATTCGTTTGACCGAAAATAAAACAAGAATAGGCTTGAAATGTTCATTTGTAAATCCCTTTAACAAAAATCCCCAAAATGAATTGATGGGAATTTGAAATATGCGATTTAAAACATAATTCTACATCAAATAACAGATCATCTCTATGGATTTTTTTTTTGGGGGGGGAGGAAAGGGGGTTCAACCCTTCTTTTACTAGACAAAACATAAAGAGGAGAGTCATGGAGGGCGGATTAACCCATGAACAAGGTGACCTTACCGTGGGGGAGACCTTACCTGGCGTTTTTTCATGTGGGGCAGCACGCCCTTAAATGCGTGACCCGTGCAGACTTGAGCCATACAGACCATTTCATTACTATTCATTGGCAAGAATGAAAACACAACTATGTGAGAGCGCAGTGAAATAAGCCCTGTTTGTTGCTGTGAAAGGAGGATTGTGAATATAGCACTAACAAGGCGATATTGTTCAGGCTGCACTGTAAAGGCAACACGGTATGAAAACTGCAGTGTGTAGGCAACACTCTGAAGGCAGCACAGTGAAATAATCGTTGTGAATGCATCACTGTGAATGGAGTACTATGAATTCATCACAAATGCAGCACTGTGAAGGTAGCACTTTGAAAGCTGCATTGTGAAAGAATCACTGTGAGGATATCACTGTGAAAACAACGTTGTAAATTCTTTACCACATAACGAGCACTAGTAAGTTATAACAATATAGTGATGCAGTGATTCAGTCCACAAGATTTGGGTAAACATAGACACACATTACTGAACTCTTGTTCCTATTATTATCTGAAATTAGAAAACAATTCCCTCTTCTCAATAATAAAGAGAACCATGTAAAGCATTTGTTCCTCGGGTTGGCAACTTCTCCAATCACAGTCGCCCGTCATCGGATTTTCCTGATTTCGTTACTCAATCCATTTCATCCACTGCATCTTCCATGAGGCTCTCTGCTGTTTTACATTATGTATACCATCGAAATGCTGCACTGTAAACGTAGCACTATAAATTTACCACCATGAAGAAAATATTCTGTCTAAAGGAAGCAGTGTGGCACTGTGAATTCAGCACGGAGAAGAAAGTACTGATAATCCAGCTCAGCTAAAGACATGTGAACATCGCACTGTGTTTTTATTACTGTGAAAAGTACACTGTCAGTGAGGCAGTGAGAAGGCAACACTTTGAACGCGACTCTGAAGTTATTACTCTGAACACTAAGCTGTCGATGGAACAGTTCACTGTGAAAACAGTAGTAAATGTAGACTACGCTCTATAGGCAAAACTGTGAATCAACTCCCAGAATAGATGAGTAATGTGAGGGCAGAACCTCGAAGGCAGCAGTGTGAAGGCCTCGCTTCGAAGGCAGGAATAAGGAGAGGAGGAGTTTGAGGTAATCAGTCCCTCAAAACCATTTATTACATCTGTCAGACACTGCAACATCATGGGATCTTGATACAAAGAATTCTTCAACACTTGTCCAACCTTAGGACGAAGACCTACTTACACTAGTGGAGGGTTCCACTGTGATCCCGCCTCCTCCTGCTTCCACTCACCTGACTACAGTATATAAGCCACTTCTCTGGCCCTATGCTGTACTTCCTACATGAGTGATGGACTGAGCACATTGATTCCAGGCTGAGGGACTGATTACTTAAAACTCCTCCTCTCCTTATTCCTTCCTGTTTTGTATTGGACTGATGAAGCCACTGTGTGGTGAAACGTTTCTTTAATAAAGATTCCCATATGTTGCATAAGTGTGTCAATAATTGATGCAAATATAGAGGAACAGAGGGACTAAATCACAAGAATTTGATGAAAATAAAGAAAAACCTACAGCTAATTTCTACCTCGCGTTGTCAGCTACTCTCGCCACAGGTGTATATAATCCGATTTCCTAGATTTCATTATTGGTTCCATTTCGTCAAATAAATCTTGAATGAAGCTCTATTATTTCCTTGCTTTTACCACATTAAGATTTAGCTTTTCTGCACTTCTGGGTAAACCATGGCCTCAATCTCTTCTACCCATCGCTTCTTTTGCTTCTGGATACGTATTTCTCTTCTGCCTCCCTGCACTTTCCAGCCACATACTGCATCATCTCATTCACTCTTTTCCTTTCCAGTTTCCTTTCTGACTACACCTCGCTCGGGTAATTTCCTCATACCTGTGTAGTTTCTTTTGATATTAAGCTTTTCATAATCTCGTGCTGCTTCTCGTGACGTTTACTTCCATAAGGTATTAGAAACTCAGGGCCATGTGATCACTAGTACTGAGGGTCATTTCATATGAAATAACCCTATGTCAGAATCACTCGGTGAATACATGGTTCCTCCTCTTGTCTCTCTCTCCCTGGTTGTGTCCTTAATTAACATTGATGAATAAAGTTCTCCACAAACCCCTCCAACATCTTCGGTCTTTACGTTTCTCGTCCCCCATGTCATTCTAGCTTCTTCCAATCTCTTTATGGTTAAAATCTCCCATGATCAACAGATTTGTCCTGCTCATATTACCTCTTCTGGCCACTTCAATTAATTTATCAACCGTTGCTTAGTTGTTTTTTGGTCATATTCTCCTCTTGGTCTCATGTACGGTGGAAGGTTATATATTACTACTATCATCACCTTTGAACCTCCGGCCTTTGGTGTGCCTACTATATAGTGATCTGCTTCCCTTCTATCTATTCCTCTCATCCCAAAACTCCACTGGTTTGTGATGAGCAGTACTATTCTCTCCATCTCCCTTTTTCTCTCGGCCTTTTCCATTAATGTGATATCAGGCAGGGAAGATTGCGTTCGTTATCTCCTTGACCTTTGGCTCTGTGATTGCTTTAATGCCTACACACACGCCTCCATTATTTGTTCATTTCATTTATCGCCATTAGTTGTTTCATCTTCATTAGAGTATCATAATTTCAGTTTCCTTTTCTTTACTGTGTTCAGTTTCTCGGGTTCCTGATTTTCTGGTAATTGCACGTGGACCAAGGGAAGGGGGTGAGAGGGGTTGGTGTAGGGTTATTTTTTGTACACTAATGGGGATCGGGATTTTTTATGTGGTTGGGGCCGAAGGAGGAAATTGCGGTGTAGCAGAACATAGGGTCCAGGTGTTGAGGAAGGTACTTGTAATCCGGGTGGGGACTGTAAGTGTGGGATGGGGTTTTGGATAAGGCATTTTTTAGGTTATTGTGTTTGGGTGGGAGAGTGGGGATAGAGATTAAGGGTCCATGTTTGGGTGTGCCTGGCATAGCTCGGCAGGCTGAGCCTCCACATCTGTGGATCCATGTCCTGCCTTTTCTTCGTGCCTCGGACATCTTTGTACCATCTCATTTGTTCTACTCCTTTCTTGTTCTGTCCCTGTTAAGTTCACCTGGTCATAATTGTTTCTACCTGCCTTGCTCCTCTCTCGCCCCTTTACTGGTGTGAAAGAAAATTTGAGTGGATATAATTTTTTGGGGGTCACTTCAGCCTCCCCACGTGTAAGACTGATGATAGTTTGAATTTTCTGTTCCGCCACCTACAATATTTCATCATAAGCTCTCCTTCAGTCTCCTGAAACCCATGGATAATCATTGACTCTCTCTTTACTATTTCCTCTTCTTTACTTCCAGATTTCTGCATCTGATTTAAGGAATTCCATTGTTTCCCTTATCTCCTGCACCTCACGGATGCATGCGAGTATTTCTACAAACGTCTAGTATGCTCTTTGTTTATTCTGTCTCCAAAATTAATATTACAATTACTGCTCCCATCTTCTTGCCATCATCTCGTGCAGTTCCCTCCTCAGCTGCTTCAGTTCCTCGTCCAGACTTCGTACCTTCGCCTCATCAGCCCCAGGTCTTCTCTTGTTTACTTTCTTCAGATACTTTCTCCATCTTCTCCTCCATCGTTTTGCAAGAAATCACTCATCATTTTTTCCCAGTCTTACTCCATTTTCCACCCAAGTTCTACCACCATTTATTCCCTCTCAGTCCACTCCTACCCTGACTCTTATTCCTCAGCTCCGCATCGTCTGTCATCCTCTGGTTTAATAGTTAGGTACAATAACTTCCTTCAGTCACTGCTCTTGCCTATAGACAAATGAGTACTTGCATGCGGAGCTGTGTGTGTGTTTGTGTGAACGCACTTCTGTGTGTACGTGCGTGCGCGCGCGTGTGTGTACTCGCCTATTTGTACTCACGTATGTTGGAGGAGGGGAATGGATAGTGTATGATTTCTGAGTTCATGTTTGGGTAGGAAGGGGGTTGTGGGTTCTCGGGACTGTCCGAGTGTAAATTTGGTGTTGTCCATGAAGCAGAGTTTCCACATGCTGGGGATGAGCTTGGTGTCCCCACTGTATGAATGGCTTCTGCAACTATCGAGCGTGTGTATGAGTTGACGTGTCTTAGTGGGCCAGACCGTGAAGCATATCACTCCATTCTCTCTACTTTAGGTGTGTGTTTTCGTACTCCGTTACTTGTTACATCTGAATTTACCTATTTATACACTATGCTTGTATTTGTGTGTGCCGAGGAGTACAGGGACGTGCGTGACCAAAGGACTAGATGTACAATTAATCATACTTTTGGCTGGTGCATGTCACGCACACGATCACAGAACTTTGCATGAGCAGTATGATCCTCTAAATCATGACATAATTAGGAACACGCGTTTGGCTGAGTTGGTTTTCGATGTGCGTTTTGTGGTTTAACATCACGTGTGTGTGTGCATTGTGCCCCTTTGATCTTTCATTATAATAAAACATGAATTCCTTTCAAATTTTTTTTTTCAAAACTTTTCCTTTATTTCGAGACATAAAACAACAGGGCCATTATAATCTTGGTATCCAGGTTTAAATTATAAAAAAATCAATTAATTTTGTAAAAAATCCATTTTTTTTGTAACATATAATCTCATGTGCGTTTTCACTCCTGTTATCTGTCATTCTATTTGTATAAAAGTGTTATTCTAAATATCTGTTACGTTTTTCTACTTGTTCTTGTTGCTGATACAACCTTTAAATATTTTCTTGGAATTAAAGACACTAGTAGCAGAGGATCCTTTTAATGCAATATTTCGCCCAAGGCTTAGTCTGGCCGGATGGGCTAGAAGAATCCTCTGCAACCATTGTCTTTACAGTAGCTGGTTAGCTATTGCTTTTGTCTACCTTCATATTCTTTAATAAAACTGTATAGTTATTACAAATCCTCTCTATTTCTGTCTTCCAAAAAGAGCATTTTCAGTACCTTGGTCACTTATCAGGACTAACATTTGTCAATTCAGGAATCTACATTTTCACTTGCGTTTAAAAAATATCATATTAGTTTAATGCTTAAAAGGAGTAATGGCAATATCACATTTTCCTGTTTTAGTTTCTCAGGTGTTATAGAAATGAAAATATTTTAATTCAATGAGGTAGATAGGAAATATTAACGAGTACAGAATACAAACGATGCTCATAAACACCCCGAAAGACTTTCTGGTACTTTATCCATAAACTGCATGTATTATAAAATAATTCTCTTGATGTGCTTTTTTTTTTGAGACGTTTTTATACACCTACTGTAAATATTATTGAAAATACATATTTAAAGATTATAGGGACTAAATTATCGTTGACTCGTTGAGTACAGATGATCTGCGTTAATGACCCACCGCAATAGGACGGCTTTTAAACTTTTATGAACAACACTATGCATAAGGCGCATATATATATATATATATATATATATATATATATATATATATATATATATATATATATATATATATGCAAAAGATCACAGTAAACAGGTGATATCAAAATATGCAAGACAACCACTATGAAAATAGAGAATTCAAGCGCTTCGTGACTACTCACATTATCAAGGAACATTATCAAGTTCCTTGATAATGTGAGTAGTCACGAAATCGCTTGGAATTCTCTATTTTTCATAGTGGTTGTCTTATATATATATATATATATATATATATATATATATATATATATATATATATATATATATATATATACATACATACATACATACATACATACAGTGGACCCCCGGTTTACGTTATTAGTTCGTTCCAGAATGCTGTTCAAGTACCGTTACCAAACGAATTTGTTCCCATAAGGAATAATGTAAATTAGATTAGTCCTTTTAGACCGCCCAAAAATACACTTTCTTCAGGGAAAATTCGAGATTCTCTTCGGAGCGTTTGAAATTTTTCTTCTACCACCCCCTTATATTCTATATTATATGTGGACTTTATTTAACGACAAAGTACATCAACAAAAATACAATAAGAAGTAGAACAACATAAATAACATTTCAGAGCCTACATGTCAAATACTTCATCTAGCTCCCCGGCGGCGGGACGCATGCCCAGAATGCTGCTGTCATTTTCCCTCTGGATCGCAACACTGAGTCTCTGAAAGAGGAAGCTGGCCGCTCTGTGATCCATGGTTTCTGTGATGAGTTTTTCACCTTGCTCTCTGAGGAACTTTAGAGCACACATGCCCCATGCTCCAAGGGTCTCCGACCCTACTGGGATGAAATCATAGCAAGGGGGGTGGCCTTCATACTTTTGGATCATCTGGGTTTCCCTGTAACTGGCGGCTCCACCCCCTTTAACTACAGAGTATAGCAAGTAGATGACCGCCAGTATATAATATATATACAGTGGACCCCCGATTTTCGTGATTTTTTTCGTTCCAGAATGCTGTGTAAGTGCCATTACCAAACGAATTTATTCCCATAAGGAATAACGTAAAGTAGACTAGTCCTTTTAGACCCTCAAAAATACACTTACAAAAGCATTTAAAAAAATACACTTACATAAAAGGGCGAGTTTGGAGCAGGACGAACACCGGGGGTCCACTGTATATATATATATATATATATATATATATATATATATATATATATGTACATTGAGAGTTTTATTAATTCCAGCTACCAAAATTTCTTTGAGTGGTTGTGTACAGGTGATATTTAGCGTTAATTAACGTCGTTCAGTTGATAGCAACAGTCAAATTATAGCCCAGTCAGTGGTGAGTTGGAACAAATTTCAACATAATTTATTCTTGATATAACTAACTTCATAGGCCTAGCATAATAACATATCTAAATTAGAGAGAAATAGAGGTGGTAGAAAGCTTTTCTTATTTAGCTCATTTAGATATTATGCACAATATATGTGTAATATGTATTGTAATTTATGAGTAATTTTCTATCATTCACACGCTGAAATTTTTTTTTGAATGATCAAATTAAATTTGTGTTTCGTGACATTGTAAGTGTTAAGGTATCCTGTGAACAACGTACCCATGCGCGTCTTGCGCTTGTTTTGACTTTTCCCATTTTCCGATAAAATTTTGGGAACATACACACTTAGATTCTTGTTATATTTTGCTCTATCTCGCCTTCGTGATACTCTACTATACATTTTGCGAGCATTGAGATACAGTATGATGGACTTATTAAATAGGGCAATACGTCTCTCGGATCGTGCACCGTTAAAATTCTTAAAAATTATCCAAATTTCCTACCCATTGTATTCGGTCGTTATCTGTAAACTAAAAAAAATTACACATATAATTGCACGTAAAATAATGAAAAAAAAAATATGAATAAGAGCAGTTTTAGGGGTTGTTAGCAACAATACCATAACGAATGAAAGCTGCATATCAACAGTGATCCTTAAAGAGAGATGAGGGTCATAAATTGCTCAATAAGTGTCACAGAGGGTCGTAAATCAGTAAGGGTATAGCTCCAGTAACGAGAATGGGAAGGGAGAGAACAAGAGACGATAAAGAGAAGCGAAAAAAGAGTAGAAAGTAAAGTAGAAGAGGAGATGAGGAGAGTTGAGCGTGAATACAAGTCGAAGACCATTGGAATGTCGTATTGATAATATCTCTACTTGAGCGCTAACTACATACTCTCAAATGGTTAAATTGCTGATTTGAAAAATTCGCCGAGCAATGACTGTTACCCTGAAAACATTGACATTCAATAGGAAAGGTGACAGTAGAGTTCATGTGCAGCTAGAATGACTATTAATGTCACCAATACCACTAGTAATATTACTGTTACTGCTGCCACCACTACTCTTACTACCACTTCTACTACTGCTTCTACTACCGCTACGTGTGAGATGGTGCTTAATAGAGTATGTTGTATCTCCCTTTTCAGATAGTAAAAAAAAGTTAACCGATCTCTAGTCGTTTGGTCCTTGAAAGAATTTATTTCTTTATTTTATTGCTTGTTAGAAGAGAGTCCAGCCTGAGGTAGGTACGTACGATAGTGAAAGTGCATCCACACGAGTGTTCAGCCTGTGATAGTGCATCCACACGATTGTACAGCCTGTGATAGTGCATCCACACGAGTGTTCAGCCTGTGGTAGTGCATCCACACGAGTGTTCAGCCTGTGATAGTGCATCCACACGAGTGTTCAGCCTGTGATAGTGCGTCCACACGAGTGTTCAGCCTGTGGTAGTGCGTCCACACGAGTGTTCAGCTTGTGGTAGTGCGTCCACACGAGTGTTCAGCCTGTGGTAGTGCGTCCACACGAGTGTTCAGCCTGTGGTAGTGCGTCCACACGAGTGTTCAGCCTGTGGTAGTGCGTCCACACGAGTGTACAGCCTGTGGTAGTGCGTCCACACGAGTGTTCAGCCTGTGGTAGTGCGTCCACACGAGTGTTCAGCCTGTGATAGTGCGTCCACACGAGTGTCCAATCTGTGGTAATGTGTCCTTTACAAGTGTCTAGGCTGTGGTAGTGTGTCCACACGAGTGTTCAGCCTGTGGTAGTGCGTCCACACGAATGGTCAGCCTGTGATAGTGCGTCCACACGAGTGTCCAAGCTGTGGTAATGTGTCCTTTACAAGTGTCTAGGCTGTGGTAGTGTGTCCACACGAGTGTACATGAGTCACACACGTGAATTAAGTATAAGTGAATAGACAAGAGTGTAGACATGCCTCGCGGAAGTGATGCAAGTCATGAGATCTTCACATGTGTTGCATACAGACAAGTGCAATGTGTCAACATGTGTTGCATAGTGTTTGCAGTAGTTGTAGCAGGTACTGGGGAGATCACACGTGATATAAACAGTGTTCCGAGGATTATCCTTGGAACATGGTGTTTCACATGCATGGCACTGTTATGGCACTGTTATGGTAATGAGTGAGTCAGCTTGCCTGAGTGCCGGAGGAGGGAGACAACACATCCTTTGTTCGAAGCTGATATTGATACTGACGATGACATGAATGTGTAAATAGTCATCACTTCTTCAGTGTACGCTTAGGAAATATCCAGATTTTATCTGTTGAGTGTGCTCTCAGGAGAACTCTCTCTCTTTTAATGTACTCCTCTTGTTTTGTAATGTATATTTTCACACACACAGACTGACACACAGTCACACACACAGACACAGACAGTCACATAGACACACATGAAGCAGGGAGAGAGAGGACCTGGTTGCGGTCAGTGAAGAGGCGGGGCCAGGAGCTAAGTTTCGACCCCTGCAACTACAATTAGGTGAGTACAGACACATACCTATGTATATATACATATAAATATATAATATATATATATATATATATATATATATATATATATATATATATATATATATATATATATATATATATATATATATATATATATATATATATATATATTTATATATAAAGGTAGAAAGTTAAAAGTGAACATAGATAAGAGTAAGGTGATGAGGGTATCAAACGATTTAAATAAAGAAAAATTGGATATCACATTGGAGAGAGGGATTATGGAAGAAGTAAATGTTTTCAGATATTTGGGAGTTGATGTGTCAGCGGATGGGTTTATGAAGGATGAGGTTAACCATAGAATTGATGAAGGAAAAAAGTGAGTGGTGCGTTGAGGTATCTGTGGAGACAAAAAACGTTATCCATGGAGGCAAAGAAGGGAATGTACGAAAGTATAGTGGTACCAACACTCTTATATGGGTGTGAAGCATGGGTTGCAAATGCTGCAGCGAGGAGGAGGCTGGAGGCAGTGGAGATGTCCTGTCTAAGGGCAATGTGTGGTGTAAATATTATGCAGAAAATTCGGAATGTGGAAATTAGGAGAAGGTGTGGAGTTACTAAAAGTATTTGTCAGAGGGCTGAAGAGGGGTTGTTGAGGTGGTTTGGTCATTTAGAGAGAATGGATCAAAGTAGAATGACTTGGAGAGCGTATAAATCTGTAGGGGAAGGAAGGCGGGGTAGGGGTCGTCCTAGAAAAGGTTGGAAGGAGGGGGTAAAGGAGGTTTTGTGATCGAAGGGCTTGGATTTCCAGCAAGCATGTGTGAGCGTGTTAGATAGGAGTGAATGGAGACGAATGGTTTTTGGGACATGACGATCTGTTGGAGTGTAAGCAGGGTAACATTTTGTGAAGGGATTCAGGGAAACCAGTTAATTGATTTAGTTGGACTTGAGTCCTGGAAATGGGAAGTACAATGCCTGCACTTTAAAGGAGGGGTCTGAGATAGTGACAGCTGGGAGGGACTTTTCTCAGCTGTCGTATCTGAGCTCCTCTGCAAAGACAGTGATTATGTATGAGTGTGGTGAAAGTGTTGAATGATGATGAAAGTATTTTCTTTTTGGGGATTTTCTTTCTTTTTGGGTCACCCTGCCTCGGTGGGAGACGGCCGACTTGTTGAAAAAAAAAAAAATATATATATATATATAATATAATATATATATAATGTTGTGTGTATTGTAAGACAGTGTGAACAATATATAGAGTGCAAAATCCATGTGTAGTGTACTCCCCTCACTCCTCTCCCCTGGCGACCCCCACCCAACTACCTGCGCCTCCCTCACCCAAATCCCAGCGACACCCCTCAAGCCCTACCAGGCCACCACGGTCAAGTTCACTACCTTCCACGCACCTTACCCACCCAGCATGTCGTACTCCACTACAGTCTACCTAGCCAGATGAATGCCAGTCAGGAGGAAGCGAGCAGCCAGGGAAATGGCACGGCTGGCAATACTAGGAGAGGCAAGTGTCGGTCGTGTTTACAGCTTCGTTGTCTCAACTCTAATGGTTTCCTCCGTAAACATGGCAGCTGCCCGGGTTCAGGATGTCCTCCTGTGGACAGTGATGACTCAGAGCCACTTCAGGCACCTGAACCCACTCCAACAGATCTCATCTCATCAGATAATATCCTGGAAGCAATTAAAGCAACAGGTATCAGAACACTCACACATATTCCCAAAGCAGCCCGTCCACACGCAGCTGGGAAACTTACAGACCTCTTAATAAAAGTAAACGATGGTTCTGCTATCCTAAATGCTCCACCAACCATCAAGGCATGGCACAACTTACTACTTTTTGGCAATGTCTGCTTAGCTGTGCCGGAAAGAAGGGAAAGAGGCTAGCCTCAATGATCATTAAATCCTTAAGAGACTTTCCTAGAGCTGATAACCTCATTCCCTTCCCCATCAACACAAAAATGGGAGAGGCAGAACCCCACTCACTCCACTGACAGCGAAAAATCAGAGTCCAAGTGAGCAAGAAAATTGAAGAGGGCAACACAGTGGGAGCAATCAGAATTATCACCAGTGAAGATACAGTTGCCCCAGAGATGCTGACACTGCTGAAGCACTTAGAGGAAAGCACCCTGCCAGGGAAACCAGGGTACCAACAGTTCCAACACCTCTGTCCCCACTGTGGAACCACTGATTGTGCAAGACTCGGACATTTACAAAGCAATAATGTCATTCCCTTCCGGCTCTGCTGGGGTTACACTGGAATAAGGCCACAACATTTAAAGGAAATGGTTAATCCAGTTATCGGGAGATTGCAGAGACACTGCTGTCAGAGATCACAAGGTTCGTCAACAATTCCTTGGCTGGTCTGATTCCTGACGAGATTAAACCTTTCTTTTTTGGAGCATCACTTTGTGCCCTTAAAAAGAAGGATGGAGGAATTAGGCCAATCGCAGTGGGCAACACGTTTCGCCGCCTCGTTTCTAAAGCTGCTGTCAGAAGTATTCGCGCAGAGGCAGCCATCATGCTTCAACCAAACCAGCTTGGCTTTGGGGTCTCTCAAGGAAGTGAAGCAGCGGTTCATGCAACAAGGGCATATATCGACAACCTGCCTGAGGACAATGCAGTGGTTAAATTAGATTTCAAGAATGCATTTAATCTCCTGAAAAGGGACGTAGTATTAGCAGCTGTACAAGAACATTTTCCAGGTCTCTTCCCTTTTGTTTCAGCTGGATATAGCAAGGAATCAATGCTCCTGTTTGGAGAGCATGAAATCACATCATCAGAGGGTGTCCAGCAAGAGGGACCCTCTCGCACCATTTCTCTTCTGTATAGCAGTTAGGAAATCACAGTAAGACTGACCAGTGAGCTAAACATCTGGTTCCTGGATGATGGCACACTAGCAGGTACAAAGGAGTCCCTTGTAGATGATCTTACACAGGTGATGACACAGGGACAGGAAATGGGTCTCATCCTGAATCCATCCAAATGTGAAATCATATCAGTCAATCAACAAGTGATAGATGCAGTGCTATCAAAACTACCAGGAGCAACAGTCATTGCCCCTACTAATAGTGTCTTGCTTGGAGCACCTCTGGGAAGAGATGCCATTGACACAATTCTCAGGAAGAAACTGGAAGAATTGAGGAGAATGGAACAACGAATAGGCAATCTTGACACCCATGATGCCTTGTACCTCCTCACAAATGCTTGAGTCTGCCCAGGTTGACATATTTCCTAAGATGTGCTCCTTCATATGATAATCCTATACTGCACGAATATGACAGTATCCTGAGGCAGATCTTTACTAAAGTACTTAACCTTACTCTAGAAGATGGGCAGGGGACCAAGCTACACTCCCAGTCAGACTAGGAGGCATTGGTGTCCGAGTCATCTCAGATTGCTCTACCTGCTTTCCTGTCTTCATGCATTGCATCCAGAGGGCTTGTAGCAGCAATTCTCCCTGAACATCTTAGGGACACGATTGGAATCCATGACCAAAGTTCGTTGATGGAGCCAGGATCTGGGATAACTCTAACGGCTCTGAAACCAGGCCTGCTCCCCCAACAACTACAAACAGTCGCACTGGGATGGCCCAATAGTAGAGAATATAGCCTCAGCAATGCTTCAGAGTGTCAGGAAGGATAGAGCCTGCCACTTGCAGTGAGAGCTCCTCATGCAGGGACTTTCTTTGGCTGTTCCCAACTCCAGCCTTGGCACAGCCTCGACCCACAGACCATCCGCATTGGTGCTTGCCCTTCGACTTGCCGCCCCTATTCTCGCCGAACACAGGTGTATTTGTGGCAGTGAAGCAGCAGACCGATTCGGGTACCATGGTCTGTGTGTCGTAAATCCGAGGGAAAGATTGCAAGACATGAAGAGGTTAATAACATTATCAAGAGGAGCCTCACAACAGCCGGATGCCCAGCAGTAAGGGAACCACCCCAACTATGCAGATCTGATGGCAACCAAAAGCGTCCAGATGGTATCACCCTTCAAGCCTGGACAGACGGCAAGCAGGTGGTGTGGACTACACATGTGCATCTACCTTGGCTGATACCTATCTCCAGTACACCAGGGAGGAAGGAGGGCTGCGCACCTTCAGGAGTCCCAGGTCGAGAAAATATGGAGAACTTGCCCATCATTATATGTTTGTTCCCATAGGCTCAGAGACCCTTGGCTCATGGGGAAAGAGTGATCTAAGTTCCTCAAGGAGCTGGGCAAAAGACTCATACAGGGTAACTAGGGATCCCAGGGCAGCTAGTTTCTGTTCCAGCGACTCAGCGCTGCTGTTCAGAGGGTAATGCATGCTGTATTCTGGGCACGCGCACCAGCTCGGAAGAGCTGGATGAGATTTTCGCATTATAATCAGTGACAAAGATGTAACAATATGTACTAGACATGTATCTCTCACCTCGTGTACTGTATATGCCATCTTTATATCAACAATGTATCTCTAAATCTTTTGTACCATATTATGTAATAAAATATACCTATTGGTAAAAAAAATTAAAAGATGGGTGGTAGGAGAAGTGGAATATTCAAATGGCATCAGGAAGAAATCCAAATATTCTTCCTTGAAGCCTTTTATCCACTTCTCCGAGGCTATGGGTCCCACAATTTGTACCAGAGGTGGACCCCATCATATATATATATATATATATATATATATATATATATATATATATATATATATATATATATATATATATATATATAGTAGTTATTTTGTACTCTGCTCTCAAACACTGGACTGATGTCAGTAACACTTGGATGAGCATCCACACTCCTTCGACTCTGAAAGACCCATAGGTTTGAGTATCACATAATTATTATAATTCTTTCAATCACGTTGAAGGTTTATATATATATATATATATATATTATATATATATATATATATATATATATATATATATATATATATATATATATAAATAAATATATATAAATATATATATATAAATAGATGGGTCCACCTCTGGTGTAATTGTGGGTCCCATAGCCTCGGAGAAGTGGATAAAAAGGCTTCAAGGAAGAATATTTAGATTTCTTTCTGAAGCCATTTGAATATTCCACTTCCCTACCACCCCATCTTTTGAATATGTATAAAATTTATTTCAAGACAAATGACAAGAATACAATAGGGAGTAAAACAACATAGATAACAACTCAGAGCTACATCTCAAATACTTCGTCCAGCTCCCCGGCATTGGGCCGCGTGCCCAGAATGCTGCAGGCATTTCCCTCTGATCGCAACACTGAGTCTCTGAAAGAGGAAGCTGGTCGCCCTGTGGTCCTTGGTTTCTATGATGAGTTTTCACCAGCTCCTTGAGAACTTTAGAGCACATTGCCCCATGCTCCATGGGTTTCCGACCTATTGAGATGAAGTTATAGCAAGGGGAAGGCCTTCATATTTGCGAGTCTTCTGGGTCTCCCTGTGGCTGGCAGCTCCACCCCTTCGCTAGGAGTATGCAAGTAGGTGTCTGCCATTGTGGCAGCACAGGTGTAGTCCCAAGCAATCTGCTTACCATCCTTCCAGGGTAGCATAGTGGCTCCATCAGGACGCTTTTGACTTCCATCAGATCTCTGCACATTTGGTTCCCGTTGAGCTGGGCAACGGGCTGTGGCGAGGCTTCTCTTTATGATGTCATTGACCTCCTCATGTCTAGCATACTTCCCTTCTGATGTGTGACACACTAGACCATGAAGTCCGAATTGATCGGCCGTCGCCTTGCCGCAAATACACCTATGTTCGGTGAGTATGGGGGCGGCTAGGCGAAAAGCAACACTAATCCGAATGGCCTGTGGGTCGAGTCGAGTCCCCAGCGAGGAATTGGGAACAGCTAGAAGAAAATCTCCTGAGTGTGATGCCTTCACCGCTAGGAGACGAGCTTTGTCCTTTCCTGAAGCGTTGGTGAGCATTGTGTTGCCAATTTTTTCCATGATCGGCTTGTCTCAGTGCGACTGTTTGTGCTCTTTGGGAGGAGCTGGTCTACTGGAGGAGTCTGCCAGGATGTCCCACCGCACAACTGCTTCAATGACCCTGGGGTCTTGAGCTCCCACCACACCTCTCAAACGTTCAGGGACAATCTTCTTGACTAATCCACAGGAGGCCAAACACGATGACAGATATGCAGGTAAAGCTACCTGCCTTGCTTTGCGCATCCCTATACCTCCCAGTCGCACTGGGAGGGTTGCCTGTTCCCATTGCCGATCCTCTAGTGACAGATTCAGTGCCTTCTTAAAGGTTGATCTCAGGTGTGCGTCATACTCGTCAAGTGTTGGGTTGTCAAAAGAGGGTGCGCACCTCAAGAAGTAAGTGAGTCTTGGCATAGTAAGACACCTTGTGAGGAGATACAGAGCATCATGGGCATCAAGATCACTTATTCTCTCCTCCATTCTTTTCAGGTCATTCACTTTGTCCTTGAGGACAGTGTCGATGGCGTTGTGATCTAGCGGTGCTCCCAGGAGGGTACTGTTGGATGGAGTGGTAGTAGTGACTTCTGGGAGGATTGTTTGCACCGCATTGATTATTTCCTGGTTTAGTGTGATGATTTCACACTTTGAGGGATTGAGGATGAGTCCTAAGGCTTCTCTCTGTGTCTTCACCCGTTGTAGGTCCTCTAACAGGGACTCCTCAGTACCCGCCAGAGTGCCATCATCCAGGTACCAGATGTTGAGCTCCTGCGTAGGCTGGAAGTTAGTTTTCTTACTGCCAAACAGAAGAGAAGTGGAGCGAGTGGATCACCCTGCTGAACACCCTCAGATTAGGTAATTTCATGTTCCCCAAACAAAAGAGTCGAGAGTTTCCTGTAGCCAGCTGAAATGAAGGGAAAGAGACTGGGGAAGCGATCCCGAACGGCTGGCAAGACCACATCTCTCTTCGCCATATTAAAGGCATTTCTAAAATCAAGTTTGACTACGGCCTTGTCTTCTGGTAGGTCCCTGATGTAGGCCCTTGCCGCATGAGCTGCGGCTTCACTGCCTTGAGAGACCCCAAAGCCCAGTTGGTGTGGCTGGAATAAATTGGCAGCTTCTAGGCGAAGGTTTCTTACTGCTGCTTTGGCAACTAGACGGCGAAGGGTGTTACCAACAACAATGGGTCTGATTCCCCCACCCTTCTTCTTCAAAGCACATAATGAGGCTCAAAAATAGAAAGGTTTAATTTCTTCTGGGATTCGCCCAGCCAGGCAGTTTTTGACAAAAGTTGTTAATTCGGTGAGGAGAATTGATGCAGATGCGCCGAGTACTGGATTTACCATCTCTTTGAGGTGTTGTGGTCTAATTTCAGTGTAACCTCTTGCAGATCCTGCTGGAAATGACACTATCGCCTTATATACTTCTGATTCTGGCAAAATTAATTGTTCAGTGATGATGTCTCCTTCAGGGTTGTTGTTGATGGCTCTGGTGTCCCTTGTCGGATGCTTGTCTCTTAGTGCTTGAGCTGTGGTCTCATCTTTGGGAGCCACAGTGTCGTCACTGTAATTATTCTGATTGCTCCCACTGTGTTGCCTTCTACGATTTTTTTGCTAACCTGTGCGCAAATTTTCTCGTTTTCAGTGGAGTTTTTCTTGGGTCTACCTCTGTGATTCCTGCGATGGTGGGGCAGAGGGACACACTTATCTGTTCTTGGGTAGTTGCGCACTGCCTTGATGACTGAAGTGGTTAGCAGTTTGCCTCGTCTTTCAGGAACTGCAAGACAAACATTCCCAAACAGGAGTAGGTTGCGCCATGCTTTAATGGTGCCTCGGGCTTCTAAATTGGTGGAACCTCCATTCACCTGCTTAAGAAGGTCTGTGAATTTCCCTGCTGCATATGGGCGAGCTGCATTAGGAATGTGGGATAGGGTACTGCTAGCAGTGTATTTGAATGCCAGAAGGTTTTCGCAAGAGAGGAGGTTGCCATTGGAATTGACATCTGCCTGTGGAGGCTGTGGGTTGATTATATGAAGGTACCACCTCTGGAACTGTGCTGGGGACCCTCATCCTCAGAGAAAAGAATAAACTTGCTTCAGGAAAAACTCAAGGTTCTTCCTAAATCTGTTTGAATATTGTTTTCTCCTAACACCCCCTATATTCTATATTCTATGAAGACTTTATTTAAAAACAAAATAAATTGACAAAAATACAATTGTAGGACAAAATAGATTACATCTCAGAGTTACATCTCGAACACTTCGTCCAGCTCCCCGGTGGTGGGCCAACAAAACTGGTTTAGTATAATTTTAAATTGTATAATATACTGAATGCCAGTATTCTGTAAAACAAAATTACGTAGATGGAACCTCATACATTTACTCAATCAGTCTATCAAAACTGTTTCACGTTAGGAGATATGACATGTGTGACGCTGACATGTTGTACATCCACTTCTATTGCAAAATATTCGGTCACCTCCTGAAACAATTTTCGTTTGTTTTATGATTGTAGATGTAATATCCGAACAATTAATCTCTGGATTCATAAATCTGCTTTTATATAGATATAAAATTCAAGTAGCGGCAATTAATTTTGTAAACCAGTTACCTTCGTTACAAGCCGTGTTAATCCATTCGTTAGAATAGTCTTTACTCTTCCGTTTACCACGTCTGAGTCGCTAGATATGACTGCTGCCCAGCAGAATGAGTCGCGGAAATTTTCTTCCACGACTGTACCTACATAATGCTAACTGAGGAGGAACAGGTGTAGAGAGATTTGTCCTTATGTGTCGTGCTCTAGACGCGAACTCAAGAGTTGGTAAGCTGGTGGTTCTGAATAGTTGGTAAGTGAGTGTTGGCTGGGGTATGCTTGAATGGGTGCGCAGGAGTGACTGGTGGATTGTGTGTATGCAGGGTGACTGGTGGGGAGGGCTAGGTTAGGTTAGGTTAGGTTGGTCAGGACACATGACAAGTGTTCCTGACGCGGGTCTTAGTCAGATGATGACCCACCGTTGGAGCTTTTCGACATCTGACCGAGGCCTTCCGCTTTAAAAAAATTAGGTGTTTTGCTAATGGTGGGATGGGAGAGGGATGGGCCGATGAGGGAGATGGCTGAGGTTCTGCTCTTTGTCCCTAAAATCTCCACTCTTTCCTAATTTGCTTTTGCTTTGTATATTCTCCTTTTGTTAAATCCTGGGCTAAACAAACATTGTAAAAAAATTAATACTCTGAGGGATGCTTTCAGTTTTAGAGCTTTCTATCATTTTACTACATTTGAAAAAATGTTTCAAAGGTCTCTGAAGTCTCTGGTAATGATACTCATGACGATGAACGCTTTAAGAGTGGGCATAACCTTCGTAGGCTGCTCGCTGTGGCAGTGTATTCACCCACCTAGTTGTTACTAAATAATTGTAGATATTGTCTATCGAGTACTCACAAATACTCCTGCCATCATAAGCCTTATCAACCTACTGCTACGAATACGAAATATTGATAAAAAATTGCATGTTCATATGCCATATGACCAAGGTTGTTCAGTTCATTCCCATCTTCCTGGAATAGGTTGGATTACTTCCACATGCGTACCCAAATCTTGCCTCAGCTCAACTACTCTCAGACAAAAGAATCACTCTATGATATAATGATGACCATTGGCCTCCTAAACGTCCATCTATTATAGTGCTTTCCGGTTCATATCCTTTAAAAAATATCCATCTGACCTATCTGCTCTACAATGTTGTACATCGTAATCATGTGACGCAAGTTCTTGCATCATTCTTCACAGGTCTTTCCTGATACTTAAGGGTTTAGACTCTTATCGAGTTACTTGATTTTCATTTTTCTGGATGTGCTTTTTGATGGTGGTGAGTCAAAGATGGTGTTGCTTACTTGATGGATCTGAAGTTAGCTGTATATAATGTCGTGAAAAATTATTTGTCGAGTTATAATACTTGCCAACATTAACAGGGTAATTGACCATGGTAAGTAACCCTTTCTACTCTGTTGGTCCAGTACAGTGGCACGAATCTTCAGATATTGGTAAATGATTTATTTATTGTCACTCCGCCGCTCTTTTTGATCTCGTATATTAGCTTCTGGTTCTAATGTTAATTCCTGTCCGCTGTTTTGTGCTTGGAAGGCGTGGAGTGATGCCACCGACGCTCACTACCTTGGATCACGAAGCACACCCCACCATTTTAGTCTTCTCTCCGTGTAGGAAGTTTTTTTCATATTCACATGTATATACAAGTTTTTATCCTGTGTTCTGTGTCCTGTTCCTGCAAGAGAGAAAGTTTTTTTTTGTTTTACTTAGTATAACAGGTAAAGTGCACGGTAGGGTTATTATTGAAAGAATTATAGGTAAGACAGAGAGTAGGATTGCAGATGAGCAAGGAGGCTTTAGAATGGGTTGGGGATATGAAGATCAGGTGTTTTCATTGAAGCATATATGTGAACAGTATATAGATGAAGGTAGGGAAGTTTTTATTGCAATAATGGATTTAGAAAAGGCATATGATACTGAATAGGGAAGCAATGTGGCAGATGTTGCAAGTGTATGGAATAGGTAGTAAGTTACTAAATGCTGTAAAGAGTTTCTATAAGGATAGTGAGGCTCAGGTTAGGGTGTGTAGGAGAGCGGGAGATTACTTCCCAGCAAAAGTAGGCCTTAGACAGGGATATGTAATGCGACCATGGTTGTTAAACATATTGGTAAATTCGGTTGTAAAAGAAGTAAATGCAAGGGTGTTGGGGAGAGGAGTGGGATTAAATTATGGGGACTCAAATACAAAATGGGAGTTGATTCTAAAGAAAAGTTGCAATGGTTAGTGGACGAGTTTGGGAGGGTGTGTAAAGATAGAAAGTGAATATAGAGAAGAGTAAGGTGATGAGGGTATCAAACGATTTAGATAAAGAAAAAATGGATATCACATTGGAGAGAGGGAGTATGGAAAAAGTGAATGTTTTCAGATATTTGGGAGTTGACTTGTCAGTGGATGGGATGGGTTTATGAAGGATGAGGTTAACCATAAAATTGATGAAGGAAAAAAGGTAATTTTGTAATTTCTTTTAGTCTAATTGTTCCTGTTAATGAACTTTTTTATTATCTCTTAAGACATAATTCACTGCATATGTTATTTCCACCAGAACATGTTTACTCTTTCCAAGTGGGTTTAAATAGCTCACGCGTATGTTGAAAATATCCTGTGATGTTTGAGTAAACAGCAAATCTAATATAGAGATGGTGTGTTGTCATTATACTGAGGAATTTTTGACCGTTTTCTAGTCCTAGAGGCTGCCAAGTTTATTTATTATTGTTAATTAAAATCTCCAAGTACAACAACTTGTTCCTTATCACGGTTTGTTTTTATTGTATATTTTCCAATGAATATTATGTTATCCCTTATTTATGTTCTCAACTCTTCTCTTTCCCAAGTATTATTAAAAAGTATTTTATATACTTACTTGTCCCCAAAATTTCAATATATAAATTATTTTTGGATTTCGATTTCCATAACTTGAAATTCTTGTACCACTATTGTCAGTTCTCCTTTCTTCCATACACTCTCATCTAAGTACTGAACAATTTACGTCAAAATAAAACCTCATTTACAACGTGACATTCAAGTTTATTTTGACAGACAAACTATATCATGTTTATTTTCATTAATAATACCCCTAGGTTCTAATCTTTCATGAGGTTACTTCATTTTCAGAAAAAGTATGATTCACACTTTGCCTCTTTATCCCTTTGTTTTAACATGATTTTTCATCTATCTTGTGGTTGTTTCTTTGCAAAACCATTTGATGGGTTTGCCCTCATACTCTTTACAAAAAAAACACTTGTTTTCTTCATCATTTCTACCTTCATTCAACCTCCTAGTATTGTTTATGAAATCTTTCATTATCACAATACCCTTCCTTTTAATTTTGTTGTCTAATTTGTGTTTCCTTTTAACCCTCCAGTTCCTTGATGTCTTTAGCTTTTTATATTAACACTTATTTCATATGCTTGATTTGTGTGAGTTATTGGCAGTGGCATATGCTTATCTTTTTCATATTTTCCAATACTATAGGAAGCTAAAGGTCACAATGCATCTTGTCATATCATTTGTGAGTCTTAAGCTGCTACCATGTGTTGCTCATTCTTTGTTATCTCTATTGAATTTTGCAAATGTATCCTCAACGTTGGATTTATATTCTTCCAGACCTTATCTCTTTCTCTAGGCTTTTGTTGACATTTTTCAGAAATATCTTGTGGTAGCTGCGCATGCTTTTCTCATTTTGTCTCATACTTATGCCTGCATAACAATCTTTTAAGTTAGATTTATTCTGTACTAAACCTTTTAATTTCCTTCTCAATTTGATTTTTGTTTTATGCCAACTCCTTAATTATCACCATTCTCTTCTTCACTTGAGTCATCTGCATTTTCTATAAATAGGCCTTTATAACTAGTACTTCATTTTCTTAAAAATGCATTTTCCTTTTTTTAATTTCTCGATTAATCCTTCTCGACTTTCCTGATTATATTTAATTTTTGTCATGTTATCCATCTATTGACAGGTTTCCTTGTCCTTAAGTGTATAGCATATCTATACTGAGACTACATACCTTTTGCCATATTGTCAATAAATACAAAACTTTACTGCTACGCCATTTCTGTTTAATATATTTAGTATGTTCATCTTACTCTGAAAATGATTCACAAACATAATTTTCCTCAATTTGTTGAGATATCACTTAAGTAAAAACCTCTTCTTCCTACGCAACTCAACAGTTTTATTTTTCAAGGATGAGGTAAATAACGTCTGTCCTAATCGGCGTCGTGTGTGTGTGTGTCATCTAGACATGATCTTGTCATTTTCATCTGTGATCTCTGACAAGTAATATGTGGGTGTAAGCACCCGGCTGTGGTGCCGGGCATTTAATTTGATTTTTTTATTATCAATTAAAATTAAAAGTTTGAAATAATTTAATTTAGAGAATTCACTTGAGAACTGTTGAACAAGCACCTCTGACCAGAGGGGACAGGACAAGTTTTTATCTACGTTGACTGGTAATAATGGAAAAGTGTCTTAGTTTTATTTGGGTATACACAATAAGCGCGCGCACGCGCATGTCTGTGGTTGCAGTGGTTGAGTCATAGCTCCTGGCCGCTACTGGGACACACTCCCTTCGCCATGAGCCTTATTATACCTCTTCTTGAAGCTATGAATGGATCCTGCCTCCACTACATCACTTCCCAAGCTATTCCACTTTTCGTGTGTGTGTATGTGTGTGCGCGCGCGCGCGCATTCGTGCGTGCAAATGGCAACACGCTACAGATAGAGTAATAGGAGACAAGGCTTCCGGTGATTTACAATGGATAAGACTTCTTATTTATTACTCAGGTATTTGTGCTCACGCTAAACTTTATCACACCAGAGCCGGATACCGTGTTTTAAAAATATTTCTTTCTTGTTTATAGTTCAATTATTGTCATAATCGCTAATAGACAGTGTCAGTAAATATAACAGATAGACACACTTGCGTGAGGCAGTGTCAGCCATAGCTCTAAGCTGTTGGCTGAAGCCATATATATATATATATATATATATATATATATATATATATATATATATATATATATATATATATATATATATATATATATATATTATTGTACCAACGAACGAGTGGTATTTATCAATAACACTGCGACTAGCCAAGGAGTCGAACCCATGCTGCTTTGGCCCGCCTCATGGCGCATGGTGAGCAAAAGACAGATGACACTCTAGCAATTTATAAAGATTTATAAATTAAGTATTTTGGGTACTGTTGATCATTAGGTATTTCATAAATCTTCCCAGTTTCTTCAACTATGAACTCTTGGCTGCAAATACGCAAAGGTCTCGAAAACATTGATGAGAATACGACAGTTTAACTCATAATTTTTAACTCATAACGTGAAGAATAGTGCATATAAGTTGTTTTTTGTTTTTAAATTTTAAATTTAAAGTCATGGTTCCAATTAATAATTAGAACATGTAGAAAAGACAATGAGCTATTTTGTTCAAACTCAACAGTAAAATTTATGGAATGAACTAAACTAATATAACAAAGAAATGGTTTATATCAATAGTTTTAGGCATAAGACATAAAACATCAACATATCTGTATCATTTAGTTCTATTGGGAAGGATTTTGTTAAGCAGCCTTGTTTCAAAATGTTCCATGTACAAATTGCTAAGGACAGCTGAGAGGATTTCTAATTGCCATACCAAACTTCTGAGTGTAAAGTTCGTCATTAAACACAAACTTTGCATTAAAATTACAGAGTTTAATAAGCCCAATATTGTATGTACTGGCAATTGTAAATCGCAAGTAACAATTTCTTCAGATACGAAATTTAATAAATCATCAACATGAACTTTTGTTAACAAAAAAGTAACATCAAAGCTAGCCATATTGTAATCAATAAATTCAGTCATGGTGCTTAATTTATCCACTAAATCTATATTGCTTTTAACATTAAAGTTAGAATTTGTCCAACAATTTTATATCATTTGTTCCATGATTCCTTTAAAACTGCGTTCCGTTTGTTCTAATCTACAAAACAAAATTCAACATCCTGAGAGTTTGACGAAGCAATAGCAGTAAGGAATATACTATTTTCCAAGCCTTTTTGCTTATGTTATAAAATAGGATAAACAGTGCAAAGCTTGCCAGTGAACGTTATGGGATTACAATAGTTATTCTGAATTCCACGCCTTTCTTGACATACACGAACCACTGGATATATTGGGAGCTGACTTGATTGACTTGACTTGATTCAGCAGGAATACAGGACCCTTGCTACACCAGTGCCATCACTGAATGGGAGACTCTTGCTGCTCCAACACCAAAACCTAGTGAAGAACTGGCCTACAAACAGTCAAGCTGGGACGGCCCCATCGCTGAAAAGATACTTGCCAATATGCTTAGGGCCGTAACATCAGACAGGGAAACTGCCCATCTCCTAGCTGTGAGTGCACATCACTCTGGGGACTTCCTCCAAACAGTTCCCATTTCGGCCATGGGAACACGCCTCGACCCTAAGACCCTTCGTATTGCAGTGGCTCTGCGCCTTGCTGCCCCTATTCACACGGAATAAACGTGTATTTGCAGCGATGCGCAAGCCGACCAATATGGTCTACATGGTCTTAACTGTTCTAAAACCAAGGGTTGGCATGCAAGACACAATGAGGTCAACGACATCATAAAGAGAACCCTTGCTACAGCTGGATGCCCAGCCGAGAGAGAGCCTCGATCACTAGCAGCCAACAACGCCCACAACCCAGCAAACCGCCCCTACGGGATCACCATCTATCCTTGGAAGAATGGCAAGCTCTTAGCATGGGATTATACCTGTGTCGACACTGGCTGACACCTACATCCATCACAGTGTCGGGCGACAAGGAGGAGCTGCTGACCACAGAGAGGAGTACAAGAACGGCAAGTACAGGGACATAAGCCAACAGTATCAATTTGTCCCAGTGGGATCAGAGACCTTGGGAGCGTGGGGAAAAAATGCAACACGTTTCCTTAAAGAACTGGGTTCCAGACTCATCGACACCACCAGGGACCCAAGGGCAGCCACGTTCATGTTCCAGCGTCTCAGCGTGGCCATCCAGAGGGAAAACGCATGCTGCATACTTGGCTCGCGTCTGGCTTCGGAGGAGCTGGAGGAGATTCATAATCTTTGATATATTGTATCATTTTATTCATGTTCATGTTTTCCATTGATGTATTCTGTCTGTTAATAAAGCATTCCATGATCATATATAGGGGGTGGTAGGAGAAGAAAATATTCAAACAGCTCCGGGGAGAACCTCGAGTTTTCCCTGAGGTACGTTTATTGTCTTCTCTGAGGATGAGGGTCCCCAATAAAGTTCCAGAGGTGGTACCTCCATTTTATATATAATATATATATATATATATATATATATATATATATATATATATATATATATATATATATAATGTGTGAGCCGCTCAGGTAATACATTTTGGAAACAGGTGGTCATTGTGCTAGAAATACCACTCTTGGACCCCTGTGTATGAACGACCTTCAGTCTGTAGCGAAAGCATTCCTGCAATGATGTTACAGTGTTGCAGCCACCAGAACAACTTGCAGTACTTGACAGAATAAGATTTTAAGGGAACTTTTTTTCAAATATCTACAAAATTGTCCCTCAATTGCTTATTAATAATACATGACATAACAGCTATTCTTAGCGAGATTTTCACGAGATTCCTGTAATTCCACTTATCTGATGGTTCGTAAATGGGGGGTTTATAATTCCACTTATCTGATGGTTCGTAAATAGGGGTTTATAATTTAAGGTGACTGAAGCTATTTTTTCTATTTTCTTCTTCCTTCAACTTTTTGACTATTTTGCTCATAACTCGAGAACCCTTCATCCAATCGGCTTCAAATTTTCAACACTTAAGTACGGCAATGAAAACCTAATCCTTGGTATGTTCACTTGCCCTATGACCAATGTTAGACCATTCCCATCCTCATGAAATGCTTGGATTACTTCCGAAATCCTCAGTGCCATTGCTTCAAAGATTTAGAAAAAAAAAATGATGACAGAGTGAAATTAAAATGTGTAGGTGCAGATCTGACAGTTTTATAAATGAAAGTGTTAAAAAAATAGGTTAAATTTTTTTATTTACCTCCTCTGAATTGCTCAAATTTTAATGCCTGATGCACCTTAGAATTAGGATAGTGTCTATTAAATTTCGTTTGTGTGCAGCGATATTTGCTGAAGAAGTAAAATAGCTATAACCTGAGAATTTTCAGGATAATGTTCAAGGCTCACGCACGTCATTGGCTGTCATAAATTCCAATTTGCCAGTTTTATTTATTAGACTGGTACGCGCTTTTCATCCAATAACCTAAAGAATGCTTTTTCTGATCCCCTTCAAAATATTATTGACAGTGCGTTACGTAAGAAGGATTATACAGCCATAAGTTTAGTGTTAGTAGGTTAAAATTTGAAAATTCTCTGAGATAGTTAAACAAAAAATAGAATTGCTGGAATGAGATCAATTACTCGAGAATGCTTTTTTTCTGATTGGCTTCAAACTATAATCACTGATGGGCTTTATTAAAGTACAACTTGCCACCCAATTTGACAACTAGAGAATGCCTCTTCTCATCAGTTTCAATCTGCAAATGAGGTGTATCTTGTTAGTAAGCATTTTTTGGCTGTATGGCTACCAATTTGACAAATCATTTCCATATTTTAATAAATATTTTTATAAACATCGAAATCTATTATTTTTTATAGGATTGTGGAGAATATTAAAATAAATAAAAAATACACTATAATTAAAAAAATCCGTTGTTCAATGGGGTTTTTAAGTTAAGAGATGAAAAACTTTTCTATTTTTCGGAACATTCACTCGTATAATGTATCTAGGATTAGATTCATTGGTCTATTTGAGTGTGCTGGTGCACTTTACTTAATGCTGCACTGACATATCCATTGTTTTTCCGACTAAGTTAGGTTGTAGGTTACAAAATGCGACAGCTGTTAAGTGAAGATATCGCCACAGAATACTAGTCAACTTCTTGATCTCCCTTTAGTATCTAGCATGTTTCTGGTTTTGGAACAGTTTGTCCAGTTATCCCATAAAATTAGGTGGCTTCGCAATAGTTTTGGATTACAACTAAATACAAACCATCCAAATAAAAGTTGAAATCATTAATACCAAAGGTATCTAGGTGGTGGTAATTACGGTTAATGTAGTTTGAATAATTAAGGAGATACACGAATCTTGTAGGATAGCTTATGTATCATAATTATTGGAGTATACTTATATATCATAGTTATTCTATACAAATGATCACATGGCGCTATGGGCACATTTGAAAAGTTACTGTTCTAATCTTAATATGCCTCTTCAAGTGGGGGGATGGGGTTCCTTGGCGCCGTGAAGAGGATTTTGCTCTGAGGAAAAGAACCCGTCGGTCTTCTTCCTCCTACCCGTCGTATTACCCCCCAATACCCCCTTTTCCCTAACCCATCCTTCCCATCCCTTCTTTCCCTTTCTCTATACTTTCCGTATCCCTCACCTTTCCCCATCTCTCCCTTTTCCCCATCCCTCCCCTCTCCTTTCTTTCCAGCTTTTGGCCTTTGGGGTCTTTCTCTCTGAAATTCTAGATCCTAGGATGGGGAAAGTGTGTCAATACCCATCCCATTCCGTCGAGGTTTTTCGTGGTGGTGGTGTTTACCGAGGAATTTGGATCATCTGGTGATGTTCAGTTCCCTTCAGATGACGAGTGTATCCCCGGGGGCTGCCTGGCTGATGGAGGTATGCCTTGTTACAGATTTCCGCTATCCCCTTCTATTGTTCCCTGAGGTGTCTCGGCGGATGTGAGGTTGCTATCCTGAACTGTTGATTTACTGGCATGAAGGGTAGAGTATGGCACTGGTTCCACATAGCATCTGCAATGCCGGCTGCACTGTGGGCTCTTTTGGGTGTGCAGGGAAATATACAATCCCTCCATATTTCACCCTATCACTATTTTTTTTCTCCCCCTTTTTTTAAATAAATATCAAAGGGGAAACTTATCATGGAGACCCAAAACCATGACTTGCCTCTTCCTGGGCCCTTTCCAACATCACCCCCTACAGACCTTGATACTCCTTCCGATCATTCTCAAAGTTATGAACTTTACCCTCTTTTGGTAACGCGGTTCCGAGCGACCTTTATGACACTTCTGACCTTTGTGCGGCTTTGACTATGATACTGGCTTCTCCACACTGTCGATTTTCGGATCGTATACACAACTTAAGATTTCTCACCTTTAACTTTCCGTCCAAATGACCTACTTCAGTTTCCTTTCAGACTTTTAAGAAACGTCCAACTAAGGAATTCCTGCTCTCACGCTCTGTTTCAAAGTCCCTCTTGGAAAAAATTATTTATTCTTCAACTACCTAATCCTACTGTCTTTCCGACTACAGCATCAGCAAGGCAATCATTTGACATTGTGGGCAGAACATTTCCTACCACGTTCTTGAGAGTGGCACATGCAATGTCACATTCAAAATGCAGAGCAGGTACACAGTCTTTCACTCTTGATATTGTTGACAACACACCAGTTACGATTCAACTTATAAGTGCTTGGGTTATGGACACTCCCGAGCTTCAGAACCTTGCATTTATCTACATTGAACTGCATCTGCCACTTTTCTGACCACGAATTGAGTTTGTCTAAATCGTCCTGAAGTTTCCTGACATTCACAAGCACATCTCCCTATATTCTTGCTGTAGATCTATTGTCCTTCCACAAAAGATCGTACAACGCGACTTTCTAGCATGTAATGTCATTCTGGACCAACTCGATATCTAGAATCTCCTGATCATTAAAGATGGCACATACTCCCTGCCTGTTGGCGGAGGGGTTATCCTAGCAATGTAGCAAGACTAACGTTTGACAACGTATACTGCCACCATCTGTTTATGTAGCGGGACAACCCCTACAAGTGCTGGAGGTGATCCCTACCCCGCAGCAGTGTCGAAAATGCTGGCGTCAAGGGCGCTAGGCGAAATATTGCAGGTTAGTAGCAGAATGCCATGTCTGTGAGGCTGTTGACTATAGCAGTCCATTCTGCAGCCACCCTCCCACTTGCCTTAATTGCAAGGAGGCACACACAGCCTATTCTCACCGTTGACCGATTTTATCAGTAGTAAGAAAACGAGGGCTTCTCTTATGCCATGGCAGTTTCCCCATCTCTGCCTCCCTGGAATAAGAGGGCCGTGGGAGACTCCCACGGCTCTCTTATTCCAAGGTCACTAGATGGCCCCAGATTTCGGTGGTACCTGCTCTAAGGTTCCAGCCTCATTATCTCTTACTGTTCACTTTTCCACATGTTCCAACGTCTACTCTTTCCCCTCCAGTCCAAATCTTCAACCCCCAAACCACTTGTCATTCTGAAACGTTCTTGTCTCCTTATCTCTTGGTCTAGACGTACTTTGAGATGCATCTCATACTCTTGTGGAGTCTCATCCACCCCCACCCCCTGTCCCTTCGGAAATTTTTGCTTGCCAAGACACCTCTACCCTCTTTTGGTGTCTTCCGTTCTCTCTCCAATTTTTATTCAGACTACATCTCCCTCCGCTGCCAAGATCTCTCCCCGTTCTCTTATCTGAGACTACTGAAGCCATCTCAGCTTTTATCGAGGTCCACCCCCTCCTCCTACACTTCACATTCTAACCTTACGCGTCTTCATGTCATCCCAATACTTCACTTGTTACTAGTTTCCCATTAACTCCGCATGTTGACTTTACTGACCCTCCTGGTCCATAGACACCTGCAAAATATTACTGTTACTCTCTCTTAGCCGATAATGGCTTACAGTGGAATATTCAAGGCCTCAGGGAGAGAGTCAGGTATTGCTCTCCCAGTTTTCCCCTGTTCTGTTTGCAAGAACCAATACAGCGGAGCAAACTAAAAATTGCGCTCTGCTGTTTTCCATCCGATCTCGGGCTACATCTTACTACATTCATTGGATCCTTTTACCAGTGAGAGTTTATATGAAAGTGCACTTTTCATTTGCCACATTATACAACATTCTTGGGTCTTTGCCCGTACTTCGCTGCATTACACTGTAGCCCACATCTACTTGGACAATGGTATACAGTCTTCTCTGTATATATTTCTCCTTTTCGGCCATAATCTATTTAGGATATGGCATCTTTTATTTCTTCCTTACCTCCTCCTCCCATCGTATTAGGAGATTTTATTGCTCATTTCCTCTCGGGAGGGTCTCACTGTGGTTCTCGTGGTGATCAATTAGTGGTTCTAATAACTTCTCTTCCCTTCAATGCTTTAAATGCAAGTACTCTTACATACTTCGACCCTCGCACTCACTCTTGAATAGGTCTCTCAATCTGCTCCTTAACTGCACTCGACTTTATCTGGCATATTCTCGACCTCGTAGCCCACGTTGGCAGTTTGAACGGGTTAATTGGGCCGTTTACGCGCGTCAGTTTTCAGTGAGCAATATTCTCCTTTATCCTTAACTGCTGAGCTATTACAACTAGTATTTTTGTCCTCGGTTTTAACCACAGCCTCGAATAGGTTAGGTAATGATCATGAGGAAACAGTACAAGTGTTTCTTGACGCGGGTCTTAGATGATGACCTACCGTTGGAGCTTTTCGTCATCTGACCGAGGCCTTCCGCTGGATTACCGGTCCATCCCCTTAAAATTTATGGTTAATTATAACCATATAGTTATACAGTCCCTCAAACCTCAGGCAGACACCCTCCTGCTTGTGTTTATGCAGTGCATTTGAAACTTGTTTCATAGTTTCGATATCGTTAAAATAGGACCACAGGGCGAGGGGGGTTGCCCGACGTGACATCCGGGAAGCTAAGCGCACTTGCTGGGAGCATTGTGATTCTACCGCCACTTCGACTTTGAGAGCAGTTTGGAAAAAAAATAAGGTAATTGAGTGTCAAATACTCTCCAGATCTGGCTCCTGTTATTAAGGTTACTGGTGTCAGCATAGCAAGCCCTGTTGAAGTTGCCACAGGAATTGGAAATCATCTTGTCTGTATCTCTCAGGGACTCCACCTATGCCCCTCGTTTCTTTCTTCCAAGTCTGCCAGAGAGTTAATGCCTTTAGACGTTTTTTCTTGCAGGGAAATAATGTGCCTTTCACGCTTCTAGAACTGGAGTCGGCAAACTTGCCGATCGTCTGCAGCAGAACTTGATGGTATTCACATCCGTATACTTCAGATTTTATATCTGTCAACCCCTCGCAATCCTCTTACGTCTTTTTAATCTTATTTGGTCGCAAGGTGTTCTTCCCCAGCTGTGGAAAACTGCTGATGTTGTACCTTTTCGTAAACCAGGTACTTCTGGCCATGATACCTCACAACATTGCAACATTGCGTTTACCAGTGAATTTTGCAAGTCGATGGAACGTCTAGTAAATAAACGTTTGGTGGGGTAGTTAGAGACACACAATAGCCTCTCCACTAGTAAGTTTGGCTTTCGTAAGGGCCGCTCCACTATTGACCCTTTACTCTGCTTAGATACTTAAGTTGATAATGCAATTGGTAGTAACCACTCAGTTAGCGCTGTCTTTTTTTTCTTGATCTACTTGGAGATATAACATCTTGGTCCAAGGTCATTCCTTATGCCTTCGTTATTTGTCATTCTCATGACTTTCTCTATCCTACATACAGGATAATAACGGACGTAAGTAGAGGTCCAATGATTGTTTCCCACCCCTGTTTACTCCGTTTCTTTTCTCTTCACATTCACTCGCTCTTGACTTCTCATTAGTTGCCCCCTTTATATGTACATCTAGCATAGCATATAGCTTTTCTCTCTTCCCTTGGTAGGTTCCGACAGTTCGTGTCTGTTCTTCCCCACTGCCATGAGTGAAAGCTCAAATACCTACAGTTGCTTCTCTCTCCATTTTCCTTAACCAGGTCCGGTCTCATTCTCAGGACGTTGCAGTTTACACTGATGGTTCTAAATCCTCTGACAGTGTTCCTGGGAAGTGCTCCTGGACAGTGTTGTACGAGGTCATTTATTAGACCCAGCTAGCATCTTCACAGCAGAATTGTATTCAATTCTCAAAGCGATTATCCGTATTGCGTCCAGGTCTACCTTATCGTTTGTGGTAGTCTCGGACTCATTTAGTGCTTTGCAAGCTATCAAAAAATTTAATTCATCTCATCACCTAGTTCATCGCACACAACTTTGGTTGCGCCGTATTTCTAGCAAAAACAAATAAATCGTTTTCTGTTGGGTACGTGGGCATGTTCATGACAACAAGCAAACAGTGGTACACGACCTTCCATTCTCAGATTATTTTGCAGTTATTTTTAGCCTCCTTCGCAACCGTTTGCAACAATGTCGGTCTCAATTGATCCATAATAAATTACACTCTATCAAGCCGAGTTTAGGATCCTGGTCTTATCATTGATGTCGTGGTTGACAGACTACGCATTCCCGTCTTCACATCGGCACACACGTCTCACTCATTGGTATCTCATGGATAGGCACACAGTTCCCCTCTGTGCGAATTGTCAGGTTCCAATTTCAGTTTTCCTTCGACGTCGTCATTGCTCTAACACCTTTACTTTATCTTCCCTCCTCGCTGACGGCCCCACCTTTGACACAGACTCCCTCTCTGACTTTTTGACAGCAACAGATTTATTACACAACCCTTGATTATCCTTTATTTAGAACGCTTCCACCTACCTTAGTAACTCTACCCTGCAGTGCTGTATAACCATGATGGTTCATCACTTAGTTTTGATTATAATAATCTTAATGTGTACCATCTGGTATGTTGATATGAGATGCTCTCATAAGTACAAGAGTAATGATGAGTGTGTGTGTGTGTGTGTGTGTGTGTGTGCAAGATATCGGTATGTGTTTGGATTGACTCTATTTAGACTTAGTCTGTGACTGACAACAAGAAGTCTCTAAAGCTAACTTCTGGACCATCGAGGCAATTAAAAAGCTTGCTTGAACAGTATAACACCCATTCCACAAACAACAATAATGCTCGAAGTATAGCATCAGGGAAATCGAGGAGACCAAAACGACCGTAACTGTGGACTTTCAGCAGATCCTCCGATCAGCAATTTCAATTTTCCGAATACGAGTGTGTTAGGTGCCAAAACTAATGAAAGTCGAAAGTTGAACTCGGGACCAGAGATAGTGTCTCTCTCATGACACAACCTCTGTAAACGTCAAATACCAGTGAGTCTAAATAATGCTCTGTAAAGGGAGTGGTACACAGATACGAGATGCGTGCCCCGCCTCACGAAAGGAAACATACTCTACCAAAAACAGAGCCTAAATAACATGAGCTGAGGAGAGCAACTATGTTAACTCCAGCAGGTGCAGAGAGAGAGAGACACCATCGGGTGGGTCGTACCAGCCTGGCATGAACTGTGAAACAGCCAGTCAAAACTCTCCACCAATGTGCACAATAAGAGCTTTAGTTACATCCAACATACATGCAAAAGCTAATACAAGTTAATATAATGCATAAAATTTTTGTGTTATCTTTTAACGAAAAACTCATCAATATAAAATTATATGACAAAGCAATGTATACACAATGTTCATTGCGTCCATTACAAAGGGTGGAACACCCCACCCGCATGACAAATGGTTGCATTAGGTGTGTTAAATGTATATTACTCATGTTTGAGTCACTTTTCGTATGATCATAAAATGTGAGTCACTCATGTGTCATGATCTCTGAATACGCAAAGATATCCAGTGTCTCTGTCACTGCCACAATACTAATGTAGTAGAGGCGGCACAGTGGTGGACGTATTTCGTAAAGGCATGACTCCAGAGGACTCAAAACAGTGGTGAAGACTGCACAAGCATAGCAGTCTGTGACGACTAATGGGAGATCTCATTCCACTCTAATACAGTGGTAGTGGAATGAAGTTTTGGGGTAGCCTGAAACGTGTGTAGTGGAGGAGTCTGGCCAGTGGACAACGCGACTCTCAGACGAGCGTCACTCGCACCACTCGCACCACTCAGCCAAAAACTCGCCAGTACAAAGGACGACACCACTCAGCATCCACCAATAACTCACCAGTACAAAGGACGACACCACTCAGCGTCCACCAATAACTCACCAGTACAAAGGACGACACCACTCAGCGTCCACCAATAACTCACCAGTACAAAGGACGACACCACTCAGCATCCACCAATAACTCACCAGTACAAAGGATGACACCACTCAGCGTCCACCAATAACTCACCAGTACAAAGGACGACACCACTCAGCATCCACCAATAACTCACCAGTAGAAAGGACGACACCACTCAGCGTCCACCAATAACTCACCAGTACATAGGACGACAGTACTGCTCTTAATATATAAAAATGAATCATTAAACATGACTAAAGATATATACATTACTGGGCTGAGTGGTTAAGTTACTTTGCTGAATTTAATCAAAGTAGCAAGTAACAAGAAAAGTACCCGGACACATAAGTTAAAATTATTTATCAGTTTAAATCAACGATGCGAGATAACAATCACTGATATGATTAATACTAATAGCATAAAGTTAGATACGGAAAGTCCATATCATTATCCCAGCATTTTTTTTTTATTTCATAGTAATAATGTAGGTAAGAGGGTTGTGGTCTGATAATACTGTAATTTTAAACTGAGTAGTGCCCAAGTATACCTGAAAATGTTCTAATACCACCACAAGAGCTAATGTTTTTTTTCAATTTCTCTTTCGTTTGGCTTCAAGGTTTGACGGTCTGAATTAGTTTAGGACAGTGTACGTCCAAATTTGAGTTTTTTATTTAAAAAGTTTAGAGTATTAATGTCAATTGGAACCAAAATTTATTCGCTAGAAATTTTCATTGCTAATACTTGGAATCACTGGAAAATTGTCGCACACTGCGTTGATGTATAGATGTATAGGGGCCTCTAGTTGTGCAATGCGGGAAAGGCGATACCTTTCTGTGATTGCGCAGAAACCGGTTCATGTTTGAGAAGAGTGACTTAGAACGTCAATTAAGACCGATTTTCTTCAAATCTTATGTTTAATCTAAACTTTATAATTTAAAACTCCTCACCACCATAACTAACTCTACCTCTGTTATACTTTCCACCATTGTTTTTCTCGGTCAAGCTTATTAAAAAGTTTTAACGTTTAGTTTTGATTATACAAGTAATAATAATTCATAATAATGCTTAAGCTAATAATGCTTAAGACAATAATGCTTAAGCTAATCATACTTAAGCCGATCATGCTTAAGTTAATTCTGCTTAAACTAAGTTTGTGTAATGCTTATTGATCATCCTTCTGTGTGTCGAGTGTTCCTGTTTATCATTTGTGTTCTGTTTACTTATTACTTTCTTCTGTTTTAATTCTATTGTTTTCCTTACTTTCTTTTCTCAGTTTTTTTCGTGTTTCCTGTCTATTTCTTCTTGTCTTCTGTTTTCTGTTTCTCGTTTATTGTCATGTTTCCTGTTCCATGCTTGTTGCCTTGTTTCGTATTCCATTTTCAATCTCTTCTTTCCATTTCTTACTTATCTATAGTTTGCTGGTTCCTGTTTCATGAATATTGTCTCTCATATTCTGTATCCACCTCATTGTCTTGTGATTGTTATATTATCGAAGTTTCTTCTTTTAACTTCCAGTTTTTTGTCTTCTACTTAGTATCTTCATAAAAATTCCTGACTTGAAACATTTAATACGTGATTGCTGTTGACTATGTCCTTTCTGATGCTCCTTTCATGTCCAAGAAGCTGCTGTCTTTTTCACCTCCTCAGACAATGCTGTCATTATTTTCCAACATCGATCTTGTCTCCCACATGCTTCAACTAATAGCCGCCTCCTTCCCATACCCAAAAACATCCTTTCATATAGTGAAAAATCCCTTCGAAGAATTTTCCGAGAACATTTGTAGATGCCGACGTAACTTGAAGTCGTGACACGAAGGCTGCACTAATTACTTATGGAAATACTCAATTTTACACGCATCTTAAAAAAAAGTATTTACAAAACCTCTACATATTTAACTATTTTGTAATAATAATTAGAGCCTTTAGTCAGACACACACACACAGTTCTCTCTTCTCCCTCCCTCTTTCTTCTCTCTCTCTCTCTCCTCTCTCTGTCTGTCTGTCTCTCTCTCTCTCTCTCTCTCTCTCTCTCTCTCTCTCTCTCTCTCTCTCTCTCTCTCTCTCTCTCTCTCTCTCCCCTCATCTCGCACAGTCACACACACCTCACGACAATTACACTCCCTACAATAATTGCATTACAGGTGTCACTCTGTGTTTGGGAGGATTTATCTCTAGCTTCTAGGCTCCGGCTGTGACATATTGCTCAGCCGGTGCAATGTACGTTCCTAACACATTGAGTTATGCCGTATTATATATGAATTCATCTACACCGCTGTCTTCCACTACTGTCTACTTTCCTGCCTTCCATTCATTCGCTACCCACATTCCTAACAAACTGTATTGTCTCTTACTTATTGGGAAAAATTGAGTTTCATTGGTGCATCCTCGTGATGGTTCCACACCTTTATAATATGTCTTTATCAGTTTATTGAATACTCTGATGAAGTCTTTATTCAGTAAATGTAAATAATACTCAATTCCAGAGAGGAACATTACTGAGATGGTTCTCCTGTGACCAGTCTTCTTCAGAGAGTGCAGACAGGGTCTTCATTGAGAGGGTTCGCTTGTGGGCAAGCTTCTTATGAAAACTGTTCATAGATGAATCGCCTCAAAAATATTCCTGTATGCAAATGAATTTTCCTTTTCACCACTTATCTTTGAGACATTTGTCACTATTTCGTTTCAGAGATCCTCCAGAATTTTCTTCAACCTCAGGATATTTAAGTACCGGCTCAGCGTGGTGGTCGGTGCAGCGATTTATTGCTGTGATATTGGGTTACTAATTGAAAGATTAAGACAGAACTTCTGTTCAACAAATACAATGAAACATATTTATTTCTTTAGATTCAGAATGATTTTTCCGAAATTATTGCATACACAAATTTTCGCATTAGTCTTCTCCTACCACCCCATATATACCTGTATATATTATTTTTTATCGATTAGGGATCATTTATTTAAAAAGCACAAACATGAATACATTGGTACAATATATCAAATATTATGAATCTCCTTCAGCTCTGACGATGGACGTGAGCCAATTATGCTGCAAGCATTTTCACTCTGGATGGCAACAATGAGGAGCTGGAACATGGAAGTGGCTGCCCTTGAGTCCCGTGTGAGATTTCAACCACTCGTCTGATTTTCAAAAGGCCGAGAAAATTGTATCAAGCAGGCCTATGGTTGAGAGAAATATAACTGAATCAAGCTTCATAAAAATAGTATTGATTTTAATATGAATAATAGTTTAGGATTATTACAATTAGATTCATTTATAATTAATAAAAATGAACAATAATTTATGAGAGCGGTCATTGACACCTCCCACTCGCATAATTTTGGGACGCGTGTAATACCATAGATAAAGTGACATCTTAGCCTTATAAGCCTTCTACTCTTCAATTTAGTTTTGCATGTCCCTTATAATGTAAGAAATCACGAAAGTGCTTTGAAGTTCACTATTTTGTTACAGTGGTTATTTTGTATATTGTGATATCACCTGTGATCTTATTTCATTATATATTATATATATATTTTAATGGCAAACATGTTAACGCAGAACAAGCCACGTGAAAATGGAAATATTTAGCTTGAGATTTTTCGTACACTTGTGTGTCGTCAGGAGCTATGGAATTTTGTAAGTCCAGTAACAGATAGGAGGGAAAATTGATTTGAAAGGCAAGGTTGAAGCGGGTCAGCGTCGACCCCCATCACTCAATGGAATTTTACCCTCTTATCTGTTGTTAGACTTGCATCATTGCATAGCTCACGAAATCGTAATGTCACGATTGCAAACAAACCATACAACCGGCGGAGATAGAACCCGCGGTCAGAGTCATAAAACTCCAGATCGACACGTTAGCCACTGAGCCAGCTGGATACAGCAAGATTCTTCCAACTAGGTATAGAAGCCATAAAATAAATTGAAAGAAGCCCAGAATACTTTTTTCTTATGCCAAATCTATGGCGAAAATAACATCCAGTACTGGATTTCTGCTTAGACGAGATGAGACTTACACAGATGACAGCAAATAAATGATTGGGATACTAAAGTCCCAATATGACTCGGTGTTTAGCGAGCCATTAACCAGACTAAAGGTCGACAATCAAAATTATTTTTTTTATGACCGAGACTCAATATTCGGTCATTTAAAAAATCTCTGATATTATCCTAACGCCACAAGACTTCGAAAAGGCAATGAGTGACATGCCCATGCACTCTTCCTCAGGCCCGGATTCGTGGAACTAAACGTTCTGTGGAGAGGGAGCATAGACACGGGTCACCCCACGGTCACTAAAGACATAGCCCCACTCCACAAAGGTGACAGTAAAGCAATTGCAAAGAACGACAGACCGACAGCACTAACGTGTATAAAAATCTTCGAAAAGGTTCTAAGAAGCAAGGTTGCCACCCACCAATTACACAACCCAGGGCAACATGGGTTTAAAGCAGGTCGCTCCTGCCTGTCCCAACTCGTGGACCACTATGACAAGGTCCTGGATGCTTTAGAGTGTAAACAAAATAGATGTAGTATCCACAGACATTGCGAAAGCCTTCGCAAAATCTGTAATAGCGTACAAAATACATGATAAAAGGAATAACAGGAAAAGTTGGTAAATGGATCTATAACTTCCTAACAAATATAACACAGAATAATAGTAAACAGAGTAAAGTCTGTGGCGGCTACAGCAAAAAAGCTCTATTCCACAAGGCACAGTACTCGCTACCATCCTGTTCCTCATCCTCATATCTGACATAAACAGAGATGTAAGCGGATGACACCCGAATTTCCATGAGTGTCATCCATCGAAGACACTACATGACTCCAAGCGGACATCAACCAAATCTTTACATCGGCCGCAGAAAACAATATGAAGTTCAATGAAGAGAAATTTCAATTACTCCGATATGGAAAACTTGAGGGAATTAAAATTATCGGAGTATAAAGCAAATTCCAACTCTCAGGTGATGGACCTGAGAGTGATAATGTCAGAGGATCTCACTGTCAGGGACCACAACAACGTATCTACCACATCTAGAAAAATGGACAATAAGAACCTTCCAAACTAGGGGTGCCAACCCCCATGATTCTTTTGAAATTGTTTGGTGTGTCTATGCTGGAATACTGCTGTAAGCTAACGGCCCCTTTCAAGACAGGCGAAATTGCAGACCTGGAAAATGTACCGACAACCATCACGGCACACACAAGTGCGATAAAGCACCTAAATTACAGGGAACGGTTGAAGTCCCTTGATTTGTATTCCCTGGAATGCAGGCGAGAAACATACATGATAATATACACTTGGAAAATTCCTAGAGGGATTAGTACGAAATTTGCACACGAAAATCACTCCCTACGAAAACAAAAGACTCTGCAGGAGATGCAACATTCTCCCCAATGAAAAACAGGCGCGCCACGAGTACACTAAGAAACAACACAATAAGTGTCAGGGACCCAAGACTGTTCAACTGCTTCCCAGCATACATAAGAGGGATTACCAATAGACCCCTGACTGTCTTCGAAAAGGCGCTGGACAGGCACCTAAAGTCAGGACCTTATCAGCCGGGATGTGGTTTGTACATTGGTTTGCATACAGCCAGTAGTAACAGCCAGGTTGATCAGGCCCTGATCCTCCCAGAGTCCTGGTTACGGACCGGGCCACGGGGGCGTTGATCCCCGAAACCCTCTCCAGGTATACTCCAGCTATACCTACTGTATTTTCATTTATTTTTTTCTTTCAAGATTCCTAATATTTTATGCATCATTACTGAGGGAGCAGTTTTGTATTTCCACTTTTCTATTTTACCCTCTTTATAAAAAGCGACTAAAATGTAGCTATATACTTTTTTTTCGCATTTGGTGTGAACAAATTTTTATCATATTAACTTCCATGTATCCGAAAGTTATTTCCATGATTTTCAGTTTGTCTTTCTCACATTTCATTCTTGTGATATTCGTGTGTCAGTCTGTCACAAAAAGCTTAAAAGGTTCTCTTTTTCTCCAGGGATTTTAAATTTTCTTAAACTAGCCATGGGTTCAAACCCCACCCGTACCGTGGTTGGTTTGCAATCGTCTTATGACGATATTGCGAGTCATTTATATTGCCTACTCTTCATCATTTTTCAAATTTTATTTTGATGTGATATTCTTCTGAGTTAAATTCCATCACTCGTTTATCTAAATCTAAGAGATGGAGTTTAAATTCCAAAAAATTTATATCCAAAAAAAAAAAACTTATATTTGTTCACTCCTCCTTGTAACTTATTTAAATAAATTAATAAAATCAAGGGAAGAATTATTCATGTGAAAACCTTTGGGTGAAATTACTCTATGCAGACAGTTATACACTTTTCACTATCAGTAATTCCTTTCAAACTAAAACGATTTTATCTTGTGACTTTTATCCCTTTTACAATTTGCAGGTTCCAGATTAGTATTTCATAGTTAACTTAATTCAATCCCGTTTAATCCAAGAAATTGCAATTTTCCCTTCTGATACATCCAATGATTTTTTCATTCTTCCTAGCGGCTTGAAATATTTGATTTGCAGGATTCTGTAGATTTGAAGTCCATGGTCAGCAGCTCTTTCTTGTCCAGGTTGGTGTGTGTGTGTGTGTGTGTGTATATGTATGTGTGTGTTTCTGTCCGTGACTGTGTGAAAGACAATTTTATTTTATTTTAGAGTGTGTGGGGGGATGATGGTGCAGGGTCTCTCACAGTTTTGATCAGCTCTGTCGCGTCCGTTGATGGCATTTTAACAGAAGTGAAAGCTTGTGTGGAGGTTGTATTTATTACCGTACCCAGTTATCGACATTTACGAACAGGTATTGTCACAGGAGTGAAGGCCAGTGTGACGGCTGTGTTTATTACTCTACGCAAATATTGACAGGTATCCACAGGTATTGTCACACGGCGCCATATGCAGCGTTGTTTTCTTTTTCGTTATTCTCTCTTGTGTTCATGTTTTTCTAGTGTTGTCCTATCTGTCTTTGTATGGCATTTATAGCCGCTGTTGTGAATGTTTGTGGGTGCTGGTTTGACGATTGTAGATGCTGGTATACATGCTTGTAGTTTCTGGTGTGAATGTTTGTAGCTTCTGGTTCGAATGTTTGTGACTACTGGTGTGATTGTGCTTTCTCATGTGATGGTTTGGAACTGTTAGTTTGATGCTTGTGGTTACTGGTGTGAATGTTTGTTAATACTTGAGGGAATGTTTGTGGCTAATACAGTAAATGATTGTACCTGCTAAGGTGAATGTTTGTGACTATGAAAAGTGTTTGTGGCTGCTGATATGAAAGTCTGTAGCCGCTGGTGTAAATGTGGATGCTTTAATGAATGTTTGTAGATGCTTTTGTGAATGTTCTGGGCAGTTGGTGAGAACGTTTGTAGTAGCTGGTATGAGAGATGATGCTGGTAAAAATGTTTCTGCCTGTGTGAATGTGTCTTACTCATGGTGTAAATGTTTGTAGATATATCTGAGAATGTTTAAAATATTAGTGTGAATGTTTGTGAAAGCAGCTGTTAATGTTTTTGGCCTCTTAATAAATAATTTGTATTTGCTAGGGTGAATATATATTTTGGATGCTGTTGTGAATGTGGCAGCAAGTTTGAATGTTAGTGTTTATATTTGTGACTGCCGCTGGGAATGTTTGTTGCTGTTATTGTGAGTGTTTGTGCTGGGGTGAAAGTCTATGGTTGAAGGTGGGGAGGTTTTGGCTGCTTGAGCGATTGTTTGTGATGTATGGTGGAATATTTGTTGCTGCTGGTGTGAATGTTTGTGGCTGTTGGTCTGGATGTTTGTGGCTGTTGATCTGGATGTTTGTGGCTGTTGGTCTGGATGTTTGTGGCTGCTAGTGTGAACGTTTGTTCCTGCTAGTGTGAATGTTTGTTAGTGCTAGGGTGAATGTTTGTTGGTGCTAGGATGAAGGGTTTGACTGTGTTGTTGTTGTGAATGTGTATGGCAATTGGAATAAATAATAGTAGCTCCTGGGGTGAACGATTGTAGTAGCTGGTGTGAATGTTTATGGTAGCTGGTGTGAATGTGTATGGTAGCTGGTGTGAATGTTTGTGCTTGTTTGCTTCACCGTTTTCGGTAACTGGTGTGAATTTAGTAACTGATACTGTGAATGTTCGTGGCAACTGTTGTTATTGCTTGAGGAGGTTAATGTGAATTTTAGCTGCAGTTTGTGTGAAAGTCGCTGCTGGTGTGAATGTTTTGACTGCTGGTGTGAACGATTGTGACTGCTGGTGTGAATGTTTGTGACTGCTGGTATGAATGTTTGTGACATGGTGTGAATATTTGTGACTGATGGTGTGAATGTTTGTGACTGATGGTGTGAATGTGACTGCTGGTGTGAATGTGGATGCCGGTGTGAATGTCTGTGATTGCTGGTGTGAATGTTTGTAACTGTTGGTGTGAATGTTTGTAACTGTTTGTGTGAATGTTTGTAACTGTTGGTGTGAATGTTTGTGGCTGCTGGTGTGAATGTTTGTGGCTGCTGGTGTGAATGTTTGTAACCTCACTAAATTAATATAGAGGATTAGATATAAAATAGCTTAAGCAATTATTATTTCGATGTTTGTAATCTCGCTGTCTGCTAATGCAATAAGTTGGGTCAACTGGGTTAAATTCCAGTTCCTGGTTCTCGCCTTCATGGCCATCTATATTCAATTTTTGCCTTTCCATACCTCTCTGGGCAGTATTAATTTTCTTTGTATATTTTATGAATTAGGATAAGTCTAATCTAACTATTTTATGTTATAATTAAATGGTTATGATGTGTGCCCTTAGTGGTGCCTTTAAAAGGTTGCCTGATCTGGTTTTTTCTAGCTGCTTCCAATTTTTCGATTTTATTTCGCTAAAAACTCGAGAACACTTCTTCCAATCGCTTTCAAACTTTCAAGAATTGTTTATAAAACGAGGACCAAATTCTTGGAGCAACTGGCATGTTCACGTGCCCTATAACCAAAGTTATTGAACCCATTCTAATCTTCCTGAAATTGACTGGATAATTTTCAAAATCCTCAGTGGCAGAGCTTCAGATATTCAGAAAAGGTGTCATAAAAAGTACGATGAAGGCGGAGAGTAAAATTCGTATGTGCAAATGCAGATTTATTTATTTACTGTGTAAAATAGTGTAAAAAATTTATTCCTGTTAAACCATATTAATTAATTTTCAGTTAACCTCTTCTGAACGGCTTTAATATTTCGTGACTGATGCGTCTTTGGGACAAGATAATATCTATTAATTCTAGTTTGTGTGCATCTAAATTTGGTAATGTGATAAAATGGCACAAAAAATAAACAAAACAAAGTGATTCATCTACGAAGTTTCATCAATGGTTTTATTTCCTGGACAAAAGGCTCATACTGCCATTGGGTGGTATTAGTCTAAATCTGCCCATTTTAGTGAAGAGATGGTGATATTCATTTTGTATTCCATAAACGAAAAATGAGTCGTCTCATTGGCTTCAAAATATTATTTGCGATGCATTCTGTAAGTAGAAATTTTACTGAAATAGTTAAAAAAAAATATAAATTCTTTGTTGGAGAATGCTTTATCTAATAGACTTCGAACTTTTACCTTTGGTGGTCTTTATTAAAATACGATTTGTCGGTCACATAAATTTTAATTTGCCAATATTATTAACCATATTGTTTTCCCAGTAATAATATTTAGCGCTTCTGTCTGATTATAATAATAGTATTATTGCTGTATAATCAATCTTCACGTAATAACATTCAACTCCATTATTATGATAATGGAGCTACAGCAGTTTGTATGCCTGTGTTCTGTGCCTCTCCTTCGTTAATTTGTGCTATTTTATTTAGTGTTTTAATCGCTTGACAAGTTAAGGAATGCAAGATGTAACTTAGTGAACCAATAACTAATCCATTCACTACAAACAGGTATCTAACCTGACATGTGGGAAATAACTTTTATAATTCCTTTCGACAAAACATGCGATTAATTGCTGACATTAGGAGTGGATAAATAATTAGCACTAATATCAGAGGATACACTTGAAAGCCATTTTCATAGTTATAATTTAATGAGTCGAAATATTGGATCACAGGAGGCCGTTCGATAATAACAAATGTACTGACTTTTATTAATAAGGCACTTAAGCTGTCAACTAAGACAAAAAAAAATTGACATTCTTCACCTCGATTTCAGTGAGACATTGTCCCACACAGGAGAGTGTTGAGGTTAGAAATAGTTAATACCGATATGTACGAGATGTATAAATTGGGGAAAAAGGACAATTAAGCTAATGTTTCTTTCCCCAGGAACTTATCAATCAAACAGAAGGAATAGAAATCACAGAACATATATAAAGAGTAGAGATATGTGCAACACGGGCTGAGGAGCGGAGATGGGTGCTACACTTGCTATATGGTGGAACTAGGTGCTATTCAGGCTGAGAGGTGGAACTAGGTGCTATACAGGCTGAGAGACGGAGTTCGGAGCTACACGGGTTGAAGTGCCGAGCTAGGTGCTGCACGGGCTGAAGGGCGGAGGTAGGTGCTACACGGGCTGAAGTGCGGAGCTAGGTGCTGCTCGGGATGAACGGCGGAGCTAGGTTCTACACTGGCTAAAGGGCGGAGCTAGGTGCTACAAGGGCTGAAGGGCGGAGTTAGGTGCTACACGGACTGAGGGGCTGAGTATGGTGCTACACGGGTTGAGGGGCGGAGACAGGTGCTATACGGGCTGAAGGGCCGAGCTAAGTGCTACACGGGTTCTGGGTCGGAGACAGGTGCTACACGGGCTTAGGGTCGGAGTTTATGTGCTACACGGGCTTAGAGTCGGAGCTATGTGCTACACGTGCTGAAAGGCAGAGCTAGGTGCAACACGTGCTGAGGGTCGGAGCTAGGTGCTACACGTTCTGATGGTCTGAGCTAGGTGCTACATTGGCTAATTTGCGGAGCTAGGTACTAAACGTGCTGAAGGGGGGAGCTAGGTACTACACGGGCTGAAGGGAACAGCTAGGTGCTGCATAGGCTGAAGGGCGGAGCATGGGGCTGAGGGGCGGAGCTAGATGCTACTCGGGCTGATGGGCGGTGCTACGTGCCGCTCAGGCTAAATGGTGGAGCTAGGTGCTACACAGGATGAACGGTAAAGCTAGGTGCTATACGGGCTGACGGGCGGAGCTAGGTGCTACACGGGCTGACGGGCGGAGCTAGGTGCTACACGGGCTGACGGGCTGAGCTAGGTGCTACATGGGCTGACGGGCGGAGCTAGGTGCTACACGGGCTGACGGGCGGAGCTAGGTGCTACACGGGCTGACAGGCGGAGCTAGGTGCTACACGGGCTGACGGGCGGAGCTAGGTGCTACACGGGCTGACGGGCGGAGCTAGGTGCTACACGGACTGACGGGCGGAGCTAGGTGCTACACGGGCTGACGGGCGGAGCTAGGTGCTACACAGGCTGACGGGCGGAGGTAGGTGCTATTCGGGCTTCAGTGGCAGAGATAGATGCTACACGGGTTGAAGGGCGGAGCTAGGTGCTTCACGGCTGAAGGGCGGAGATAGGTGTTTAACGGCTGAAGGCCGGAGTTAGGTGTTACACGGGCTGAAGGGCGGAGCTAGGTGTTACACTGGCTCAATGGTGGAGCTAGGTGTTACACGGGCTCAATGGTGGAGCTAGATGTTACACGGGCTCAATGGTGGAGCTAGGTGCCACACGGGCTCAATGGTGGAGTTAGGTGCTACACGGGCTCAATGGTGGATCTAGGTGCTCCACGGGCTCAATGGTCGAGCTAGGTGCAACACGGGATCAGTGGAGCTAGGTGCTACACGGGTTCAATGGTGGAGCTAGGTGCTACACGTGCTCAATGGTGGAGCTAGGTGCTACACGGGCTCAATGGTGGAGTTAGGTGCTACACGGGCTCAATGGTGGAGCTAGGTGCTACACGGGCTCAATGGTGGAGCTAGGTGCTACACGAGCTCAATGGTGGAGCTAGGTGCTACACGGGCTCAATGGTGGAGCTAGGTGCTACACGGGCTCAATGGTGGAGCTAGGTGTTACACGGGCTCAATGGTGGAGCTAGGTGTTACACGGGCTCAATGGTGGAGCTAGGTGCTACACGGGCTCAATGGTGGATCTAGGTGCTCCACGGGCTCAATGGTGGAGCTAGGTGCTACACGGACTGAGGGGCGGAGCTAGGTGCTACACGGACTGAGGGGCGGAGCTAGGTGCTACACGGACTGAGGGGCGGAGCTAGGTGCTACACGGTCTGAGGGGCGGAGCTAGGTGCTACACGGACTGAGGGGCGGAGCTAGGTGCTACAGGACTGAGGGCGGAGCTAGGTGCTACAGGACTGAGGGCGGAGCTAGGTGCTACACGGACTTTGGGCGGAGCTAGGTGCTACACGGACTGAGGGCGGAGCTAGGTGCTACAAGGGCTGAAACGGAGCTAGGTGTTACACTGGCTCAAAGGGAGCTAGGTGTTACACTGGCTCAATGGTGGAGCTAGGTGTTACACTGGCTCAATGGTGGAGCTAGGTGTTACACTGGCTCAATGGTGGAGCTAGGTGTTACACGGGCTCAATGGTGGAGCTAAATGTTACACGGGCTCAATGGTGGAGCTAGGTGTTACACGGGCTCAATGGTGGAGCAAGGTGCTACACGGGCTCAATGGTGGAGCTAGGTGCCACACGGGTTCAATGGTGGAGTTAGGTGCTACACGAGCTCAATGTGGATCTAGGTGCTCCACGGGCTCAATGGTGGTGCTAGGTGCTACACGGGATCAGTGGAGCTAGGTGCTATACGGGTTCAACGGTGGAGCTAGGTGCTACACGTGCTCAATGGTGGAGCTAGGTGCTACACGGTCTCAATGGTGGAGTTATGTGCTACACGGGCTCAATGGTGGAGCTAGGTGCTACACGTGCTCAATGGTGGAGCTAGGTGCTACACGTGCTCAATGGTGGAGCTAGGTGCTACACGGGCTCAATGGTGGAGCTAGGTGCTACAAGGGCTCAATGGTGGAGCTAGGTGTTACACGGGCACAATGGTGGAGCTAGGTGCTACACGGGCTCAATGGTGGATCTAGGTGCTCCACGGGCTCAATGGTGGAGCTAGGTGCTACACGGGCTCAATGGTGGAGCTAGGTGCTACACGGGCTCAATGGTGGAGCTAGGTGCTACACGTGCTCAATGGTGGAGCTAGGTGCTACACGTGCTCAATGGTGGAGCTAGGTGCTACACGTGCTCAATGGTGGAGCTAGGTGCTACACGGACTGAGGGTCGGAGCTAGGTGCTACACGGACTGAGGGGCGGAGCTAGGTTTTACACGGACTGAGGGGCGGAGCTAGGTGCTACACGGACTGAGGGCGGAGCAGGTGCTACACGGACTGAGGCGAGCAGGTGCTACACGGACTGAGGGGCGGAGCTAGGTGCTACACGGACTGAGGGGCGGAGCTAGGTGCTACACGGACTGGGGGCGGAGCTAGGTGCTCACACGGACTGAGGGGCGGAGCTAGGTGCTACACGGACTGAGGGGCGGAGCTAGGTGCTACACGGACTGAGGGGCGGAGCTAGGTGCTACACGGACTGAGGGGCGGAGCTAGGTGCTACACGGACTGAGGGGCGGAGCTAGGTGCTACACGGACTGAGGGGCGGAGCTAGGTGCTACACGGACTGAGGGGCGGAGCTAGGTGCTACACGGACTGAGGGGCGGAGCTAGGTGCTACACGGACTGAGGGCGGAGCTAGGTGCTACACGGACTGAGGGGCGGAGCTAGGTGCTACACGGACTGAGGGGCGGAGCTAGGTACGCTACGGCTAAGGCGGAGCTAGGTGCTTCACGGGCCGAAGGGCGGAGCTAGGTGCTCACGGGCTGAATGGGCGGAGCTAGGTGCTTCACGGGCTGGCGAGACAGGCTAGGTTCTGGTCGGAGACAGGTGCTACACGGCTAGGTCGGAGCTATGTGCTCACGGGCTTAGGGTCGGATCTAGGTGCTACACGTGCTGAAAGGCAGAGCTAGGTGCAACACGTGTGAGGGTCGGAGCAAGGTGCTACACGTGCTGATGGTCTGAGCTAGTGCTACATGGCTAATTTGGGAGCTAGGTCAAACGTGCTGAAGGGGAGCTAGGTACTACACGGGCTGAAGGAAACTAGGTGCTGATAGGCTGAAGGGCGGAGCTGGGGCTGAGGGGCGGAGCTAGATGCTACTCGGGCTGATGGGGGTGCTACGTGCCGCTGCAAGGTGGAGCTAGGTGCTACACGGATGAACGGGAAGCTAGTGCTATACGGGCTGAGGGCGGAGCTAGGTGCTACACGGGCTGACGGGCGGAGCTAGTGCTACACGGGCTGAGGGCGGAGCTAGGTGCTCACGGGCTGAGGGCGGAGCTAGGTGCTACACGGCTGACGCGGAGCTAGGTGCTACACGGGCTGACGGGCGGAGCTAGGTGCTACACGGCTGAGGGCGGAGGTAGGTGCTATCGGGCTCAGTGGCAGAGTAGTGCTACACGGCTGAAGGGCGGAGCTAGGTGCTACACGGCTGAAGGGCGGAGACTAGGTGTTAACGGCTGAAGCGGAGCTTAGGTGTTACACGGGCTGAAGGGGAGTTAGGTGCTACAGGGCTGAAACGGAGCTAGGTGTTACACTGGCTCAATGGTGGAGCTAGTGTTACACGGCTCAATGGTGGAGCTAGGTGTTACACGGCTCAATGGTGGAGCTAGGTGTTTACACTGGCTCAATGTGGAGTTAGGTGTTACACGGCTCAATGGTGGAGCTAGGTGTTACACTGGCTCAATGGTGGAGCTAGGTGTTACACGGGCTCAATGGTGGAGCTAGGTGTTACACTGGCTCAATGGTGGAGCTAGGTGTTACACGGGCTCAATGGTGGAGCTAGGTGTTACACGGGCTCAATGGTGGAGCTAGGTGCCACACGGGCTCAATGGTGGAGTTAGGTGCTACACGGGCTCAATGGTGGATCTAGGTGCTCCACGGGCTCAATGGTCGAGCTAGGTGCTACACGGGATCAGTGGAGCTAGGTGCTACACGGGTTCAATGGTGGAGCTAGGTGCTACACGTGCTCAATGGTGGAGCTAGGTGCTACACGGGCTCAATGGTGGAGTTAGGTGCTACACGGGCTCAATGGTGGAGCTAGGTGCTACACGGACTGAGGGGCGGAGGTAGGTGCTACACGGACTGAGGGCGGAGCTAGGTGCTACACGGACTGAGGGGCGGAGCTAGGTGCTACACGGACTGAGGGGCGGAGCTAGGTGCTACAAGGACTGAGGAGCGGAGCTAGGTGCTACACGGACTTAGGGGCGGAGCTAGGTGCTACACGGACTGAGGGGCGGAGCTAGGTGCTACACGGACTGAGGGGCGGAGCTAGGTGCTACACGGACTGAGGGGCGGAGCTAGGTGCTACAAGGGCTGAAAAACGGAGCTAGGTGTTACACTGGCTCAATGGTGGAGCTAGGTGTTACACTGGCTCAATGGTGGAGCTAGGTCTTACACTGGCTCAATGGTGGAGCTAGGTGTTACACGGGCTCAATGGTGGAGCTAGGTGTTACACGGGCTCAATGGTGGAGCTAGGTGTTACACGGGCTCAATGGTGGAGCTAGGTGTTACACGGGCTCAATGGTGGAGCAAGGTGCTACACGGGCTCAATGGTGGAGCTAGGTGCCACACGGGCTCAATGGTGGAGTTAGGTGCTACACGAGCTCAATGTGGATCTAGGTGCTCCACGGGCTCAATGGTGGTGCTAGGTGCTACACGGGATCAGTGGAGCTAGGTGCTACACGGGTTCAACGGTGGAGCTAGGTGATACACGGGTTCAACGGTGGAGCTAGGTGATACACGTGCTCAATGGTGGAGCTAGGTGCTACACGGGCTCAATGGGTGGGTTGGCATGATGCTACACGGGCTCAATGGTGGATCTAGGTGCTACACGGGCTCAATGGTGGAGCTAGGTGCTACACGGGCTCAATGGTGGAGCTAGGTGCTACACGGGCTCAATGGTGGAGCTAGGTGCTACACGGCTCAATGGTGGAGCTAGGTGTTCCACGGCTCAATGGTGGAGCTAGGTGCTACACGGGCTCAATGGGGGGAGCTAGGTGCTACACGGCTCAATGGTGGAGCTAGGTGCTACACGGCTCAATGGGGGAGCTAGGTGCTACACGGCTCAATGGGGAGCTAGGTGCTACACGGACTGAGGGCGGAGCTAGGTGCTACACGGACTGAGGCGACAGGTGCGAGCTGAGGTGCACTACGGACTGAGGGCGGAGCTAGGTGCTACACGGACTGAGGGCGGAGCTAGGTGCTACACGGACTGAGGGGCGGAGCTAGGTGCTACACGGACTGAGGGGCGGAGCTAGGTGCTACACGGACTGAGGGCGGAGCTAGGTGCTACACGGACTGAGGGCGGAGCTAGGTGCTACACGGACTGAGGGGCGGAGCTAGGTGCTACACGGACTGAGGCGGAGCTAGGTGCTACACGGACTGAGGGGCGGAGCTAGGTGCTACACGGACTGAGGGGCGGAGCTAGGTGCTACACGGACTGAGGGGCGGAGCTAGGTGCTACACGGACTGAGGGGCGGAGCTAGGTGCTACACGGACTGAGGGGCGGAGCTAGGTGCTACACGGACGGAGGGGCGGAGCTAGGTGCTACACGGACTGAGGGGCGGAGCTAGGTGCTACACGGACTGAGGGGCGGAGCTAGGTGCTACACGGACTGAGGGGCGGAGCTAGGTGCTACACGGACTGAGGGGCGGAGCTAGGTGCTACACGGACTGAGGGGCGGAGCTACGTACCGCTCAGGCTAAATGGTTGAGCTAGGTGCTTCACGGGCCGAAGGGCAGAGCTAGGTGCTTCACGGGCCGAAGGGCGGAGCTAGGGGCTTCACGGGCCGAAGGGCGGAGCTAGGTGCTTCACGGGCCGAAGGGCGGAGCTAGGTGCTTCACGGGCCGAAGGGCGGAGTTAGGTGCTTAACGGGCCGAGGGGCGAAGCTAGGGGCTTCACGGGCCGAAGGGCGGAGCTAGGTGCTTCACGGGCCGAGGGGCGGAGCTAGGTGCTTCACGGGCCGAGGGGCGGAGCTAGGTGCTTCACGGGCCGAGGGGCGGAGCTAGGTGCTTCACGGGCCGAGGGGCGGAGCTAGGTGCTTCACGGGCCGAGGGGCGGAGCTAGGTGCTTCACGGGCCGAGGGGCGGAGCTAGGTGCTTCACGGGCCGATGGGCGGAGCTAGGTGCTTCACGGGCCGAAGGGCGGAGCTAGGTGCTTCACGGGCCGAAGGGCGGAGCTAGGTGCTTCACGGGCCGAAGGGCGGAGCTAGGTGCTTCACGGGCCGAAGGGCGGAGCTAGGTGCTTCACGGGCCGAAGGGCGGAGCTAGGTGCTTCACGGGCCGAAGGGCGGAGCTAGGTGCTTCACGGGCCGAAGGGCGGAGCTAGGTGCTTCACGGGCCGAAGGGCGGAGCTAGGTGCTTCACGGGCCGAAGGGCGGAGCTAGGTGCTTCACGGGCCGAAGGGCGGAGCTAGGTGCTTCACGGGCCGAAGGGCGGAGCTAGGTGCTTCACGGGCCGAAGGGCGGAGCTAGGTGCTTCACGGGCCGAAGGGCGGAGCTAGGTGCTTCACGGGCCGAAGGGCGGAGCTAGGTGCTTCACGGGCCGAAGGGCGGAGCTAGGTGCTTCACGGGCCGAAGGGCGGAGCTAGGTGCTTCACGGGCCGAAGGGCGGAGCTAGGTGCTTCACGGGCCGAAGGGCGGAGCTAGGTGCTTCACGGGCCGAAGGGCGGAGCTAGGTGCTTCACGGGCCGAAGGGCGGAGCTAGGTGCTTCACGGGCCGAAGGGCGGAGCTAGGTGCTTCACGGGCCGAAGAGCGGAGCTAGGTGCTTCACGGGCCGAAGGGCGGAGCTAGGTGCTTCACGGGCCGAAGGGCGGAGCTAGGTGCTTCACGGGCCGAAGGGCGGAGCTAGGTGCTTCACGGGCCGAAGGGCGGAGCTAGGTGCTTCACGGGTCGAAGGGCGGAGCTAGGTCTTCACGGGCAAAGGGCGGAGCTAGGTGCTTCACGGGCCGAAGGGGGCGGGCTCAGGGTGCTTCTCACGGGTCGAAGGGCGGAGCTAGGTGCTTCACGGCGAAGGGCGGAGCTAGGTGCTTCACGGGCCGAGGGGCGGAGCTAGGTGCTTCACGGGCCGAAGGGCGGAGCTAGGTGCTTCACGGGCCGAAGGGCGGAGCTAGGTGCTTCACGGGCCGAAGGGCGGAGCTAGGTGCTTCACGGGCCGAAGGGCGGAGCTAGGTGCTTCACGGGCCGAAGGGCGGAGCTAGGTGCTTCACGGGCCGAAGGGCGGAGCTAGGTGCTTCACGGGCCGAAGGGCGGAGCTAGGTGCTTCACTGACTGAAGGTTCCCGATAATTTATGGGTGTTGGGTATGATGCAGGTTTTATGTAAATTCTCTTAACAAATGAATAAAATGGTAATACTACCAACAGTATTATGGTAATGACACAGTGGGCGAGTTATGGTATATTATTTAAAACAAGATTTGGCTATAGGGGACTTCAGCAATTCCTGTAGAGATATGTAAAGCGTGTGAGGAGAGGTTTGTGAGAACGTGTTGTCTTCAGAGAGGTCACTGGCGAGCGGCCGACGTCTGTCGGTTTTAGGTAGGATCATCTTTGCTAAAACCTCAGAGATGTTAAAAGACTCAGAGCGGTGTGAAAATGTGCTAGCAGAGGAGAATAGATATATAATTACAAACATGTTTGTTAGTTTCCATCTTAACTAATATAGAGCTTCCCTGTATTATTTATTTTACCGCTTGATTTTTGCATGCTGTATATGTTTTATGCGATAGTTTACGTTGTATTAGGTAAAATGACTCGTGTGTAACAGACATTTCATTGTGGCAACGTTTCGCTCTCCACTAGCTTTGTGAAGCCGAAACTTTGCCACAATAACATGTCTCATTAGCTGCACATGTGTCCTTTTAGCTATCATATTGTGTGGTAATTCTACCAACATCATTACAAGACTGTATTAACTAAGGTTTCTAGAAAGTTCTAAATACTACGCACACCTACTGCTGACCTGTGCTTGTCGCTTCTGTAAAGGGACATATTATCTGTAACAAGAACATCCTCGTCTGTGATATAAACAAACACTTAATACTAAGAAACCAACTCTCATAAGACTCGCCTTCCACATGACATTTATCCAAACGTTCCTTTACAAAGACCGTATTTGTTTCTCTATTAGTTTTCCTCTCTTCTAAATAAGACTTTTGTTGCCTCTCAAAATATCGCACGTTTATTTTTCCTCGTTGCTCTCCAGTTGCATTTCCTAGTAATTTTTCAAGAGTACGTGGCAGTTTTTCTAGCTCTTTCTTGCTCCCTCAGTAGTTTTCTTTCTGACTCTCTCATTCTCTCGTACTTTGTCTCTCTTATTCAGTCTCTTTATCTACGCAGGTCAAATATAGCACACATTAATTTGTGTGTGAGTGCGCATGAACACACACACACACACACACACACACACAACACACACACACACGCACTCACGTAAACAGACATTCAGGAATACACACACACACACACACACACATTATTTTATATATATATATATATATATATATATATATATATATATATATATATATATATATATAAATACTGATCTCTGGCCGAAGGAGACTCGAACCTACGAACCTTGCAACAATGTACGCAGTGCTTTACCGATCGTAAGTTGTAAGCCACCTGCCTGAAAGCTGGCTGCCTTGGATCAACGTCTAGCGTGAGCTGGGCGCCAAGGTATTGGACCAGTGTGGTACGATCGGTAAAGCACTGCGTACCTTGTCACAAGGTTCGTAGGTGGTTCGAGTCTCCTTCGGCCAGAGATCAGTGTTTTGAATATTTCGCCTGCTCTTGCGAATTCTAGCATATATTATATATATATATATATATAATATATATATATATATATATATATATATATATATATATGGTGTAAATATTATGCAGAAAATTCGGGAAAGTGGAAATTAGGAGAAGGTGTGGAGTTACTAAAAGTATTTGTCAGAGGGCTGAAGAGGGGTTGTTGAGGTGGTTTGGTCATTTAGAGAGAATGGATCAAAGTAGAATGACTTGGAGAGCGTATAAATCTGTAGGGGAAGGAAGGCGGGGTAGGGGTCGTCCTAGAAAAGGTTGGAGGGAAGGGTAAAGGAGGTTTTGTGGGCGAGGGGCTTGGGCTTCCAGCAAGCATGTGTGAGCGTGTTAGATAGGAGTGAATGGAGACGAATGGTTTTTGGGACATGACGATCTGTTGGAGTGTGAGCAGGGTAACATTTTGTGAAGGGATTCAGGTAAACCAGTTAATTGATTTAGTTGGACTTGAGTCCTGGAAATGGAAGTACAATGCCTGCACTTTAAATAGGGGTCTGGGATAGTGACAGCTGGGAGGGACAATTCTCAGCTGTCGTATCTGAGCTCCTCTGCAAAGACAGTGATTATGTATGTGTGTGGTGAAAGTGTTGAATGATGATGAAAGTATTTTCTTTTGGGGATTTTCTTTCTTTTGGGTCACCCTGCTTCGGTGGGAGACGGCCGACTTGTTGAAAAAAATATATATATATATATATATATATATAATAATATATATATATAAATATAATATATATCACTGATCGGACTCGAGACTCAACTACGAACTCATGACAAGTACGCAGTGCTACCGACACCACACTGTCAATACCTGGCATCCAGCTTGCTAGACGTTTTCCAAGGCAGCCAGCTTTCAGGCAGGGATGAGATGAAAAGCTGTAAGCCTTCCTGCCTGAAAGCTGGCTGCCTTGGAATAACGTCTAGCGAAAGCTGGATGCCAAGGTATTGGACCAGTGTGTACGGTCGGTAAGCACTGCGTACCTTGTCATGAGGTTCGTAGGTTCGAGTCTCCGTCGGCCAGAGATCAGTGTTTGTGAATATTTCGCCTGCTCTTGCGAATTCCTAGCATATATATATATATATATATATATATATATATATATATATATATATATATATATATATATATATATATATATATATATATATATATATATATCAACACTGCGACTTCGCAAAGGATTCGAACCCATGCTGATTTGGCCCGTTTCATGGTGAGATAAAACCCATGACGCTCTAACCCACAGGACCATGCAATCCTATAATAACCAAGCACCAAGCCAAGCTAGGTGTGTTACCCTTGGTCCGAGGACATACGATGGTGTGGGTGCCTCTGAGCTAATTTCGTTCTCCTCCCTACCACTTGTTCGTGGTCACAATAAGGTGTGTATATGTATATATATATATATATATATATAGTTTATCATTATAACTGTAGTACCTTCGGAGACAGTGATAGTGATGATATGATTTTTACCTGCTGTGAATCGCCGATGTTATAAAATAATATATATATATATATATATATATATATATATATATACGAGAGAGGAAATATGTGTATACGATGCCTACGTATCTAAATACTTCGGTATATGTATCTGATTTTTTTTTATTTGAGCACAAGACTTTATTGTTAATATTATCAAACAAGTCGTCAGTCACCTTATTTTCACACATTACGTTAATTTTCTCTATTTTCACGCATATTCTCGTATATACATTCAACCACCCGACTTTATAAAACAGGCCGTGTCTGGAACCTTAAATGGTCGAGCAAATGTAACATTTTTCTTAATTACATAGACTGCTAATTGTTTCATGGGTCATTAGCAACACCAATTACATGAATTAAAATTACATGATTCTGGGTTTCTTCAACAGCGTCTTGGCCTTGATGAGTCCCAGTGTGAAGATTATCTGCGAATTTGAAGTCTAACAAAAGTATTGTAGACAAAATAATTCCTTTTAAAAAAGTTGGAGTTTTCTTTATTAGTTTCTTTAAGTTTCTTTATTATGTCCTAATGTTTCAAAAAATAATATAAAATCTTACTAGAAATTGTCATGTAATCATTTCATTAGTGGATGATCTGTGGTATGTTTTAGCACATGTGTAGGCCTATTACTTTTACGGAGCCTATATTTGCACTTTATTGTCTTATTAGGATGCATTTGGAGGTCATGTTATGTATTGTTATGGAACCTATGGGGGGGCACCATTGTTTTGAAAGTGTCATATTTTAGAACTTTTGGAAAAACCATTACTTACCACATATACTTTGTTTGAAACCTATCATTGGGCAATTTTTTTAGCACTGTATTTTATTAATATATATAGGTATTTGAAGCAATATTTACTAAAACACTATTCACATTCAGAAACATATGATACACTGAAACAACAGTATTGTAGGTCGCACACACTGCGACCCTGCGAGTGCACGATCAAACAAAACAGTGTAAATCTTTATTATAAAAACCTATCGCTTGTGGAAAACGTTTTGAAGTTATATAGAAAACGTGTAAACTACTCTTTATGTAGTCCAATATATCAGACGAATAGAGAGGTGACGACCTGGGATATGTGACTTGTGATGCTGCGTCACTGAGATCAGGTGCTGGATGTCTGGTAACCTGAAGAGTAAGGTGAGGATCTCGGTTAGGTGAGGTGATGACACCTGACTAAGAAGAATTTGGGCAGGAGGATTTTGTAGTCTGGTTTGCTCTATAGAAGCGTAGAACCTGAGAAAGTGTGGTGTTGAGTATTCTATATGCACATTGGTATTTTAGGGGTCGTGTTTTAAGATTACTGGATCTATTCCTTACGTGGAATTTACTACATTTAATACAAATACTGGAACAGACTCCTGCTGTGTTGTTATTTGTAAATTAAATGCAGGGTCTAGCCATGTCCTTCATAGTTTGTTATGAAACTACAGTCCCATTAAATTTACAGCATTGAAAATGGTTGGAACTGCAATGCCAGTGATAACGGTAAGAGGAACCAAACACCTGTCGACTTTGGTGTTTTTCTTGGAGGGATTTCCAGCAAGTGCACCGTCTTCTGCATGCTGATTGTCAAATTCTGTGGAAACTTCACTCTAGGAAAGCGGTCGGAGATGCAGCAGGCTTTCTCTTTTAGATAATCAGTGTTGTAGACCCTATAGCTATGGTCTATGGAAACATCACTCCTTAATTATTTAAGACATTATGAGAAGATAAATAGATTAGGTCATCGTTATGTATGCAAGGATCTTCTATATCAGTGATATACAGACTCATAAAAGCAAGAAAATATAAAACCTTTAGGTCATTTATACTGTAGGCGGGGTGCACAAAACGCTTAATGAGGAAATAGAAGAAATAAGGACAAAGGTAGTAGAAGAAACAATGTGATAAGAAAGGTGATAAAGACAACAAGGGAAATAGTGAAACAAGCAATGATATTGGAAGGAAACGCAATGGATCGAATAAAGATAGAGGCCACTGATGATCTGTGGACTAAATAAGGCTCAAGAGAACCTAGGAAGCAGATGAGAAGAGACGACGAAGAATTTGAGATCATACTGATCATCGGCACATAGAGAAAGAGAGAGTGGGCGGATGGCAAATTTTCAAAAAAACTAGGAGGCAAACAACGACAAATTAACTTAAATTTTATGGTCACATATATGCTAGAATATAATACTACGAATGCATCCCTGAAGGTCATGCTAAAATTGTGTATTTCTGGATCAGCACAAAATGGTAACAGAGAGGAAACTGCTGAGGGAGTATGCAACAAGCCATCAATTATGGAGAAGAGTAGTAGACAAGGTGGCAAGGGGAGGAAACTCCAAATGCACCTCAAGCCTCTTTCTCAATAGATTCAACTCAAGGCCTACCTCATCTTCCCTAACACTAACCTCAACCCCTATGGTTTCCCTCTTATCCTCACATCCTTCATCTTCTGCACCTCCACCTTAGTGCACACTAACCCCAGTTTTACATCCTTCGTTCTTATCAAACGAACAATAAACATAGACTAAACGCAAATCAGAGAAAAGGTAAGAGAATAAAAGCTCAGATATTCTTATAAAAGTGCAGATGGATTATCTACAAGAATGACGAGTTGAAAAAAAACGAGTAGCAGAGAAAACCCCAAACATCACATCCCAGCTATCACAGACACAAAGCTGAAATGATACCATATGCGATATGCCAAGTAGGATATCAAGTGATGAGGAAAAACTAAGGAAACAGGGGAGCAGAGGTGTGACACTGCTAATCAGAAACCGGTGAAATTCTTAAAGAGGAATGACCAGGTATGTTCCAGACGATTACATATCATACACAGTAAACATTGGGGGGCCCGAAATAATAGTTGCAATGAAGTACAACTTGCCACCTATCAGCAGGTGATTAAGATAAGAATATGAAGACAAAGCAGTTGTTGCCATCATAGAAGAAGCATCTAAAAGAGCACTTAGCTCTAAAACAAAGTTGCTTATCATGGGTGATATATAGACATAGAGTAATAGCTTGGGAGAACCAAGGCTCACATAGTTAAGTGCAAACGAGGGTTTTGAATTAATAGAGATGGTCAAGAATAACTTTATGAATCAGTATGTTAGGGGCATGAAAAGAGGTGGTGGTGATAAGCCAGAAAGATTTTGATCTGGAATTTACTGCAGGTATATATTTAAAATAGGAGAAACATAAGATCAGAGTCCCCTTTTCTCCAGCAATAATACAGAACTAAATTTTGAATACATTAACATTTTAAATTAAGAGAAAAGAAAGGCCAGTGTGAGGGCACAAAGAACCAAAATTTCGAATAGGAAATTTGAAGGGATGAGAGAATTCCTGAATGCAGTGCACTGGGAATGAGAACTAGAAGAAAATTGCTTGGAGGCAGAGGAAAACTTCGTATCCAGACGAAGAAGAAAATCCGGAAGATTCGCAGCTTATTCTCGGAAGGAAAATGATAATGATTTCGTTCGACTTGAACAGTTGCAAGTGGGGGAAAAAAAGTGAATGGTGAACATCAACATAAATAACAACGGCATAGAATCTTGTGCCTATTTAACAAGGCGGCATTTGTGATGGTTTCAATGTGGAATGGATAGTAAATTTTGGAATTAAAATATTTTACTTTGCATTATGAGCTATGTACTCACGATGAATCCTGACAAGGTCAAACATATATCTCCTGGTCAGCATAACTGTAGCCCACAATACCTGGGTGCAGAGAGAACGTAGTGCCAGAATAATTAGGCATCAAGGGCGATGGTCCTCGGGGCTATCAACGAGTAGTTTTAAAATTATCAGTCGGTTCTGCATGTTTGAACGTGAATGATACTTGTGATACTCTGAATAAAACACCCGAGTGCATTTCTTACACCTGCCCTCCCCTCAAGGGAGGTTCCTTGATGCTGGTGAGGGGCTCTTGATCTAGGGAATTAGATATGTGCTCCAGTTCCCTGAATTAAGCCTGAATACCTTCCACATCCCCCACAGGTGCTGCATAATCCTAAGAGTTTAGCGCTCCCCCTTGATTATAATAATAATAATTCTTACACCTGCCATGTTGTAAGTCACAGACAGTTGGAGGACATCAGCAGAAGCGAGGAAAAAAAAGGAGGGAATGAATGAAGCAAAGAGGGGCAGAAAGAATGGAGGGAAGAGAGGAGGAAGGAAGAATAATATACATATGTATCAACTGATCATGCACATGTGTCGAATTCTTCATCATGTTGGTACTGTATACTATTCATACACAAGGAAGGAAGGGACATAGAAAGGGGGAGGTATAGGAGGGAGGGAAGAGAGAAGGGACGAGGGAAGGAAGATGACAGAAGGAAATTACACAATGGGAAGAGATAATAAATAAATAGGGTAAAAAAAAATGGGAATCTTGGAGAACATAAGGATAGAGGAGGAAGTAAGGCAAGAAATGTGAAGAGGGAATGGAAGAAATATTCTGTTAGTGGGACGGATTGTGAAGGACCTGCCTAGTATGGGCCAACAGGCCTGCTGCAGTGTTCCTCCTTTCTTATGTTCTTCTTATGTTCTTATGTTAAGAGAGGCAAGGAGGAGATGAGAGAGGGAGACTTATGAAAGCAGTGAAGCAGGCAGGAATGTGTTCTCTTCCTCTTCTCACTTGTTCTCGGAGTTTATTGCACACAAAATCTTATCTTTTAATTTAGTAACTTAAATGGCCCCTTCAAAAAGCCTTGGTGGTAAAGGAGATAGTTGTCTGAGTAACGAATATTTTAACGACATTTCAGGAAAATTTTCTTGAGTGGATAAGAAAATATGAATGGGGAACACTGCAGGAGGCTTACTGGCCCATACAAGGCAACCATTCCGACCCACTCAACCGTCCAACGTTTTCCAAAGGCCACACAAAAATTACCTTAAGTACTTAAGGTACTAATCAAACCAGTCCCTTCTCAGTCATAAGTTTATCTAATCTCTTTTTAAAGCTACCCAGTGTCTTAGCTTCTATTACCTTACTCGGCAGATTACTCCACGCATCGATAACTGTTTGAAAACCAGTACTTCCCTACGTAATTTCTAAATCTAAATTTATCCAATTTGAAACCGTTATTTTTTGTTCTTACTTGATTCGATATCCTCGGTACATTATATCGCTTTTGGTTAGGCCCTTCATCCATTTGTATACCTCAATGATATCTCTTCTCATTCCACGTCTCTCAAGAGAGTGAAGATTCATGGTACTCGATCTTCATTATACGGATAGATGGAGTGGGAAGTCAATATTCAATGCATTTAATTATAGCATTGTGTACCATGCTACTCATTCATCATATTTCACCAAATGCCATTTTAGGCAAGGCACAAGGAGGAGGTAAAAATTTATTTTACTGTGTGGGACACTTGGAGGTATCAGGAGAAAATTAAAGGAGCCTCCGCTAATCTTAGTAGTTTTTCAGCCTCACTGAAGTCAGCCAACCAGATGCAGAAATAAGCCAGCTGTTACTGGTACCAGTTTGGTCTCTGATGAAAGGAGGAGCTGTGTGATGAATTCTGTAGTTTGTTCTTTGAAGTAGGTAGCAGTTCTGTCTGTGTTAGGTAGAAGCGGCAAAGACTCGGTCTGTTATGAAAGCAGCAGCAAAGACTCGGTCTGTTATGAAGGCAGCAGCTTAGTCTATGAGGTACGCAGCTTCTCGGTCATTGATGTTAGTAATGGCTGTTTCTCTGACGTTGACAGCAGCTGTATTTCTAATGTAGATTGTAGCTCGGACTGTGAAGTATGCCAGAGCTCGGTTTGTTATGTAGGCCTATGTAGCCTGCACCTTGGTCTCAGATGTAGAGAAGAGCTCGGTCTCTGATGTAGGTAGCAGCTCATTCTATCGTGTAAACAGCATCCTGGTCCCTAATGTAGGCAAAGGCTCATTCTCTTAATTTTGCATAGGACTAGTCTATGATGTAGACGGCATCGGTCTCTGACATAAATAGCGGTTCACTATCAACGCTATAAGTAGTTGGTTGGTCCTCATTAACGTGTCTTAGGTGCTAAGTTTAGCTGCTTCCCAGCCATCAAGGTGATACCTAATGTGTTTCGAATGATAAAGTATATTATGATGCGTTTTGGGGCTCTGGTGTTCTGGAGGTCTTACGGTGTGTTCAGGATCTCAGCGGATAAAGCTTCCTTTGTCTTGGACGTCTAAGTAGACGGTGTCCACCTACTTCCTGTATATGTCTTGGGCGTTAGTCTCAATATTTGTTTAGGACGTGATTATGAGTGGTGATATGTAGTAAAATGCTATATTGTAGCATACAAAGAGTCAAAACAGTATCATTACAGAGAGAGAGAGAGAGAGAGAGAGAGAGAGAGAGAGAAATGAGAGATTTCCACCAGAACGAGGTGAAGACCCATCGCGCACAACCTGGCCGTTTGATAGCATCTTGCCGTCTCTGATTTGAATGCCCTTCTCCTAGGTGGCGTTGATAACCAAGTATTTGCCTTCACTAAACATAACCTTAATCTCCGACACAAATACATCCCTCACCAGTGGTATGATGAAGCCTTGGGATCAGCATTGGTTTGGCTTAGTTTGGTCGTTACTGGAAAGTACAAGGCTACAAGTTATAAGAGGCACCTCACTATCTATAACAGGAACCTGCACAGGCAAGCCTGTCGTTAAATAGAAGAAATCCAAAACTGGGCTGTCTCTAGATGGAAGACTAACACACACAAATAAACTGGCATCAGGTAGGGTGGGCTTCCAAACAACCTGGTAGTCACTGGATCAAGAGCCGACAATCATATTTACCTGAGTATATTTGTCATCCTCTATATCGGCATTACGGAACTGTCTATACTAGCAGAAGAGAGAAAGCTGACCCATTTATTGTACACTTTGCTGCCAAGTTGCAAGCTCCTGAACCAGCAAGGAAACCTCCTTTGCTAGCCGCAAGAACTATGTCAGAGTTGTCTGAGGAGATAATAAGGCAAAACGAAGTGCATCTTCATTAAATGTCTGAACCAAGAAAAGGCGGTGAGCCCAATTAAGAAGAGCCCAAGATTGTTGAGTATATGTGCAGTCCAGCTAGCATCACCTCTAACTTGCAATATATTCAGCACTGCCTAGAACAGTGTAGATGGCCTGCTCTGTGGAAAGAGGTAAGTGTAGTCTCTGTTCGCAAATAGAAGAGAGCGGAAATCTGCAACTATAGACAAGTGCCACCCCTGTCAATCACGGGTAAGATTCTTGAGACAGTAATCTCACAACAGATGACAGCCTTTATCGACTACCACTCGCTTTGTGACCGTCAATATGGCTATAGAAAAAAGGTCACTGTTGTTAAACCTCTCCATTATGTTGCACCCGTCACTGAATGAATTCATGATTAGCTGAGCAGTAACACTGGATATTGCGGGTGCGTTCGACCGAGTATGGCAACAGGGACTCTTGGTACAACTGCAAGCACCAGTAGTCTCTGGCTCTGCTTTTTACCTCCCTAGTGATTTCCTTCAAGGTACATTTCTTTGAGTAGTTCTCAGTGGGACAGAGTCAGCAAGACACTCATTCGCTGCCAATGTTCCACAGGGAAGTCTGTTTAGGCCATTGTTATGGTAAGTCTGTCAGTGAGCTTTTTCATCTCATCCCAGAATGCAACATACATGCATTTACTTATCCAAGTGATAAAATGCCAGCTGCTCTGTTACATCAATCACCAGCTTACCGCGATGATATAACTGTATGCTGGTGATAGATGTAACTTACAGCAGTTGGCATTTTATCCCTTGGGGAAAACGATGGATGGTTAGATTTGCTTCTGAGAAAACACAAATGAATGGGAGAGTGCTCGAACCCGAGAACTAGGTTGATATCTTTGGGGTGAAATTTGATTCCGAACTGACTATGAAGAACCACGTAGTAAATCTAGCTAACAAGGTGCCCAGGGAACTAAGAGCACTTAGACATATCTTGTTTGCATTCCACAATAAGAGGCTGCAAGATTTTGTACGATGCACATGTAGGATTACGCCTCGAGTGTGGTCCACTTTCTTATGAAGGTGTGCCATTTCAGAAAAGTCTTTAACACCTGAGGAATGTGGGCGGCCTTATGTACATTATTATTATAATCAAATAGAAGCGCTAAACCACAGGGGTTATACAGCGGCCTTATATACAAGATCAGCGTTATCATAGTATTACACTTGGCTTCACTTCGCATACAGAGAGATGTCAACTTTTGCACAACAACTAGCAAATAACAATATACTGTAGCTGTACAATTCTGAAGAACATCCCTTCATCTGAAATCATTCATTCAAGGAATAACTCGAACCTGAAACATGTTCGTACAGCATAAAAACACCGATGAAATAACGTCAATTGACCAAATGAGATACGTAACCCACAGATCGCTCCAACTTCATCATAACAAGATAAAGGCTTTCAAATGAGGTGAGCTGTGCAACAGCTCTTAGCTTTTAAATAAAGGTAGAAACTCTTAACCTGTTAAAACTTTCTATAAATGAGAGAAAGAAAAAGAGAATAAAAATTTGGTAATGAAAATAAGAACTAAAGAGGGAAAACCAAGTACTCTGGAGCAAGAGCAAGAGAGAATGCAAGAACAGGAAAGAGATAGATAAACAGGAAAGAGAGAGAGAAACAGGAAAGAGAGAAACAGGAAAGAGAGAGAAACAGGAAAGAGAGAAACAGGAAAGAGAGAGAGAAACAGGAAAAAGAGAGAGAAACAGGAAAGAGAGAGAGAAACAGGAAAGAGAGAGAGAAACAGGAAAGAGAGAGAGAAACAGGAAAGAGAGAGAGAGACAGGAAAGAGAGAGAGAAACAGGAAAGAGAGAGAGAAACAGGAAAGAGAGAGAGAAACAGGAAAGAGAGAGAGAAACAGGAAAGAGAGAGAAACAGGAAAGAGAGAGAGAAACAGGAAAGAGAGAGAGAAACAGGAAAGAGAGAGAGAAACAGGAAAGAGAGAGAGAAACAGGAAAGAGAGAGAGAAACAGGAAAGAGAGAGAGAAACAGGAAAGAGAGAAAGAAACAGGAAAGAGAGAGAGAGACAGGAAAGAGAGAGAGAAACAGGAAAGAGAGAGAGAAACAGGAAAGAGAGAGAGAAACAGGAAAGAGAGAGAGAAACAGGAAAGAGAGAGAGAAACAGGAAAGAGAGAGAGAAACAGGAAAGAGAGAGAGAAACAGGAAAGAGAGAGAGAAACAGGAAAGAGAGAGAAACAGGAGAGAGAGAGAGAAACAGAGAGAGAGAGAGAGAAAAACAGAGAGAGAGAGAGAGAAAAAAACAGAGAGAGAGAGAGAAACAGAGAGAGAGAGAGAGAGAGAAACAGAGAGAGAGAGAAACAGAGAGAGAGAGAGAGAGAGAAACAGGAGAGAGAGAGAGAAACAGGAGAGAGAGAGAGAAACAGGAGAGAGAGAGAGAAAACGGAAGAGAGAGAGAAACAGGAAGAGAGAGAGAAACAGGAAAGAGAGAGAGAAACAGGAAAGAGAGAGAGAGAACAGGAAAGAGAGAGAGAACAGGAAAGAGAGAGAGAACAGGAAAGAGAGAGAGAACAGGAAAGAGAGAGAGAAACAGGAAAGAGAGAGAGAAACAGGAAAGAGAGAGAGAAACAGGAAAGAGAGAGAGAAACAGGAAAGAGAGAGAAAACAGGAAAAGAGAGAGAAACAGGAAAGAGAGAAAGAAACAGGAAAGAGAGAGAGAACAGGAAAGAGAGAAGAAACAGGAAAGAGAGAGAGAAACAGGAAGAGAGAGAGAAACAGGAAAGAGAGAGAAAACAGGAAAGAGAGAGAGAACAGGAAAGAGAGAGAGAAACAGGAAAGAGAGAGAAAACAGGAAAGAGAGAGAGAAACAGGAAAGAGAGAGAGAAACAGGAAAGAGAGAGAAACAGGAAAGAGAGAGAAACAGGAGAAAGAGAGAGAAACAGAGAGAGAGAGAGAGAAAAACAGAGAGAGAGAGAGAAAAAAAAACAGAGAGAGAGAGAGAAACAGAGAGAGAGAGAGAGAGAAACAGAGAGAGAGAGAGAGAGAGAAACAGAGAGAGAGAGAGAGAGAGAACAAAGAGAGAGAGAAGAGAGAGAAACTGAAAGAGAGAGAGAAACTGGAAAGAGAGAGAGAAACTGGAAAGAGAGAGAGAAACTGGAAAGAGAGAGAGAAACTGGAAAGAGAGAGAGAAACTGGAAAGAGAGAGAGAAACTGGAAAGAGAGAGAGAAACTGGAAAGAGAGAGAGAAACTGGAAAGAGAGAGAGAAACTGGGAAAAAGAGAGAGAAACTGGAAAGAGAGAGAGAAACTGGAAAGAGAGAGATAAACTGGAAAGAGAGAGATAAACTGGAAAGAGAGAGATAAACTGGAAAGAGAGAGAAACTGGAAAGAGAGAGAAACTGAAGAGAGAGAAACAGGAGAGAGAGAGAGAAACTGGAAAGAGAAGAGAAACTGGAAAGAGAGAGAGAAACTGGAAAGAGAGAGATGAGAGAAACTGGAAAGAGAGAGAAGAGATAAACTGGAAAAGAGAAAGAGAACAGGAAGATAGATATATATATATATATATATATATATATATATATATATATATATATATATAGAGAGAGAGAGAGCCAGCCAGCGAGAACAGGAAAAAGAGAAAGATAACAGGAAAGAGATAGAGAGAGTTAGAGAGCCAGCCAACCAGCGAGAACAAGGAAGCAAGAGCGAGTGAGCATAAAAGACTGAGACCTGCCCAGGAAAGTAAACACAATTTTCGCGGCCCAGCTTTCCGGGAACTTTTCACATTTCTCATCCCTTAGATTTATTGCCTCTCACTTCTTGTGAGTGACGCATTTAATGAAACGCCACACTCGTTCCCTCGTAAATGTTAATGTTGTCTGATAGTTGGGGATCAGCCGCCCACCTGCCAACTACTCGCATTACCCTGGAAGCACACCAGCAGAAATTATGAATTGCATGGCTTAAACATTTTATTGCATTTGTTTAATTGTCTGTGACTGTATGTTGAACTAATGTGATAAGAGGTTCGAACAGAGGTGTGTATCTCAAACTGCACCTCGCTCATTCTCCACGTTCTTTTTCCCTTCCCTTCCCTTCATCTTCCATCTTCGCCTTCTTCAAATCTTGTTTTTACTACTTTCTCTCTCTCCCCTCTTCCTCTTTCCCAATCCTCGTCATTCTTACTTTCACATTATATTTTAATTTACACGTCAATTTTACAGGCTAAGAGCTGTTATCGTACCTCAGGTACGATACTACTACCCCCCAGGATGCGACCCACAACAGTCGGTTAGTGCCCAGCTACCTACTTATTCCAAGGTGAACAGGGGCAGCAGGTATAAGGAAACATGTCCAACGTTTCCACCCGGCGGGGATCGAACCACGAATATTCAGTATATGAACCGAGTACGCTACCAACCGAGCCACTTTTTCTTATTTTGCAAAATCTCCTTCGTCCCCTCCAATTTATCTCCTCTTCCTCCTCATAACATCAAGATAAACTGTGTTATCTTGAAACTGGTCTCTGGTTCTGCTGTAAGATAGGAGTCTTAGGTTGCTAATCTTTTCATCCTAGTTCTGTCAAGTGAATCTCACTTCAATAAAGATCACCTGGAGGTTCCCACGGGAGCTGCCCTCGCTAGCTACAAGTTATGGGGATGTTGGGGGTGGGGTTTCATGAGCTCAGAAAAGAAGGTAAGGGAAGATGCGTTGGTTAGCCTCAGCTGGGAACGAGTACTACATTACTACATTATGTCTCTTAGTATTAATCGAACTGAGTTATATCCTGAATACGCATTTACTAGATAATTATCATTAAAGTGCTATTCTATACTTTTTGGTAAAAATCAGAACAGAGATTTGTTTTCTGAAACACATGATTATCTTATTATTACGTATTTATATTCCTCAAGTGGTTCAATGTTTTTTATAATCTTTAATTTACAGGAAGAGTTTTAAGTAAGTAACATTTTTTTGGGTGGATATTGAAGGTGTTATATACTTGTTCACTCTGGTTTTCCTTTTAATTACACAGGTTATATTGCATGGTGGCAAAATGGTTGTGACTTTTAATATATATTAAAAATCAGCCATTTGAGCCATGTGATCGCTTGGCTAAATAAGCTACCTGTTTTCAAGTAATTTATTAACTGCTACCAGTAGATTTTTTTATTATAAAGTGAATTATTCTGGGAAGGAAATGAATAATTTGGGAAGAGTTCCTATTTTGTACCGTGTCTTACCCATAGGCCTGCCCATATTCACCTACCATTTAACAGCGATAAACCCACTACCAGCTACCCGCCATGCACCTTTTCTTTCATTTACACAATAGTTTTACAATGCTATTTACGAGCTAAGAGCTGTTACCTACATCAGCTCATTCGAAATCCTTTATATTGTTCGAGACGTACAAATAGAGAAGACGATGACGTTGGAGCCAACTGTTTTTATTTGATAATTAACTTTTTTTACTCGATGTCATTATGCTGCATGAACATGTTCCAGACTCGAGTCATACTAGGAATGAATGTTCTCAGATAAAGTGACATTTTTGAGAAATTACAACCTGAGTGTAGTAGTTTGCTGCTCGTTTTGTTGTGTAGATATTTTCTTCTCGCTATCCGCGAAGTAAATAACAATAAGTTCTGTTGAAATGACAGGTTTGTTCAGGCCTGGTCCAGACGGGAAATGAGTCGTCTTACTCAATTCTCTATTCTGTCATGAAGTTTCAGGTGAGACGGAGAGCAGGCAATCCAAGAAATGGGACATACTCAAGGTGTGAGCGTACTTGTGACTCGTTCCGAGTGTTGCAGCCTTCTGCCTTGAGCAGGGATGAGCTTTCAACCTTATTCCCGGGTTCCAAAACTCTCCCATTTTTCCAACCAATTTTCCAGCATTACCATCGTGGTTCCTGGAGGCCATCATTATTTGTGTTTTCTCAGAAGCAAATGTAACCTGCCATCGTTTTCCCTAGGCTATTTTAGTTGTAATCTGGTGATTGATGTAACTTAGAACAATTGGCATTTCCTCTCTTGGATTAATGAACGTCTGAGCAAAGTCGTCTGCATATGACTGGGATTCTGAATTGAGTTGAAGGTCATTGAAGTAGGCATTCCATAACAATGGTCCAAGCACACTTCCCTGTGGAACTCAGGCACCGACTGAATGTCTTGTTGAATCTGTCTCATTATGAACTGCTCCCAGAGGTATAAAGAGGTATATTGAGAATCCCAGTGCTTGCATTAGGTCAAGAGTTCCTGGTGCCATACTTGGTGGAAAGCGCAAGCAATGTCCAGTGCTGCTACACAGCTGATCTTGGATTCATCACGCGAGTGTTGCCACATAGTGGAGTGACCTGTTCTGAAGCTATATTCACGGTCACAAAGAAGCGAGTTATCAACGTGATTATTGTCTCAAGAATCATACCAGTGACTGACAAAGGTAACACTAGTCTGTGGCTGCTAATTTCCGCTCCGCTCTTCTTTTTGTGAACCGGTACTACATTTGCCTCTTTCCCACAGAGAAGGTTATTTTCACTGCTAAGCAGTGTTGCTGATTGATGCGAGTTAGAGGTGGTGCTAGCTGGTCTACACATTTAATGAACAATCTTGGGCTCACCTTATCTGGGCCCACTGCCTTTTTTTTTGGTCTAGGGATTTAAGGAGAAGATACACTTTATCCTGTCTTATTGTCACCACTGGTAATTTTGATACAGTTCTCACAGCTAGCAGAGGAAGTTCCCCTGCTGAATCAGGAACTTGCCTCTTATCAGCAAAGGGGTCAGCTTTCACGTGACTGCTACCGTAGAAAGTCCCATACTGTCGATAGAGATCGAAGAATTTGATCAGGTGAATAACCTTGTCGGTGCTTGATCTTGGACCACTAGGTTATATTTTTGTCAGCCTCCCATCTATTGATGACCCAGATTAGATCTCTTATATTTAACAACAGGCTTGTGCAAGTTCCCGTTTCAGATAGTGGAACGGCTTTTATACATTCGATTTTTAGCAGACTCGGCATCCTTGCAATGAAAGTCGAACCAAGGCTAATCCGAAGGCTTAGTCACTTACTACCTGTGAGGAATTTATTTGTAATGGTGATTAAGGATATGTTTAGGGAAGGAATTCAGTTGGTTATCAACGTCGCTCTGAAGGTGAGCAGTTCAATCAGAGGCGAACAGCTCCAAGCAAAAGTCTGGCCAATTTATTGTTTACCACATCCAGGTTGTGCATGTTGGAATCTTCCCTTGATGGTGTTTGCCTGATGCCTTTGAAGTCTGTACTTGGCACATTCTAGTACAAAGGTACTAGGGTTCCTGTAAAGCTTGAAGAACATCATTTCTAGGTGATTAGAAATAGTTTCAATGAGCCGGGCATGTACACTTTTAGAGTGTACGGCAACGCCCACATCTTGATCTTGCCTGTATCGTCGCACCCATGAGGTGTCGCCAGATACCTCATGGGTGTTTTTCAGAGTACTGTCATCCAAAAATGTGTCAACAGTGGCGATCGTGTCAGGGCGATGAGTGTTCACGAAACTGTGCGTGAGTTCACCATCAAATCATCTAATGTTGGTAGACAGGATGCTGAAAGACTGGCTCCTTATGATTGTGTTCATCTTGACGAAATAGGTGTGTAAGGTGCTTCACCTTGAGACAGGTATGATAGTGGGGGTAGCCACTGGGATGTAACTGTGTCCTTGTACAAGACACAAAACCACCTGCTTAACCGAGGTAGGAGTAGATGGGTAGGTGACATGTGTGTTCACTAGTTCTGGGATCCTGCTGTCAAGTTTCGATATTGGTCTTCTTGATGGCTCCTCTTGCGATAGTAATTGTTCCTGATATCTCACAGACAGTCGTCAGCAGATTCAGCAGCTGATTTTTCTGTTCTGCTGCCGATGAGCGTCATGATTATGTTCCTGGTGGGCGTTTTCTGGCACTGTTGGCGTGAGGAGAGACATCTGCGGGTTGCTACCTCCTTCTCTTCCACGTACTCTTCCGTATCCTCTTCCGCCCTTGTTAGCCGTACCAGATATATCTCTGCTGCTTGTACTTTGTTCTGGCACTTCTTCAGTTACATTTTCAGTCACCTGATCGTTAACTACTTCAATCTCTGGTGGAGAAGAACATGACTCGGGGTCGGCAAATGGAGGCAATAGGTGTTTTGATAAGTGTAGGAGTGGATCTGACGGATCCACGGCTTGCTTCGTTGTTGAGTGATGGATTTGTTCGCTCTGTGGTGGTCGAACAAGTTGAGGTGTTTTGAGCTCTATATGCTTGTAAATTCTTAGTGCTATCAGATTCCCTCCAGTGTTAATATTAATGAGAGAATCATGGCCTTGTCAGTAGTATCAGCATCAGTTTAGCAAACTGTCACTTGATATAGGTTTGTTCTGGTTAATTATCTAAGATAGAAGCCAATCTAATGATTTTAGGAGCTCACGCAGCGATTTCTTTTGATTGAATATCCTGGCTGCATCCTTACAACAGAGCCCAGTAAAGCAGTTTTGATTTTTACGAGGAGTTTCTGAGGTGCCTTTTATCCTACCGGTTGTGGTGCCAAGCTCGTTCCTGGTACAGTGGGGCAGCCACTGGGACGTAGCTCTGATGTCTTATACAAGGCACAAGACCACCTTCGATACATTTCAGGTTCCTGAGACGAATCACCCGGCTTCAGAGGGTAATTGGAACACCTGGGGTCCAGATATTTATGATGTACCTTTTTGGGGACAATAATGAGATAGTGAAAGTAATCTTGCTATTTCGCGATGCGAAGTCATTACAGAAGATAAAAATATACGAGATTACGATTGAGTTAAGTAGGAGAGTATCGTGTGCTGAGAGTAGTGAGGGAGAGGCTTCTCGTTGTTGGCCGGCCGGAGTAGTGAGGGAGAGACTTCTCTCGTTGTTGGCCGGCCGGGAGTAGTGAGGGAGAGACCTCTCGTTGTTGGCCGGCCGGGAGTAGTGAGGGAGAGACTTCTCTCGTTGTTGGCCGGCCGAGAGTAGTGAGGGAGAGACTTCTCTCGTTGTTGGCCGGCCGGGAGTAGTGAGGGAGAGACTTCTTTCGTTGGCCGGCCGGCCAATGTTATACATGCACAGTCACGTTGTTTTAGAGCACCCAATATTATTACATAACACCAAAAAAATATTAGATATTATCAGTGAAGGCAATAGGCGAACAGCAATACCTTACGCTTGCCAGTGACTCAGCTCACACACATTTGTTTACCATAATATTCTATAGTGATTAACCACATATCCCTTAACCTGATCCACCGCTAATCTCAGTGTCTACTGCCTGTGACCTTGCCTTCCCAGCCATTGACAAGAACTAGATGTGTTTCGGTCGCTACTCGACCCAAAATGCATTCTTGTATTTCACAACCTAAGCCCCTGTGCCTTAAAGCACTTGATTGGAATAGTGCAGAGTGTGGCATAAGTTTATATTGCAGATTAATATTAGCTTTGAAGATTTAAAGTGAATATTCAGAGGCATTCACAGGTCATCATATAGATACTAAAACCTAAATTTATTCAATTAAAATAGTAAATTACGATATACACAAACCAAAGCTAATAAAAAAAACTTTCAGATTTACCAAAAAGTCCAATATCCTTAAATGCACAGATTCATTGAGCTGTAAGTTACTCAGATGATGTGTTGCAAAGTAATCAGCATAGAAGGGTTCAAGCTAATCAAATGCGACCCATAAATTATCAGATTAAAAGTAGTATTTGATTTTTTTTAAACTTGTTCCAAATAGAAAAAAAAAAAAACATTGGACCATAAGATAACTAATAAAGGTCTAACGTCAGAAGAGACATTCTCCAAATATTGCACAGAAACCAATCTGATCAATGAAATCGGCACATGATAACGTATGCAACCTAACAGTAAGAGAACCTTCCTCTTAGGGGAACACATAAACACAATTTTTTTAAACTAATCAGAAGATAAAGAAGAATAAAAATCACAATATCGTTGCTGGAACAATATACAAATAGAGAGAGGGAGGGGGGGGGACTAACGACGACGTGTCGGTCTGACTTGGACCTTTGACACTTGTTCGTCGTTTTGACTTGTTAATTGTGGAAGTCGGATTGAAGCATCGTCCTGAAGATTCCGTGTCCTAAGTGCAGGTTATTTATGTACTGACCAGAAGATTCGTTTCTCCAGTTAATGCAAACAATCCATCAAAATTTGTGCCAACAAAGCCTGAAGTAATGAAACGTTCCATCCCATTCATGAGATGCATCAATGAAACTGATACTGTTCACAATTGTTATATTTTAATAAGTAAAAAGTGCTTAACCCGTACAGGTTATATAGCGCCATATTGTTCTCGAAATGATATAGTATTATTTTAAGATAAAATAATATAGTATTCTCTACATGATTAAATATGAGGTGCTATGAGTTCCTGGACTATAATTTCCCCGTGCTTCCTGGGCGAAATGTTGCAGTTGCGTATAACGTTTCTTCGTAAAGTAGCATGGAGAGTTTAAGTGATGTCAGTCGTTCCATTGAGGTTAAAGGGACATTTGTCAAGTCGTTGCATGGCATCGATTATTTGTGTAACAGAATGGAATCTCTCAAACAAAAACAGGTTAGTAAAATGGCTAGTATAACTCTCGTACTGCTTCAGTATGGAGCAATGGGTGTGACACATTATTTTGAATGGGTTTTTTTTTTTCAACTCTAAGCAGGACGAACATTAGTAAAGGATGAACGTCGTGGTCGTCCATCAGTGTCAAAAACCGATGCTGCCATTGAAAAATTGAGGAAGGTTATTAGCAAACATCGTCGTCAAATTATTGTGACACTGAAAGAGATGTGTGAATCTCCTTTGGGCTGTGTCAAAGCATTTTGACTGAAAATTTCAAGACGAGTGTTTGGCTGTAAAATTTGCTCCTCGCTTATTGACTCAAGACATAAAAGGTAATTTTCTGGCCAAAAACAACATGACCCCAGATCTAGTCCTTCTGTGCATTCATTTTCCTTTAAAAAATCAAAATAGCGTTTAAGGGGCGGCATTTTAACGACGTGGAGGAGATTTATGTAAAAATCACAGGTTGGGCTAGATGATGGTAGGAAAGAGTTGCAGAAATGTTTTCATTGAGTGACAGACATGCCGGGATCAGTGCCTTTCAAGGAGAGTATTTCGGGGAAGAGAACTTCTACTAGATGATTGGGTAAGGATATATATATATATATATATATATATATATATATATATATATATATATATATATATATATATGTCGTGCCGATTAGGTAAAACTGGTCAATTAGCAAGAACTCATCTAAAATTAAGTCCTTTCTAAAATTTTCTCTTATACGTTTAAAGATATATTTTTTTAATTTATGTTAATGTAAAAATTTATAATTTTGTACCAAGAGTAACTTTGAAAACCTACCTCTCCTTATTACAACAAGTGCAATTTAATTTAGCCTAACCCAACTAAATATATTTTAGATACGTTAACATTAATTTAATAATAAACAAACACAATGAAATATATTTTTTTCGTTATGTTCAGAATGATTTTGGCGAAATTATTGCATACACAAATTTTCACTTGTCTTATATGGCAAGGTGAGCGTTGCTATTTAAGCCAAAATCGCAAGTTTTACCTAATCGGCACGACATATATATATATATATATATATATATATATATATATATATATATATATATATATATATATATATATATATATATATATATATATATATATATATATAAATATAATATATATATATAATATAATATATATATATAAATATAATATATATATATAAATATAATATATATATATAAATATAATATATATATAAATATAATATATATATATATATATATATATATATATATATATATATATATATATATATAGAGAGAGAGAGAGAGAGGGAGGGGGGTGCAATTTCGGTACTTTCTTAGCACTTCGTATACCAGTCTTCTAAGTAGGAAACACGAGTGTTTAAATTTGTAAGCCTTCAGAAGAGACTGTCTCCATTTATTACACAGAATCTTGCCCAAGATAATTTACAAAAGCGTCGAATATCTGAAGCAGATCGAAAAAAAAGCGTTCTTCAGTAATGAAAAAAAAATGATGTGAAAGCAAGAGAAAATGTTGCAGAGAATGTTCCAAAAAAATAGATAAGTATTCCCTTTTTAAACTTAAAAATACCATAAAACGTGTTTTTCTTTTAACTTCTTCTCATTTGCAGTCTATTTAAAATTCTTTACGATCCTGTAGGAAAAATATTTGCTTGCAATTTTTAAAAAAAAAATCGTTTTTTATAAAATGGAAAAAATGCGTATTAACTCCCAAACAGCTTAAAATCAACACAAAAATACTTGTTTAGCGCTTTTTTTTATTATAATAATACTTATAATTAAGATATAACAGTTGTACATAAAAGGTATACAATAACGAGAAGATGAAAATTTAGACACATGTTCAACATCTGGGTATCTTTATTGTAGACGTTTCACCATCCTGTGGTTTTATCAATACAAAATCAAGGACATAATGGGAAGACAGAAGAACTATATACAAAAGATGAGGTAATCAGTCCCTCGGCCTTGGAGTTAGAGTATAGAGCACCGTAGTCGTGTAGATTCTGGAGCACAGGCAAGAAGGCTGGCGCTTATATACTGGCGTCAGGTGGAAAGGGATGGGTAGCAGACAAGGGCATAGTCATTGGTAGGAGGGATTCCCCAGTGGAAGTAGGTCATACCCAAGGGATGGGTTAGTGGTAGTGGTACTACTAGTAGTAGCCTGTGCTCCAGTATCTTCACATAGTATAACGTTCTTCTGTCTTCCAATCATGTCCTTGAATTTGTATTGATAAAGCCACTGGATGGAGAAACGTCTACAATAAAGATACCCAGATGTTGAACATGTGTCTAAACTTTCATCACGATACAACAGCGTTAGGGACTTGAAACTAAGAATAAAAACAATTTGCTGCTTATTACATAACAAACAATTTGACTAGTAAAATTGGCAATTTGAAATTTATAAAGCTCGAGGTGAATGATATGCAGTGTTTTAATAAATCCCACCAGAGGTAAAAGCCTAAAGCCGATCAGAAAAGAGCATTCTCTAGTAATTGATCTGATTCCAACGTTAATTTTTTTAACTATTTCAGTAAAATTTCAAATTTGCACCTACTCTGAGTTAACTTATAAAAGATCATCCTTCTTATAGAATGCATCCTCAATAATATTTTGAAGCTAATCATAAGAAGTGTTCTTAGTTACTGAATAAAAAAAATGAATATCACTAGTTATTTTTAATAAAATTGCCAAATTGGTACTTAAGCAGCCTGATGACAGCGTGAACCTTGTGTTCAGAACACCATATCATTATTATTATTATCAAGGGGGAAGCGCTAAACCTGTAGGATTACACAGCGCCTGTGGGGGGATGTGGAAGGTATTCAGGCTTAATTCAGGGAACTGGAGCACAGATCAAATTCCCTAGATCAAGAGCCTCTCACCAGCGTCAATGAAACTTCTCTGAGGGGTGAACACCATACCAGTGTCGAAATTTTGAAACCGATCAGGCGAGTCATTCTCCAGTTACGACACAGATTCCAATCATTATTATTTTTGTCTATTTTACTTGGACAACTTTATTGTTCTTACGTAAACGGATCTTACTGAGCACTGTGCCAGTTCTGAGGTGGGTTAGCCACTCAACCATGAAGTCGGTCAGAATATGCAAGTTGAAAACTATTTAAAATAATTGAACGAGAATCAAAAATAAACATTCGTTTACACATAGGAGGTCCAAATGTGCTCGTACACTTTATTTTACTGTTTAAACGAGCGCCACTGACGATGATAGGAATAGGTTCAAGAACTTTGCTCATCGGGTACATAAATATACCAATTGTTCCGTGAGTTTGGCCCTCTTTAACGTACAGAAGTGTTGAAAATTTGAAGACGATTGGATGAGGCATTCTCGAGTTATGAGTGAAGTAGAATCGAAAAGCTGACCTAAAAAATAAAAGCAAAGAAAAATTAGGCAACATCGTTAATTTTTCCCGTCGGGGTACCTAATTAAGCATAAAGCTGCTTCTGAAGATGTGCTGCTGTATCGAGAGCTGCTAAGATGCTGTGCTAACTGGACTGCAGTTGCCTAGCTTTTAGTCAGTACGGTTGGTTGCTGATAAATTAGTATGGAATACCAGGGATTCTTACTAAGGTACCCAAAGTTTACTACTTATGCCTGCCATCCAGAAGTTACCCCCTCAGATATAGAAGGATGTCAACCGTGGACATAAACTCAAGTTGTTGATACTATCTACCCAGCCGGATGCCTGCCTCCCAAGATATATTAAGATTAAACCATACCAAGGGTGGGGTTAGAACCCGCGATCAGAGAGTCCTATAACTCCAGACAGACGCGTTAGCTACTGGGGGCCATCTGGCCACAATACGATTCATCCAACTAGGTATATTTCTACACCATAGGAATGTTAGCATAGGCACCACTGACCACAAATGCAATTTTTCACAGACGAATCTCCAGCTAGAGTTCGTCACGGCCACGCTAGCTGGAAATTCGTCTGTAAAAAATTGCATTTGTGGCCACAGTGGTGCCTATGCTAACCTTCCTATGGTGTATAAATATGCCTAGTTGTATGAATCGTATTATGGCCAGCTGGCCCAGTGGCTAACGCGTCTGTCTGGAGATTTAGGACTCTCTGATCTCGGGTTCTAACCCCACCCGTGGTATGGTTTGTTTGCAATCGTGTCATTACGATTTCGTGAGTCAAGTACATATATTAAGATTCCCTGTTGTGTAAGCAGCTATACCAATTTACTATGTAACCAGTTCAGAAGGCGAACTTTCTGCTATTTTGTTGACCCATTCTACCCCTGGTATGGTGCTGTTTTGCCAGCATTGGGGATATAGAAGTGTGTGATGTTTCAAGCTTCCTTCAATCTGCCAGAGCTGTTTGTGGTACCTATGTGATCCAGTGATCCATGCCCCCATGTTTTACGATGCCCGTGGATCCTAGTAGTGGTGCAATATAGTGGTGTGTTTCTAGTTGTGATACCCGGCCAAGCTCTAGTTTTAGATGGTGAATAGGAGTAGCTAATGTGTGTGTGAGAGGAAATGCGATCTTGAGGGTCGTAAAATGGTCTGGCTGTAAACATTTGAAAGAATACCACCCACTTTCAAGAGTTTTCCAAGCAAGTAAAGGCCATGGGAGGTTCGGCTCAGTGTTATATTAGCGAGGGCACAGAAGCCAGAAACAAGTGATAGTGATAGAGATTTGGTTACAGGAAGCTACCATTATATATTCGCACAGTAAGTGTTGATTATACTACCGTCTTTAGTAGCTGAAAAAAAATGTTGTGGGGAAATGTGATAATGTTCAAACATTATTTCAAACCAAGAACAGAGAATGTAGTACTTATTCCCCACAGCCAGACTACAGATAACTATGAACACCCAGCAGATTCCAGGTATTTTTCCCCATGATGTATATCAGTGGTATTTAATGCCGACAAGATGATGAATTAGACGTATGTGCAACATCTGTTTATTTTGTAAACCTTACGCCAAACAATGGCTGTATCAGTGCAATACATGGACATAATAGAAATATACAAGCACCATTTTTTTCTGTAGGTGCTTCAGGTTCTTCAGGACTACTGTATTCACCACCTGCTCTTAAGATGAGGGACTCATTACCTTATCATTCACTATTTGCTGTATATATTTCTATTAAGTACATGTATTGTATTAATAAAGCCACTGTATAGCGAAACGTCTACGAGTAAAGATACCCATGAGTTTATAGCAAAATTTATTTGAGAAAACATGAATAAGAAACCTGTATTTAAAAAATAAGAGAAAACTTGAAAAACAACAAATATATTTGAGATTTCAGGAAAAAATCGGATGGTCTACTTATTTTTTACAGTTTAACTGTAGTCTGGTAACAAGAAACTTCATAGGAAAAGGACACGAGTCTTTGGCCCTTTCGTCTGTGGTGTTTACATTCTCGTATCCAGTTTTATTAGATGTGCGACCAGCGCAGAGTGGTCGTATCCAGCGTAACATCCAAGCAGCCGTTTTCATATCCTCATTTGTTCTGACATGTTGCCTGGGAGGCTGCAAAATCCTTTCGCCCTATTTGCCCTGGTTTTAGGTAAATAAAGAGCGAGAAACACGAGGCAACACAATGCAACACTCTCCTCCTGACGTGGTATATTTCATTGATAATATAAGCGAGGCTGGAGGCGACTCTGCATAGATGAAATGTTATGTTTAACTTGAATGAAATGAAAAATAATGTGGAAAAATATAACTTAAAGGCGAAATATTACCGAATATGAATATTTAACATATAAGCTATCTATCTGTGTGAAAATTAAATCAAATATCAAAATCGCAAATACGTCACTTTAGAAAATTCGTATAAACATGAGAAAGATGAAATGTTGCCAGTTTTTTTTATAGTTATTTAATACACTTCATCATTTTATATTTTGTTTACTGTTTTCATAAATAATAGCTAAGAAAACAATCTAGATTATCCTAGTTATCAGCTATTTTAAAAGAGAAGAAGTGATGTGAAGTTTTGAGTCTGTCACCAGTTTCTTTTTGTGAAGAAAGGAATCTTAGAGGCTAATCTTCTCACCCTAGTTCTGTCACGGGGATTCTCAGATCTATAGACGATCATGTTATGATCACTAGCAGGATTTTCTTGGGATCATATTAACACGACTTGCTGCTTAATATGTGTAGAGCTTTGCCTATGGTAGTCAACAAGAATATAGGTAGCGAGTCTGTCTCTAGATTGGCAAATGGATGATCGAACTTTCACCAACCCTTGAGATGAACTTTTATAATATAGTATGTAGTTACAGCTTCAGTTAGATACGTATAGAACGTAAACGAAATTTTACTTTAAAGAGAACATTATTGTTATGATTATTTTTATTAAAATTATTTTTATTAGTAGTAGTAGTGGTGGTAGTAGTAGTAGTAGTAAAATAGTAATGGTACTAGTAGTATTTTCAGTAGTCGTAACAGTAGTAGTAATCGTAGCAGTTGAAGTATAGTTGTAGTAGTGGTACTGATGGGGAATACAACAACAAACGTAGCAGTGGTTGATGTGATACATTTACACACAATCTTCCCTAATAAATTTCCACAAGCATTTTTCACTACGGATTGATAATGGAACTGAATGGACTTACTGTTTTACTATAATGGCCGCACCTGAGTGGTCGGAATTACCGATAACTGAGCATTTCTAAACGAAACTTTCCATTTAATTCTTCTTTCGCCCTTTATCCTCATCCACTTCCTCCTCGTCATTTCCTTGTTCATATTCTCTTACTCTTCACATGAGTCTTCAGCTCCCGTGGTTGTTGCCCATCAATACATTAGTGTGGTAAAATTACTTCAAAGTCTCTCAGCACAACTTCGCTCCCAAGCATTTACCAACTAGTCATTTGCAATTTAAGAAACGTTTTACGTTGTGGCGGTAAATACTTCGACAAAGTAAATATTTACTCTTCAAATAAATACTAATTTCATGCGAAATATTTTTTTTTTTTTAGATTTATATTTCAGTTTTGGTTCGTATTCACTTACCGCTGATTAAAATTGCTCAGCGCCTCACTTGAGCTGTAAACATTTTAATTCACAAATTTATAGTGTGGCCAATTACTTAGTATATTAAAATTGGCCAATTACTTATATTAAAATTCATCTCTGCAAAAGCTTAATTCAGAAAAAAATATTACTTGTTTTAATTTGTGTGAAGAATGTTTAGCAATCATTTTCCAACTGAACATTTATCTGTACACAGGAAAAGTAATGCATTATAACAATTAATAATTTTGAATGTCAATAGTGCCTAGTAATGTCAGTAGTGCCCAGTAATGTCAGTAGTGCCAACTTAATACATGCAGCGGCCGCTAATACCAATAGCTCTCACTAATTCCAGTAGTACTCGATATTACCATCACAATTATTTTATCAATGGTATGGTATGGCGACATATGTGAAACACGTTGGTATGTCTAGGTATTCCCGAAGGGAATAGATAGAAATAACAACGGGAATATATACTTTTTGTCTTTTTCTTATTTCATCAACTTTTCGATTTTATTTCGCTCATAACTACAGAATTCCCTTTCCAATCGCCTTAAAATTTTTGACAATCGTGGATGGTAACGGGGACCAAATTCCTGCAACAAATCTCATTTTACACGCTCAGTGTAATCGTAGTTGTTGGAACCATTCCCAGCATCCTGGAATAGCTAGGACAACTTCCAAAACCCTCAGTGACGTAGCTTCAAGCGTTTAGTTAAGCTGCCCAAAAATTCGACGACTTCGGTTAGCGATATTAAAATGTGTAGATGCAAATTAGACGATTTTAAGTGTATAACAGCGTGCCTTTCTATGGTTTAGATGGTTTCAGGAATTTCTTTTGTCAGACACGTTTTACGACGAGACTAGTGAAGCACGCACGCAAGCAAGCACACACACACACACAGGAGCCAAGAGCTGTGACTCGACCCTTGCAACCACAACTAGGTGAGTACACGCACACACACATACACAAATTACTCTTGCACTTTTAAGTGTAAATTCAGCACAGTAATGTACCAAATGGTACACTTTCTTTGAGAGTAATTTTGTATGCAATATCATAAGTGGTGATTGTACAGTTTAATTAAATGTGCAGAAAATTAATTTACTGAAGCTACACACCAAGAAACATGTAGGTGCCTAACTTTATATTTTCTAACTTTACGTTTACTGTAAATATTGAGCATATTAAAGGTCTTAAACTTTTTTTCAAATGGTATGATTACAACCAGCTGTGATACTATATAATAATAAACTGTTATAAAGCTAGAAACAGGCTAGATGATAGAGGGGAAGATCAATAAGTTGACCTCCTAGTATTCTCTGGTAGATGTTTATGCCAGTAGATGTCGGTTTTTGTAACACCTACCGCGCTACATGATCCCTGCGGGTTTAGAGCATCAGTCTTCACTGGCTGATGCATCGATTAAAATGAGTGGGACGTTGCAGGGGTCTAGGCTGTGCAGGAAGTGCAAGACCCTTGTGGATAACGTGTCTTCTGGTCAGCTTTAAACTTTAAGTGCTGAAGAGTTTTCCTCAAAGGTAAACAATGTCTCCATGTGAGGTTGCAAGTTATCATGTGTCAACTTTATTAAATTGGTTTCTGTGAAATAATTGTAGGATGTCTCTTGTGAGAAATAATTGTTTTGACTTTATTTGGTTATCCTAGTTAAATAAATTCAGTGTTTTTTAGTATGCTTTTAACTTCCGTATGCCTCAAGGCCATTGTTAAAAAAAATTGATATTTTTTAAAAGCTGATTCATCGTGTTTAGAGAAGTTTGGATTGATTGTTTCCTTTGTAGCTTCCAATATTCTTTAAAAAAAAAAATACTCCTTTTCATCCGATAATTTCTGATTACCTTCACCCTTTCCATGCTGATTACCTACAGAAGAGAATCGGAATGGTTTCAAATACAATGTTTGTGTATTTTAGGACACTGATTCCAGAACTGGAGATTGACTCCTCTTTTCGGCTTCAAAATTTTCACCATTGATGTTATTTCCTGGACACAAGGCTCACACTGGAGGGCATAAATCCAAATTAGCCAATTTTACAGAAGTTGGGTTTTCACTATTATTCAATATTTAATGAATCCATAACGGTTTCAAAATATTATTCACCATGCATTCTATAATAATGATGATATCCCAAGAGTTTAGTGTTAGTAGGTGAAAATTTGATGATTTGATAGACTAGTAAACATAAGATAGTTGGATTCTGATTATTTACAATAAAAATTTTTTTGGATCGACATCAGAATTTTACTATGGGTGGTCATTATGAAACCACAGCTCGTCATTCACTTTGAGCTTTGTAAATTTAAAAAATATCAAATATTTTTGCTTACAGGACTGTAGAAAACTTAAATTATGGTTAACGAGGGAAACTTTCCTATTTTTCGGAACCTTATAGCCAGCATTTCATTTGCTTATTTTCAAATTTTCATTTATTTCATGAGAACGCCTTATTCGATCGAGGGGAAAATTTTCCACTTTTGTGTAATAAATATTTTTCAATATTCATGTCAATCCCATGAATCTTTTTCAAAAATCATAGACTATTTACATGCCCAATGTTACATAGGCCATTGCCAAATTATTTCCGTGTGATATCTGGCTTCAAGTTTTTACTTATCTCTTGTATCCTACTTACAAGGCTGATATATTTAAAGGAGTTTTTAGGTGCCATTTTGTTACTATTAAAATAGAAATGGTCTACCTACCTAGAGTTTACCCAGAGGGTGTTCCGGGGTCAACGCCCTAGCAGTCTAGTCCTTGACCAGGCCTCCCAGTGGCTCATGGCCTAATCAACCAGGCTGTTACTGCTGGCCGCACACAGTCCAACGTACGAACCACAGCCCAACTGATCGGGTACCAACTTTAAGTATCTGTCCAGCTCCCTGTTGAAGGCAGCCAAGGGTCTTCTGGTAATTCACCTTATGCCTGGTGGGAGGCTGTTGAACAGTCTTGGGTCCCGGACACTTATTGTGTTTTCTCTTAGTGTACTAATGACGCCCCTACTTTTTCCTGGTGGTATGTTACACCGTCTACCCAGTCTTTTCCTTTCACAGGCATTGATTTCTGTGTGTAGATTTGGGACCAGTCCGTCTAGAAGTTTCCAGGTATAGATTATGATGTCTCGCTCTCGCTCGCGTTCCAGTGAGTACAGGTCAAGTGACTCTGAAATAAATGTGTCCCATTACACAGGCGCTATATAACCCCTACTGGTTTAAAGCTTTATTCTGATTAATATGTAACAATAGTGAACACGAGTCTACAGTGGCTGATGCATCGTATAAATGGATGTAACCTGTCATGGGTTAACACATCGTAAGCACAAATTTTGCTGAATTTTATTCAACAACTCTAAAATGCATCTGCTCAACTTTAAACTTTAAATGCTGTTGTGTTTTTTCTCAAAGGTATCAATATCTTGATGGGTAAGTTGCCATTTTCCAATTTCATTCATCGAATTAATCTCTCTGAAATTATTCAAAATGACTCTTCCAATCAGAAATAAGTCAGTGTCTGGTTTATTAGGTTATTCCAGGCAAAATCAACTTCATGTTCTTGTATGAAAGTATAACATCTATGTGCACTTAATTTTATTTATTTTTGTATGTTATGTGCACTAAACTTACATACAACTTTCTTACAAATTTCCTTACATTCCTTACTATGTTAATAATTTATTACTTACTGAACCTACTTTTTTTAAAAGATGGTCAGTATTACCTGGGAAAAGGTTTTCATTGACTTTGCTCTGTGTAGGTCCTAGTTTCCTTTTCCTGGAAACTGGGAAAAAAATAATTACTGCTTTTCATGCGATATTTTATGTCTGGCATCTTATTACCTTCAACACTTTCGAGCTGATAACTTATTAATGCAACTTTTCAGCTGCTTCAGCTTAATGTGTTTGTGTATAAGAATATTTTTGGCCTCTTTGAAAGGTTGTAATTAGATTTGGGCTGTGTAAATTTCCTGTGTTATTTTTACTGAAGAAATATGCATGTTAGTTTGTAAATGATGGCTTGAGTGCTTCTTCTGATTCCCTTTAATTCTTCAACGCTAATAATTATCTGCATAGTCAATTTTCGTCACACTGCAAAATCCGAATATAGACGTATAACTGTTAAAATTAACTTAAATCTTTCTTATAATATATGAGGTTAAAAATATATAAATGTAAAAAAATGATCTGGAAGGTGATGTAAATACCAGGCAATAATTTGAAAACTTCTAATTCATAGGGTCAGAGTTATTTTATGTATAAGATAATTCATTAAGGACTGTAACTTCAATATATACACAGTGGTGCACTCGAGAAGTCAAATAATATGATGTTTCAACATATTTACAATGTCTTGTATAGTCAGTTAATGAAAATGTTGACCAAACACATAAGTTAAAAGTTATACATGGATCAACGACACCCCAACTAACCTATTCAGAATAGATATATCTTTGTGTACAGTACACCACAGCAGTGCAGAACACCACAGTACAGCACACCATCACCAGAGTACAGCACACCATCACCAGAGTACAGCACACCATCACCAGAGTACAGCACACCATCACCACAGTACAGCACACCATCACCACAGTACAGCACACCATCACCACAGTACAGCACACCATCACCACAGTACAGCACTCCATCACCACAGTACAGCACTCCATCACCAGAGTACAGCACTCCATCACCAGAGTACAGCACTCCATCACCAGAGTACAGCACTCCATCACCAGAGTACAGCACTCCATCACCAGAGTACAGCACTCCATCACCAGAGTACAGCACTCCATCACCAGAGTACAGCACTCCATCACCAGAGTACAGCACTCCATCACCAGAGTACAGCACTCCATCACCAGAGTACAGCACTCCATCACCAGAGTACAGCACTCCATCACCAGAGTACAGCACTCCATCACCACGGTACAGCACTCCATCACCACAGTACAGCACTCCATCACCAGAGTACAGCACTCCATCACCAGAGTACAGCACTCCATCACCAGAGTACAGCACTCCATCACCAGAGTACAGCACTCCATCACCAGAGTACAGCACTCCATCACCAGAGTACAGCACACCATCACCACAGTACAGCACACCATCACCACAGTACAGCACACCATCACCACAGTACAGCACTCCATCACCACAGTACAGCACACCATCACCACAGTACAGCACACCATCACCACAGTACAGCACACCATCACCACAGTACAGTACACCATCACCACAGTACAGCACACCATCACCACAGTACAGCACACCATCACCACAGTACAGCACACCATCACCACAGTACAGCACTCCATCACCACAGTACAGCACACCATCACCACAGTACAGCACACCATCACCACAGTACAGCACTCCATCACCACAGTACAGTACACCATCACCACAGTACAGCACACCATCACCACAGTACAGCACACCATCACCACAGTACAGTACACCATCACCACAGTACAGCACACCATCACCACAGTACAGCACACCATCACCACAGTACAGACACCATCACCACAGTACAGCACACCATCACCACAGTACAGCACACCATCACCACAGTACAGACACCATCACCACAGTACAGCACACCATCACCACAGTACAGTACACCATCACCACAGTACAGCACACCATCACCAAGTACAGCACACCATCACCACAGTACAGACACCATCACCACAGTACAGCACACCATCACCACAGTACAGCACACCATCACCACAGTACAACACACCATCACCACAGTACAGTACACCATCACCACAGTACAGCACCCATCACCACAGTAGCACCCATCACCACAGTACAGCACTCCATCACCACAGTACACACACCATCACCACAGTACAGACACCATCACCACAGTACACACTCCATCACCACAGTACAGACACTCATCACCACAGTACAGCACACCATCACCACAGTACAGCACACCATCACCACAGTACAGCACACCATCACCACAGTACAACACACCATCACCACAGTACAGTACACCATCACCACAGTACAGCACACCATCACCACAGTACAGCACACCATCACCACAGTACAGCACTCCATCACCACAGTACAACACACCATCACCACAGTACAGACACCATCACCACAGTACAGCACACCATCACCACAGTACAGCACACCATCACCACAGTACAACACACCATCACCACAGTACAGTACACCATCACCACAGTACAGCACACCATCACCACAGTACAGCACACCATCACCACAGTACAGCACACCATCACCACAGTACAGTACACCATTTCCACAGTACAGTACTCCATCACCACAGTACAGCACCATCACCACAGTACAGCACTCCATCACCACAGTACAACACCATCACCACAGTACAGCACACCATCACCACAGTACAGCACATCCATCACCACAGTACAGACACCATCACCACAGTACAGCACCCATCACCAAGTACAGACACCATCACCACAGTACAGCACCCATCACCACAGTACAGCACACCATCACCACAGTACAGACACCATCACCACAGTACAGCACACCATCACCAAGACAGACACCATCACCACAGTACAGCACCCATCACCACAGTACAACACACCATCACCACAGTACAGCACACCATCACCACAGTACACACACATCACCACAGTACAGTACACCATCACCACAGTACAGCACACCATCACCACAGTACAGTACACACCATCACCACAGTACAGCACACCATCACCACAGTACAGCACACATCACCACAGTACAGTACACCATCACCACAGTACAGCACACCATCACCACAGTACAGTACACCATCACCACAGACAGTACACCATGCACAGTACATCACATCAGTACACAGTACATACCATCACTTGTACAGACACTATCACCACAGTACAGTACATCATTTCCACAGTACAGTACTCCTCAGCATAGTACACCACAGTACAGTACATCATTTCCACAGTACAGTACTTACTATCACACAGTACAGTAGACAGTTCACCACAGTAGTACCCAACATAGAACAAGTCACAGTACTCATTCCACAGTACAGTACAAGTTTACTACATTATAGTACAGTATCTCCACAGAACAGCACACTATTCTCACCACAGAACAGCACACTGTCCTAACCATAGACCAGCATCACATATCTCACCATAGACCAGACATATCCTCACCACAGACCAGCACATATCCTCACCACAGAACAGCACACTATCCTCACCATAGACCAGCACACTATCCTCAACCATAGACCAGCACACTATTCTCACCATGAACAGCACACTATCCTCACCATAGACCAGCACACTATCCTCACCACAGACCAGCACACTATCCTCACCATAGACCAGCACACTATCCTCACCATAGAACAGCACACTATCCTCACCATAGAACAGGACACTATTCTCACCATAGAACAGACACTATCCTCACCATAGAACAGCACACTTTCCTCACCATAGAACAGACACTATCCTCACCATAGACCAGCACACTATCCTCACCATAGAACAGGACACTATTCTCACCATAGAACAGGACACTATCCTCACCATAGAACAGCACACTATCCTCACCATAGAACAGCACACTATCCTCACCATAGAACAGCACACTATCCTCACCATAGAACAGCACACTATCCTCACCATAGAACAGCACACTATCCTCACCATAGAACAGCACTATCCTCACCATAGAACAGCACTATCCTCACCATAGAACAGCACACTATCCTCACCATAGAACAGCACACTATCCTCACCATAGAACAGCACACTATCCTCACTATAGAACAGCACACTATCCTCACCATAGAACAGCACACTAACCTCACCATAGAACAGCACACTAACCTCACCATAAAACAGCACACTAACCTCACCATAAAACAGCACACTATCCTCACCACAGAACAGGACACTATCTTCAGTACAGTACACCATCACCACTTGATACACCATTATCACCAGTACTTCATCACAACACCAGAACAGTATACCGTTATCTCCCCATTATCATCACTATAATACACGATATCACCACTGTACACTATACCGTCACAACCACGTAGCTTACATCCTCCTATCGTCTCTCTAACCACTGGCCTCAGCTGTAAACATTACATAAGATTCGTATAAAAGATTCCCTGAAATCTTTTGTAACCAGACCAAAATATATCCCTTTCTTTCATCCCCGTCATTCCCTTCGCAATACCGTAAAATTCTTGCTCTGCAAACTTTTCCCGTAATATATTTTTCTTTGTGTGTGTGTGTGTGTGTGTGTGTGTGTGTGTGTGTGTGTGAAGATTCGCTGTAAAAACCAACAAGAATTTTGGTGCTTGTGTTTAGAAAGTTGGGCGAGTGCCACCAATTTCTCTGACTGCACAGTGGTGGATGCTTACTCAAATACGAGCTTCAGCCACACACCAGCAGAAGCTATGCCCCTACGTCTGCTACACACCTTCCCTGTCCACACACCAACACGAGCTACGCACCTGCTTCTGCCGCACACCTTCCCCATCCACACACCTGCTCAGGCTATGCATCTGTCTCTGCCACAAACCTTCAGTATCCACACACATGCACTAGCTATGCACTTGCTTCTACCACACACTTTCCGCCTCCACAATTCTACCATTACTCCTTCCACTCCTGGCATTTGTCTTCTTGACACTTTTTAAGGGATTAACAGAGCAGGAAAACCACCCTGATTATCTGGAAAAACGAATGTAGACCAAAAAAAAACTAACGTGGGTCACGAAATACGAACATGTCAAAAAAACGACTGTAGGTCAGGCAATGCATCTGTTGGTCTGGTGAGACGACTGTAGATCAGGAAAACAACTGTGGGTCTAGACAAGTAATCTGAGTCAGAAAAACTAGTACATATTAGTAAAAGCCGACTAAGGTAAATGGATAAAGACCCTCAGAAAAAAAGTTGTGATGTTTGTATTGATCACAGCTGTTACTGGAACAGCAGCTTAGGCACGGAGAGCAGCTGTGACACAGTGACACAACGTTTGTGACACACACAGACACAACTTGTGACGTATTCACATGTACACACATAACATACACATAACACGCACATAACATACACATGCGCGCGCGCATACACACACAGGCAACTACCTGCTGTATGGAAGACGGCAAATGTAGTTCCCATTTTTAAAAAAGGAGACAGAAAAGAGGCACTAAACTATAGACCGGTGTCACTGACGTGTAAAGTATGCAAAGTCATGGAGAAGATTATCAGGAGTGGTGGAGCATCTAGAACGGAACAAGATTATAAACGACAATCAGCACGGATTCATGGAAGGCAAATCCTGTCACAAACCTTCCGGAGTTTTATGACAAAGTAACAGAAGTAGGACACGAGAGGGAGGGATGGGTTGATTGAAGGCCTTCGACACAGTTCCTTACAAGAGATTAGTGCAGAAGCTAGAGGATCAGGCGTGCATAACAGGAAGGGCACTGCAATGGATCAGAAAATACTTGACAGGGAGGCAACAACGGGTTATGGTACGTGATGAGGTATCACAGTGGGTGCCTGTGACGAGCGGGGTCCCACAGGGGTCAGTCCTAGGACCAGTGCTATTCTTGGTATATGTGAATGACATGACGGAAGGGATAGACTCTGATGTGTCCCTGTTCGCAGACGATGTGAAGTTAATGAGGAGAATTAAATCAGATGAGGATCAGACAGGACTTCAAAGAGACCTGGACATGCTGGACACCAGGTCCAGCAACTGGGTTCTCGAATTTAAATCCGCCAAATGCAAAGTCATGATGATCGGGGAAGGGCAAAGAAGACCGCAGACATAGCACAGGCTAGATGGCCAAAGACTGCAAACCTCGCTCAAGGAGAAAGATCTTGGTGTGAGTATAACCCCGAGCACGTCTCCTGAAGCACACATCAACCAGATAACTGGTGCAGCATATGGGCGCCTGGCAATCCTGAGAATAGCGTTCCAATACCTTAGTAAGGAATCGTTCAAGACACACTACACCGTGTACGTCAGGCCCATACTGGAGTATGCAGCACCAGTTTGGAACCCACACCTGGTCAAGCACGTCAAGAAATTAGAGAAAGTGCAAAGGTTTGCAACAAGGTTAGTTCCAGAGGTAAGGGAAATGTCCTACGAAGAAAGGCTAAGGTAAATCGGCCTGACGACACTGGAGGACAGGAGGGTTAGAGAAGACATGATAACGACATAAAAAATACTGCGTGGAATATACAAGGTGGACAGAGACAGGATATTCCAGAGATGGGACACAGAAACAAGGGGTCACAATTGGAAGCTGAAGACTCAGATGAGTCAAAGGAATATTAGGAAGTATTTCTTCAGTCATAGAGTAGTCAGGAAGTGGAATAGTCTAGCAAGTGATGTAGTGGAGGCAGGAACCATACATAGCTTTAAGACGAGGTATGATAAAGCTCATGGAGCAGGGAGAGCTTTATCATACTTCCTCATCAAGCCATCTGTGTATTTCGACCCCCTGCTGAGGTACTCTTCAACAGATAAACAACTGAAAGGAAATACACTAATAACCCGCACATATAAGAGGGAAGCTTACGACGACGTTTCGGTCTGACTTGAACCATTTACAAAGTCACACTAACGGGAAAGTGTGGGAAGGCTAATATGTATAGACGATCGGGAATAGGGACGGGAACAAGAGAGGGAGAAGAGGAAATAGTGGTAGTGGTAGGTAGGTAGTGGAAGTAGTAGTAGAAAAAATAGTGGTAGTAGAAAGTAGAGAAAGTAGTTTAGTGGCAAAAGAGAGAAAAAGGGTGAGTGGAGGAATTGGGGGGAAGAACTCTTAAGTAGAAGTAGAAGTGGGGTCAGTCTAAGGACAAAAAGACAGAGCACAGCAGCAGAACAGGTAAGGACCCGCAAGGGATAGGACCAAACGCAGAGGGTGTTGTGATAACTAACAGGACACAATAGGCCGAAGAAAGGAAAACAACGAAAACGGAAAATTTAGGAAAGGAGAAGAAAGGGTCAGGTTAAGTCACGAATGTTATGAAGTTAGGAGCATTTTACATTATAAGAAAGGAATGCATCTACATAGACAAAGCCACGACCAAGATTGATACAAGGAAAGCTGTATATAAGGAAAGCTATAACAAGACGGCGACTGTGAAAACTTGAACTAGAGTTGACAGTTTTAGCAGAGGACCAATCAATAGGACGACTGTGATCTCTAACAAGCCATAAAAGAGCATTATTGGTGTTGGCATTCCTAACACTTCTTTTGTGTTCTTTGAGTCTGTCAGAAAGAGAGCGAACAGTCTCTCCAAAGTATTGGAGAAGACAAGAGACACCAGAGGCATCTATAACAGGAAGAGAGGTACGAACTAATAACTTTAATGTCTAAGGATCGGAGATAGTGTTATTAGAAAGCCTGGGAATATAGAGAAGACAGAGAACAGGGGAGAGTTGAGAGAAGAAAGTCCGTTTAGCATGTGAGAAAGCAGCGTTTATAAAAACGGTAGAGAGAATGAATTACGAAGAGTGGATATTTCCGAATCCAGGAACTGAGTCAAAAATGCAGAGGGAACTGAGGAAGGTAAATAATAACAATTTTCTTGACAGAGGGAGCACAGTAAGAAAATTAATAACATACACGCTACAGTGCATAGGCTTTCGATAAACGGAAAAAGAAAAGCCTGTAGCCGAGCGGTGGACATATACATCATGTAATTATCTTGCACGTCTGCTGGATGTCCAAGCCCCTTGCATACAAAGCCGGCTTTATTCCCCCTCCCTTCAACTTTCCCTAAGACGATCAGCACAATTCCCTCCATTATCGATTTATGCACGCTCCAAGTCATCCTATTTTGTTCTACCCTCTCTATGTACATCCCACCTCGTGAACCACTCCTCAGCCCTCTAGATACTACTTTTAGTAATCCCAAACCTTCTAATCTCAAACTACAAAGCGTCTGCATAATATTCACACCACATTGCCCTCGGTCTCCCCATCTCGCACTGACCCATCCACCAACAAATCCGCTCCCAAATATTCGAACACATTCACTTTATTCACACTTTCTCTTTCCAGTACGATGTCCAATCCCTCGTTACCTAAATTTTTTATTGCTCTCATCACCTTACTTTTTCCTAAGTACAAATTGCTGTCATATATATATTTATCCACATTTACTTAAAATATATGCTGCTCATTACTAAAACTCTCTCCACTTTAATCAATTAGTAGGTAACCATTATCATTTCCACTGGTTCTTTCCTTACCAGTTTGCCATCCACAAAAGTCATTCTCTCTCTCTCTCTCTCTCTCTCTCTCTCTCTCTCTCTCTCTCTCTCTCTCTCTCTCTCTCACTCACTCTCACTCTCTCACTCTCTCTCATTGTGAAAACAATTTCCATTTCTACCCTAAACAATGAGGTCTTCATTTACCCCTGCACTGCACCTACGCACATTTACCCCTGCACTGCACCCTACGCACATTTACCCCTGCACTGCACCTACGCACATTTACCCCTGCACTGCACCTACGCACATAAAAACAGCTTGACTTAAAAAAAAAAATATGTTTGTCTTTATAGTATCTTTATGGTTCTGGTTCTTTGCTCCAACATTATAATCAGTGTTTACGAAGGGAAGATTCTTACGCATTTCTCCATAGAATCGAAAGGAAACACCACACTGGCAAGAATTATTAAGGAATAACAAGTAGTAGTAGCGATATTTGTCATTGAAAGTGCTTATGAGACATAGAAAACAGACCGACTATCATGGTGAATATTCCCACTGTGTTGCTAACAAGCAGAGAATCGTAATTTAATTCAGTACGAAGCAGTGTTGTTATCGTTAGAATAATACAGTACGTTGGTTTTTGTAAACTATTGTTATTGTATTACCATTAGTATTTTATCCTCCGCTTATTTTCAGTAGTTATCATGAGAAAGTTATCAGTAGTATGTTATCACTGAACTGAACGTTATGTAAATACCTTCATACTCAAGACCTCATATTAACTCCCCTGAATTTTAATATGCAAATTAATCCAAGACTTGCGGCGGAAATTGAACTCTTTGATCCTTTCAGGTTGTGTGAATATGATCTCAGAATATCTGCTAAAAGAAGAAATGGTAGAACCTCAACAAAATTTAATTTCTTAAGAATATACAAAATTTTAATAATATTTTGTTCATTTTCTTCTCTTTCTGTTTGTCTGTCTGCCTCTGTCGATTCTCTATCTTTCTCTTTTATCTCTATCTTTCTCTTTTATCTCTCTCACTCTCTCTCTCTCTCTCTCTCTCTCTCTCTCTCTCTCTCTCTCTCTCTCTCTCTCTCTCTCTCTCTCTCTCTCATCCAATTCGTTGATTCGTTGAGTTATTCTTGTCATATGCTTGATGCTGTTTACGTCCCCATGTAATCTACTGGCACTGGCACTGTAACGACGACTCCCGTCAACACGACACATAGTAGTGGTGGCTACTTCATCACGACATATGCTCGCTCTAGTTACGTCAACACTACACCTGATGGTGCTAGCTATATCACATCTTATTCTGTATGCATCACGACGACACTGTACCTACAAACAGTACACTGCAAGCAGGTAATCACATTTATCCATCTCGGGTATAATTTAACCTGAAGCACAAGGTGGAAACTCTTCCCCCCAGACGAGACTGATTTATTGTGTGTGTGCTGGGGCTCTGTGATGCGGTTAACCAATGTTCTGTTAAGGGTGAGTCGTCCATTACTGTTTCCAAGCCAAGTGATGTGCATGATGCAGTATAATGTGTTGCATGGCCAACATTCAGGGAGTCATGCATTAGACATCACAGAGTTTCATAAACTGTTTTTAGGCTATCATTAATTATACAAGCATTTTATAACTACCAATGAGATATGTATACCGTCAAGATAAAAGGATTTTCACTACTCAACTACTGCAGTGTAACACAGGTATACTGAAGCAGGTTACATAGCTTTACTGTTTACAGTATTGAAGAACTAATCTATTAATTTATTCACGGGAAATTCTCCAGAAGAGTGCCCCGAAAACTTTATAATAAACTCAATGGCTCATTGAGACTTCAGTAAGAGGTTTAACATAAATGGAAGAGGTTGTTGCTTTCTTCCACAGTTAACTGAACATTACTTATCTCCTTCCTGACCACTTTAGAACAGACGCAATAGATTTCTGCTTGTGTTGTGACTCTGACCTCATGTTTCTCGTCTGACCATCTCAGACAATACAAAAATTAAACGTACTTAATTCCAAAGAATATCACGAGTCGTTTCGTATATAATATGAAGTATTATCTAACGTCCAGTTCATGATACAGAGGTGGTCAGGGAGTTCAGTTTAAAAAAAAAATATGTTATGCAGATTTTCCAGTTTTTTGAGGTGGTCAGGTAATATTTACGATTCATATTGCAGGAGAAGGATTATGAGAGGAGCGTTTTAGAGGCTCCACTGTAGTAATGTACCTCAGACATGTTAAATTATGGCAACAGCCGACAAGTAGTGATAAAATATTTAACAAAACAGAAGAACGTTTATTTACTGAGGTACACATTTCGTTCACTTGCGAGAGTTCGCTACGTGTGGATGAAACGTAGTGTGCCTCTATAAACAAGATTTCTTCCGTTTTCTTGATTTTTTTTTTATACTTCAAACACGTTTACCATGGAAACGACAGTCGAGAAAATACTGCAAATGAAACAAGATGGTGTTTGTAGATCTTAATGTCCTCGAGTATGTGCGAGCTTTTGAACTCTGATGTTTATTGTAGAAAACCGGAGCTTTGTGAAGCACATTGTTACCGTTGTTATTTGTGTGCGAGTGTTGTGTAGTATTTTGATAGAAATGGAATTTGTGTGTTGTATACTGTGAGTTGTGGAGGGTTTTGCTAATACTTTTATTCGTATGCGTTGTGGAGTGTTGTGTTAGCACTGTTTTTCGCATGTGTTATGGAGTGTGTTGAGCAGTGTTCGTTTAATAACCAGGGTATTTGTGAGTGTTGTGAAGTGATTCATTAACACTGTTATTTATGTGTTGTTGATAATGCTGAGTGAGAGTTTTAAATTAATTTAAAATGGTATTTGTGAATGTTGTATGTTTTTTTTGCAAGGGTATTTGTGTGTTGTTCATTATTTTGTTAATCCCATTCGCTTGATAGCATTCAGAACCTCTGGTAAAACATAAAAACTCTGTTTTTGTTTGACAAAAGTTGTCTTGGTTATTATTATTATTATTATTATTATTATTATTATTATTATTATTATTATTATATTGTTATTCCGTCTGCAGGGTCCAAGACATTATTTTTTCTCTGTTTTGTTTGAAAAGGTATTTCACCTCCCTGTCTTCCATACTCAATAGAAAACAAAATATTACAGAGGATATATTGTCAGTTGCCTCTCATAGAAATAACATCACCAGCACTACCAATAACATCACCAGCACTACCAATAACATCACCAGCACTACCAATAACATCACCAGCACTACAATAACCTCACCAGCACCACGAATTACCTTATCAACACAGCCAATAAATTTACCAACATCACTAATAAGTTAACCAGAATCATTTATGACTTCACTGGAATCATCAATAACTCCACCAGCATCATTGATAACCCCTCTAGCACCACAAATAACCCCACCATTTCACTAATAAATCCACCAGCATCAGTAATAACTCCACTAACAACACTAATAATCCCACCAGGATAACTAATAATTCCTCCAGCACCGCTAATAACCCCACCAGCATCATTGATAAAATCACCAATAATAACCTCAACAAAGCAACTAACAGCCTCACCAAAGACACTAATAAGCTCACAACACTAATAATTTCGCCAATAACCTCAGCAGATATGTGAGACACTAATGCAATACAAACAAAAATATTCTGCAAACGTCTCGTCCACCAGGGACCATACACATTTTCAATAAATTTCTTGATAATCGCATGCGTGTTTTTTTCATATACATGTCGGTGACAATCACCAGATTGTGATAACTCGGCAGCTCCACCTTACTAGCACAACCAATAACCACACCTGTATCACCAATAACCTCATCAATAACTTCATCAACCCCACCAAACACCTAACGAGCACCATTAAACCTAAGAAGCACCTCCAATAAATTCGTTACCACCAACAACCTCGCCTACACAAATAACCAAACCAGCACCACCAATAACCTTATTAGCACCTCCAATAACTTAGCCAGCATCACCGCCACCTAGCAAGGTAGCCACTTAGCAGAATGCAGCAGCAGAGAGCTTCTGCATCATGATGCAGAGCCAGAAACAACATTTTCACGACTGTTTTGCTTCCCCGATCTGTAGAGAGCAGCGGCGGTGTTTACGGCAGAGATCCGACCCGGGCCGGACGTACCGGCGAACCTACAAGAAGACAAATATGCAAATGCCAACGTTACTCTTATTTTCACGAGTTGTAATTCTTCTGCTAGTCGCATCTCCCTGACCACCCGGAGACGGGGGCCTGATGATGAAAGTCTATCGATCTTACATGTCCAGTATGAGTTGTTTACAATGATTTTTACCGTGGTGTGAAGTCCACTGACAACTCTCTCCGTGTCACTGGTGCGGTGATGGTGTGTTCCGAGGTCGTTGCTGGGTTATAATGTTGTGGTGTTGAGGTCGTTGCTGGGTTGCTCTCTTGTAATGTTGTAGTGTTGAGGTCGTTGCTGGGTTGCTCTCTTGTAATGTTGTGGTGTTGAGGTCGTTGTTGGGTTGCTCTCTTGTAATGTTGTGGTGTTGAGGTCGTTGCTGGGTTGCTCTCTTGTAATGTTGTGTTGAGGTCTTTCTAGGGTTGCTCTCTTGTAATGTTGTGGTGTTGAGGTCGTTTCTGGGTTATAATGTTGTGGTGTTGAGGTCGTTGCTGGGTTATAATGTTGTGGTGATGAGGTCGATGCTGGATTATAATGTTGTGGTGATGAGGTCGTTGCTCTCTTGTAATGTTGTGGTGTTGAGGTCGTTGCTGGGTTATAATGTTGTGGTGTTGAGGTCGTTGCTGGGTTATAATGTTGTGGTGATGAGGTCGATGCTGGATTATAATGTTGTGGTGATGAGGTCGTTGCTGGGTTATAATGTTGTGGTGTTGAGGTCGTTGCTGGGTTATAATGTTGTGGTGTTGAGGTCGTTGCTGGGTTATAATGCTGTGGTGTTGAGGTCGTTGCTGGGTTATAATGTGGTGTTGAGGTCGTTGCTGGGTTATAATGTGGTGGTGTTGAGGTCGTTGCTGGGTTATAATGTTGTGGTGTTGAGGTCGTTGCTGGGTTATAATGTTGTGGTGTTGAGGTCGTTGCTGGGTTATAATGTTGTGGTGTTGAGGTCGTTGCTGGGTTATAATGTTGTGGTGTTGAGGTCGTTGCTGTGTTATAATGTTGGGGTGTTGAGGTCGTTGCTGGGTTATAATGCTGTGGTGTTGAGATCGTTGCTGGGTTATAATGTTGTGGTGTTGAGGTTGTTGTTGGGTTATAATATTGTGGTGTTGAGGTCGTTGCTGGGTTATAATGTTGTGGTGATGAGGTCGTTGCTGGGTTATAATGTTGTGGTGTTGAGGTCGTTGCTGGGTTATAATGTTGTGGTGTTGCGGTCGTTGCTGGGTTATAATGTTGTGGTGTTGAGGTCGTTGCTGGGTTATAATATTGTGGTGTTGAGGTCGTTGCTGTGTTATAATGTTGGGGTGTTGAGGTCGTTGCTGGGTTATAATGCTGTGGTGTTGAGATCGTTGCTGGGTTATAATGTTGTGGTGTTGAGGTTGTTGTTGGGTTATAATATTGTGGTGTTGAGGTCGTTGCTGGGTTATAATGTTGTGGTGATGAGGCCGTTGCTGGGTTATAATGTTGTGGTGTTGAGGTCGTTGCTGGGTTATAATGTTGTGGTGATGAGGCCGTTGCTGGGTTATAATGTTGTGGTGTTGAGGTCGTTGCTGGGTTATAATGTTGTGGTGTTGCGGTCGTTGCTAGGGTTATAATGTTGTGGTGATGAGGTCGTTGCTAGGGTTATAATGTTGTGGTGTTGAGGTCGTTGCTGGGTTATAATGTTGTGGTGTTGAGGTCGTTGCTGGGTTATAATGTTGTGGTGTTGAGGTAGTTGCTGAGGTAAACAAACCAAGGGATTTTTATTCAGTCCTCCTGAAATATACAAAACGCACATTAGGAATATTTATTTTCGCTGTAATAATAGTTTGTTTACTCAAAGAACATCAATAAAGCTACTGAAGATCAATTATATTATTCGAGAAATTAAATCACAGCAACCGAATATAACCCAAATTAGGTTGACAGCAGCAATAGTAACAGTTGTAGTAAGTAGTATTGACAGTTGTAGTAGTAGTATGGATAGTAGTAGTTGTAGCTGTAATTGTTGAAATAGCTGTATTAGTGCTAGTGGTAGTAGCAGTAGAGGTAGTATCAGTATGAATTGTAAAACTATTAAAATAGTGGTTTGACTAACAGCAGTACTAATAGTAGAATTAGTAGTAGAATTAGTGTTATTCATAATAGTAGTAGCAGCCATAGAAGACATAGGAACAGAAGCAGCACTTAGATAAAGAGCAGCAGTAGCACCAACAGCAGATGTAACAAAAAGAGCAGTATCGGAAGCAACTGCAGTTAACAAAGAAGCACTAGCAACCGCCAGTGCAACAAGAATAACAACAGCAGCACTAGCAACCGCCAGTGAAACAAGAATAACAACAGCAGCACTAGCAACCGCCAGTGCAACAAGAATAACAACAGCAGCACTAGCAACCGCCAGTGCAACAAGAATAACAACAGCAGCACTAGCAACCGCCAGTCCATCAATAATAACAGTAGCACTACCAACCGCCAGTGCAACAAAAATAACAACAGCAGCACTAGCAACCGCCAGTGCAACAAGAATAACAACAGCAGCACTAGCAACCGCCAGTCCATCAATAATAACAGTAGCACTACCAACCGCCAGTGCAACAAAAATAACAACAGCAGCACTAGCAACCGCCAGTGCAACAAGAATAACGACAGTAGCTCTAGCAACCTCCAGTGCAACAAGAATAATAGCACTAGCAACCCCCTGTGCAACAATAATAAAAACAGTAACGATAATAACAACAAGTTTCATTCTTAACTTTAATCACTGGCACAAAAAGATGCACTATTAAAAGTTCTGTCATTCTTGTTACAGGATTTCTTTCACGCTGAAGCTTGGTGGGCGACGCCAGTGTACAGGTGGGCGACGCCAGTGTACAGGTGGGCGACGCCAGTGTACAGGTGGGCGACGCCAGTGTACAGGTGGGCGACGCCAGTGTACAATGTTCGCGTGCAGAGGGAGTTTGATGGCTCCTGTACATGTGCTATTTGCTTTTATTTTCGACGTGTTAAACATTAGATATAACACAGTATAGAGGTTGAATACAGAATGTAGAATATGTAAATATTTGAAACTTGAATGATTGTAATTCAACCAATGAACTGATATGTCACTCTGTCTTGGTGTGTTACTCTGTCTTGGTGTGTTACTCTGTCTTGGTGTGTTACTCTGTATTGGTGTGTCACTCTGTCTTGGTGTGTTTCTCTGTCTTGGTGTGTCACTCTGTCTTGGTGTGTTTCTCTGTCTTGGTGTGTTTCTCTGTCTTGGTGTGTTTCTCTGTCTTGGTGTGTTACTCTGTCTTGGTGTGTTACTCTGTCTTGGTGTGTTACTCTGTCTTGGTGTGTTACTCTGTATTGGTGTGTTACTCTGTCTTGGTGTGTCACTCTGTCTTGGTGTGTTTCTCTGTCTTGGTGTGTCACTCTGTCTTGGTGTGTTTCTCTGTCTTGGTGTGTTTCTCTGTCTTGGTGTGTTTCTCTGTCTTGGTGTGTTACTCTGTCTTGGTGTGTTACTCTGTCTTGGTGTGTCACTCTGTCTTGGTGTGTCACTCTGTCTTGGTGTGTTACTCTGTCTTGGTGTGTCACTCTGTCTTGGTGTGTCACTCTGTCTTGGTGTGTTTCTCTGTCTTGGTGTGTTACTCTGTCTTGGTGTGTTTCTCTGTCTTGGTGTGTTTCTCTGTCTTGGTGTGTCACTCTGTCTTGGTGTGTTTCTCTGTCTTGGTATGTTACTCTGTCTTGGTGTGTTTCTCTGTCTTGGTATGTTACTCTGTCTTGGTGTGTCACTATGTCTTGGTGTGTTTCTCTGTCTTGGTGTGTTACTCTGTCTTGGTATGTTACTCTGTCTTGGTGTGTTACTCTGTCTTGGTGTGTTACTCTGTCTTGGTGTGTTTCTCTGTCTTGGTATGTTACTCTGTCTTGGTGTGTTTCTCTGTCTTGGTATGTTACTCTGTCTTGGTGTGTTACTCTGTCTTGGTGTGTTACTCTGTCTTGGTGTGTTTCTCTGTCTTGGTATGTTACTCTGTCTTGGTGTGTTTCTCTGTCTTGGTATGTTACTCTGTCTTGGTGTGTTTCTCTGTCTTGGTATGTTACTCTGTCTTGGTATGTTACTCTGTCTTGGTGTGTTACTCTGTCTTGGTGTGTTTCTCTGTCTTGGTATGTTACTCTGTCTTGGTGTGTTTCTCTGTCTTGGTGTGTCACTATGTCTTGGTGTTTTTCTCTGTCTTGGTGTGTTACTCTGTTTTGGTGTGTCACTCTGTCTTGGTGTGTCACTATGTCTTGGTGTGTCTCTCTGTCTTGGTGTGTCACTCTGTCTTGGTGTGTCACTCTGTCTTGGTGTGTCACTCTGTCTTGGTGTGTCACTCTGTCTTGGTGTGTCACTCTGTCTTGGTGTGTCACTCTGTCTTGGTGTGTCACTCTGTCTTGGTGTGTCACTCTGTCTTGGTGTGTCACACTGTCTTGGTGTGTCACTGTGTGTGTCACACTGTCTTGGTGTGTCACACTGTCTTGGTGTGTCACTGTCTTGGTGTGTCACTCTCTTGGTGTGTCACTGTCTTGGTGTGTCACTGTCTTGGTGTGTCACTGTCTTGGTGTGTCACTGTCTTGGTGTGTCACTGTCTTGGTGTTTCACACTGTCTTGGTGTGCCACTGTCTTGGTGTGTCACTCTGTCTTGGTGTGCCACTGTCATGGTGTGTCACACTGTTTTGGTGTTACACTGTCTTGGTGTGTCACAGTGTCTTGGTGTGCCACACTGTCTTTGTGTGTCACACTGTCTTGGTATGCCACTGTCTTGGTGTGTCACACTGTCTTGGTGTGTCACTCTGTCTTGGTGTGTCACTCTGTCTTGGTGTGCCACTGTCTTGGTGTGTCACACTGTTTTGGTGTCACACTGTCTTGGTGTGTCACAGTGTCTTTATGTGCCACACTGTCTTTGTGTGTCACACTGTCTTGGTATGCCACTGTCTTGGTGTGTCACAGTGTCTTGGTGTGTCACTCTGTCTTGGTGTGCCACTGTCTTGGTGTGTCACACTGTTTTGGTGTCACACTGTCTTGGTGTGCCACTGTCTTGGTGTGTCACACTGTCTTGGTGTGCCACTGTCTTGGTGTGTCACACTGTCTTGGTGTCACACTGTCTTGGGAGATAACTCATCAGAGACGGGTTTGTGAATTTTTGCTGGTGGAAAACGACCCGTGACTCTTGAAAAAAATACTTCACTTCATATTATCATTTCTTTCATTGAGGAGCGCTAAACCCATAAGGGTCATACAGTGTCTGAATGCCTGAGGAAACGAAAGATATTCAGATATTTCCTGTGTAATTTTAACAAGATAATTACTAAATCTTTGTTAAAAAAACAGGTAACGATATATGTACCATAGTTCAAATACAAATAATTGATGAGATTTCATTTGTATGTTTGTACATTGATTCTTAATGATGTTAATGTAAATATTGTATTTTTTATTGCTTTTAAATTATGATTATTAATTAACGTAGCCAGTAATTTTGTCACACACACACATATAAATATAATATATATATATATATATATATATATATATATATATATATATATATATATATATATATATATATATATATATATATATATATATATGCAAGACAACCACTATGAAAAATAGAGGAATTCCAAGCGCTTTCGTGACTACTCACATTATCAAGGAACTATATAGTTCCTTGTTAATGTTAGTAGTCACGAAAGCGCTAATCTCTATTTTCATAGTGGTGTCTTGCATATTTTGATATCACCTGTTTACTGTGATCTTTTTGCATATATACATATATATATATATATATATATATATATATATATATATATATATATATATATATATATATATATATATATATATATAACATACATACATACAAAAAATATTTCCAACCCTTCACATAACTAGTAGAAAAGCGATGAAGGTGTATAAGGTGTTCTCTATAATAAGATACCGTTATGTTTTTTGTCTGACAGGTAAATTGAGAATGGTATAAATCACCAGATGCACTTGCCTAGCACGGGCTAGTAGGTTTGTTGCAGTGCTCTTCAATTCTTGCCTTCTTGCTTCTACCAGTCAACCCCGTCCCCTACAACGTTTTCGAGATCTTCCACCTCCTCTTTAACAGTATTTAAGATTCCATTTGCATAGGAGAAACGATTCAACAATAAAGACACCCAAGTGTTCAATAAAGACACCCAAGTGTTGCAGATGTCTTTATCGTTAACTTATCGGTATGTTACATCATTTTGAACAATTTACTTAAGTTGGCGGAAATGCTCTGCATAACCTTGAAATTTCTTTGACAATGGTATCAGCTACGTCTGTAATAGTTGCGTCAGGTGCTTGTAAAAATAATAATAATTATTGTATTAAAAATACGTATGCCTCATTGTTTTTACTGATATAAAAGGAGCTCTAGTTGTATATACGCGTAGTTTTAAACACTGAGAGACAACCACTTCTTTTTTCTGTATACAATGAGAGATACGTATCTCAGATAACACTCGCAGATATCAATATTTCCGAATATGTACACACAAACTTTCGCAGTTCTTGGTGCATATATACTGAGAAACACGCACCCCGGTGTATACACACAGTGATATGCACCTCTCTGTGTATTAGCGCAGACGAACCCGTATCTCTGTATTTGCACTGAGAGAGAGACTCACCTCTCGGTGGTTACAGAGAGAAACGCATTGTGTCATATGTATATCTGAGAGATAAGCACTACCTGGTGTTTATATTGAGAGGCACTCACCTCTCAGTGTATTTACACTGAGAACTCTGCGCCTCATGGTGTATTTTCAATAAGATATATAGATTTATCGATGAATATACATTAAAACACCGGATTATCTCGGGGTGTATACACTGAGAGGGACTTGTTTATTGGTGAATATACACCGAGTAATACGCAACTATCAGTGTATATACTGATTTATATAGTTTAAGACACGCACTCCTCAGTCCCTCAGTGTGTATATACTGAGAAATACGCCCTTATCCGTGTGTGTAAAATATGATTCACACTTACCGGTGTATATATATTAAGATATACAACTCTCTCGGTTTATGTAGGGATACGAATCTATCCGTGTATATACACAAAGATACGCATATCTCAGTGTGTATATATACA